>VZTZ01044640.1:53603-139662 GCA_013400955.1 Drymodes brunneopygia | reverse complement strand
ATATATATATATATATATATATATGAAAAAAAAGGCCAAAAAATCTAGAAACAACTATGGCCGAGATATCACAAATTCAGAATCTCAGTGTTAAGCTGATATATAAAGTCAGCACATACAAAAACATAAATGTTCCCTATGCAGGTCAGAGATTTTTAATTTAGACAGAGTATAGGGAATATTTGCTTACAGAGCCCACCAATGCTGTGTACACCAGCAGATCAAATGCAATGATTTTGTATTCACTGCTGTGTACTAGAAATTTCCAAACATGGACTAAAAGCAACAGATAATCAAATGATAGTACAAAAATTTTGTTGTGTATTCATCCACCCTTTGAACAGGTGTGACATGAAGATCTTCATATCCTGTGCCTGCCCATTTCCTCAAGCCTTGTGCTGCTGCACTCAGTATTCAATCCTGGGTAATGTTTTGCACTGGAAACATAAATCACTAAATGTACAGCTGGCAAGGGCAAGAAACAAGGTACCCAGAAGCCAGAACAAGTAATTCACAAAAGCCAGAAGGCCGAGGTGGGAATGTGTTCTCCTTATTTCCTGTGCTGCAGTACTTTTCCAAAGGTTCAGAAATAGGTATTTACAAACAGGAGTCAAGTGACTTGACTCTCATTTTTTTTTTCCTGTGGTATCAGCAGGATAACATTGATTTATTTGGGGACAAGTTCAAGCCCAGCATTTGTTCTTTGTAGACTGCCTCTCTAAAGGTGAGACTCATAGTTCAAATCTTATACACCAAATAAATTCCACTTAAATCTACCTTGATGGCTTAATTGGGGTGTATGACTCGTGCTGGCCTCCTGCAGAGTGCTGAATTTCACTCCATGTCATTTGACCTTGTTGTGAGTGTTGCATCTTTTACTGTTTGTTTTATTCATGGTGCAGAGGTGAATACAATAAATTAAAGCTTGAAAAAGCATTTTTGTAAGCAATTCCACTGGAGGAAAACTCTACTTTATTCCTGGGTGAGTGATGGCACTGCAAACACCAGCAGGGCTCAGGTGAACTGCTCATTCTAGAGACAAGGTTTGACTCCATTTAGGATTTTGCCACCACCCGAAAATCCCAGCCTAGGTCTGGACGTGGCACGAGCTGCCTGTAATACAGAACACACACAGAGAATACTCACAAAAGGGATTTCCTTCTTTACCAAATAATTCTGTCCAAATTATGGGAAATGGTCACATCCAAATCAAACACGGGGAACAATTTCCTGGCTGGTGACGGAGTGGGATTTCCAGATGTGTACACAAAGTGCACACCACACTGTTTTTGTTCCACCAGCAGATAAACAACCTGTTGCTTGCTCTGCTTTGCTCCAGGAAACTGCCAAGTGAAATAAGGTGCATGGACAAACCTCATTGCTTCACAGAACACAACTGTGCTCAGCTTAATAAAGACCAGTATTAGTAACTATTAGTAACAGAGGCTTGTTTTCNAGGGCCCTTCAATAAAGCACCTGCATATAATCATTCTGGGATTATGTGTTTCCACGCTAACAAAACCATTCAAATTAATAAGTTTAATCCTTCAGCTACGGCTCCCTCAGCTGTATCTTGGAGGGTTTTTAACTTACCCACCCTTCAGTTTATGTGTGTGCCCAGTAAGGAAAGGGACATTGGAGCAAGGTGATGGAAAAAGCACCTGCTGGCACCAACTCCACACCAGGATGGCTCCAGGGCATTTCACCATTTCCCCTGGCAGTGCAGAATTCCACATTCCTGCTCTGCACCAAACCTGGGCTCTGGCAATGCCCCCGTGGCAGCCAGGACTCAGCTCTGACCTCAGGCTGGACCAGCAGCTCCAGGGAGCAGAGTCAGGGTGCCCCAAAGCAGAGCAGAGAAATGCAGTGCCCCAGGAAAAGTTTTGTTCTTGAAATACACCCACAGCTTTTGTCTAGAAGGAAATTGCTCAAAACCTCAGCTCAAAAAGCTTGAGTGGACTTAAACACAGCCATGAAATCGTTGTATTACTCTATAAATTCATGTTTCCTAAGTGTCTTCTACTGCACAGAGTGAATTATGCTGAGCTGCAGGGGTGAAACGAATCTCTGAACACACACAGCACTGCCCTCAACCCCACTGGCCACAGATCCTTCAATATTGACCCAAATGGAGCACAGAAACACGGATATTTTTGGAAAAGCAACGTGACCCAGTCCTGCTGCAAGTAATGCAAGCTGAACCTGGAACTGCTTCCCTTGGTCCCACCCATCACCTGCAGCCTGCAGGGAAAGCACAGCCTTGGAGGAGCAGGAAAGGCTCCAAATCCCCTGATAAAATCCATCCTCATAAAACAAACACAGTGCTGCCCTTTCAGGGAAATGACAGCCCCTGACCCCGTGTTCCAGGAGCTTTTTGTGTCTGATACAGTTTTTAAGATACAGGTACTAAGTCTGGAGCAAAATGTCAGCCATTCATATACTTTAGCAGTTTAAGGAGAAGAATTAGTCGATGAGGAAGAAGAAAAATCCCCTAACCTTGCAGTTTTACTCTATTTCTAGATATTGATTGTGCTGAAGCTCATAATATCCACTTTACCAAGAGGAGAGGGGCAATGGCAGCAATTACCTGTTCACAAAAAGAAATATAAATGCTCTACCAGGAACAGTGCCTGAAATTAATTTAGGAGTAGATTCAGGTGACTTTTTTAGTCTGAAATTTGTAAGGGACTTATAAGCTAAATATCAGTTTCACTAACTATTCTATATTTCACAATACATAATGAGCTCCACCAGAACTGTTAAAAGAATAATAATAAAAAAATATATGTTTCATTTGATGCTGTTAACAAATTATCTTTAACTACTTTTTAATACAAGTACTCAGAATCCAGGAGTCTCCAAACAAGGTCTCAAACTTTAAGGTAAATTTCAGAGATGCTCCAAGGTCCTACCTGATTTTTGGGGGATTTTTTGGTTCGGTGGTTTTGGTGGTTTTTCTGAGGAATGAACAGAATTGGATCCAAAGAGCAATAAATATTTCTACAGTATAATATGGCAGGGGGAAAAAAAAGGAAAAGCTTTTTTATAACTAATTAAGGTTCTCCATGTTAATGCATTTTACAACCCATCAGTCTGGCCTGGAAAACTTTGCAAAAACCTAGAGAATGTATGCACAGCCTTGCTCCATCAGGTTATCCCAAAGGCATAAAGGAGGAGAATACCCAGAACCATTCAAACTTTCTTTTGACAACAGATACTGAACGATAAATTCTGAAAATCTCTACAGGAAAAAAAGAGGGAATAAATATATTTTCCTATCGCACATCTTGAATTCCGGTCTTAAGAGTTAACCCTGTTTGCACTCACACTGCACACAGCTCCACAGAGTTTTGTCCCTTCTGGAAATTCTGTGACAAACGGATCTGGTGGCATCTGATGTCCCAGCAGCCAGGGAGGAGCTCTGCCACCTGCCCACAGCTCCGAGGTGATGGAGCACACAGAGAGGGGACCAGACAAAGCCCTGCTGCTGCAGAACAGATGCAAAGATCTGTTCCTCAGCTGAGCACTAAAACACATTTCAGTTCAGGCCTAATAATTCCTGAGTTTAAAGATTCTAATATATCACAGTTAACACCCAGCTCCCTGGAAGGCCTGCTGCAAAGTGTCAGGGAAAGTCAGATATAAACACATTAAATTCTAGCAAGGAGCTGCAGAACCACTGAGATCACTGTACCTCAAAATCACTTATTAGTCATACTAATTTAAGGTAGCACTCTAAAAATAAACCTCTGCTTCACAGGGCTAAGCCATGAATCACCATAATATATGAATCATAACTTCAAATGCAGTAATGAAACAACATGGGAAAATAATATGGTTTGTTCAGGAGAGTGCTTATTATTCCATTTCACACAAGACTGAAAAAAAAGCCAGTTTCATTATTTTTATGTAATCATTGTAAATTGCAAAGTCCTCCACACACCCAGCCTATTTAAATACCATTTTAACAATGTAATTGCTAGAGATATTTCTCTCTGTCTTTTTTTGAAAAAAAAAACCCACAAAACTACACCAGTAACAACACCTGAATTTATTTTCTTTTTCATTATTCTACGGGGCTGAGACCTGGCAGAAACTATTTTGTTTATATTCCTTCCTATCGGGGTACTCAGCTGGAGAAGACCCAAGTGAATAATTAACTAATCAGTGGAAGCACAGTGCACTTCCAGCACAGAGGAGATCTTGGGATTCCCACCCTGTGACAAAGATAATTTCACAGGCAAACACCAAAGTCTCAGGATTCCACATCCTGAAATACAAAACGATTAAATATTTGTCCCAGGCTTTGGCTGTGCCTGTCAATCTTTTGTGCATTTAATGGCTGTGGACTGTGTTCATCTGAGCTGTGATTTCTGCAGCAGGGGCACACTGGCACGAGGAATTTAAACAACAAATTTAACAACAAATTCCACCTGTCATTTGGTGCCACCTCCAACCCAGTGAATCCAATCCAGTGACAGCTCCTGAACAAACATTCTCCCCTTCACAGAGGAGTCACTGGAATTCCCTTGTACACAGGGGGTTACATACCTCAGATGAAATATTATCCATTTTTTCATCACACTCTTTGAAGTTTGAAAAGCTTCATGTATATTCTTGATTCAAGCTCCCAATTCCTACCCAGAGGAACAGAATATCAAATTTTCTGAATTCTAATCTCTCCTTTCAGGGATGAAGTGTCCAGGGACTGGAATCAAAGGTGTTGAGCTTAATTTGCTTAGACATGTGCTGACCTTCCCCATGAACTACCCAGTTATTACATGTATTATATAGCAGATATTGGGTTTTCTCCTTAGGGCCAAGCACTCAGAGGTTGGACACCAAACCATCATTTTCAGGTTTTTCAATCTTAAAAACACCCAGTCATCATTTTCAGCCAGAGAATGTTTTTTTAATACCTGAGTTTCCAGTAATTTCAGGGCAAGGAGGAGCAGAACAGAGCTTTTTATCTGTGGCTGCTCTCGAGCAATGAATCCCTCACACATGAAGAGCTTCCCTGCACATTTTACGTTTATAACCCCAAAACATTTTGATTAAAAACGTAGCTAATCTTACAAAAGTCTTCTCCAAGTGCAATCAATTATGTTTTGTCCTAAATGAAGCTGTAGCACCTCTGTGGAAGACAAATGAGAGGAGGTGTTGGTTTTTGGGGGGGCTCTCAGTTGATAAATGGACAGAGAGCTGGGAACTCACCAACTTCATGCTGCTCCAGACAAATTAAAACAAATGCACTCCTTTGGGTTTCCTGAACTGTACCCTTCCTTACCCCAGAGACTGAATAATTGGACTTTAAGTCTTGTGAGCAATGCCAAAGATGGACTAATGAGCCATAAAAGTTTCATCATGTGTTTTCTTGCCCTTTTATAACACGTTAACAATATTAAAATTGGAATACTTCAAACAGCCCCACTGCAGAACTTGGTCACCACTTGCTTGGTGCCAATAACCAGAGGGTTTAGTTTTACCTGGTACCAGATTATGGGAGGTTGAAGTTGTTGAAAATACTTGAAGCTAGATAGAAATAATTGATTCACAAATCAAAATTGTAAAGCAGTCACTTTGTGCCTCTCAGAAATCGTGTTGAACAGGTAGCAACAGGTTGCATCTGAAATTTGAGCTCATTTCTTCAAAAAGATGTATAGAAACTCCACATCCCCCAAAGCAAGGAATGCTAGAAAGGAATGAAAAATAATGCAGCAGACGAGAGGGGGCAGCCTGATCTTCTAGTCTGGTGTGGTGTAAATGGAATATTATTTTTAAAGGTACATCAGCATATAAAGAGGCAGATCCCAAACCTTTGCACTCCTATTGACATTGTTGAAGTCCTAAATATTTCATTAAATTAATAACTCTCTAAAAGTGAAGCAATAGAAAACTTCATGAAGGCAGTGAGGAAAACAAAAGTATCCTAAACAGTGGAAACACACAGGGACTTTGGTGATCCAGAAAATCCTTCCCTTCTAACAGAACTGCAAGGAGCACTGACTAATTTGAAATCATAAAAAAAAAAGTGTGCAATCTGCAAATAATTTTGATTGACATGAATTACATTCTTATATTTTTTGAGCTTCTGGGACAAAACACTGAATTAAATAGATAATCTATCCATGACTGTAATACTATGCTGCATTCACGGGAGGTTGAATAAATTTAATTTAACTGTGCATAGACAGAAGGTTGAATACATTTAATTTAACAGTGCCCCTTTTGTGTTTGTCTGTCTGCTTGAATGTTTAAAAACAGATTACTGGAAGACTATTTTGACAGGGTTTTTATTAGCTAGATTTACTTGTGAATAAAAGTTTGGAAATGAATTAGCTCCAGATGAAAGTATCACAGATGATGTATTGCAAAAACATCGCAAATCCAGTTCCCTAAATTAGAATGCTCCATTACAAAGTGTCAAGAAGCCTGCTTAATTTTCATTTCTATATGAGCACCCAGCAGATGTTTACTGGATAGGGACACCTCTCCCTTTTCCCTGACTTCTGTACCCTCATATTTCTGAGTTGTTCTGAAATATCAAGGCCAGGAGTTGGAATTTGCTGTTCCTTGTGGGCCCCTTCCAGTTCAGGACACTCAATGATTCCATGACTTTTCCAGACCAGGCATCTTTTTAAAAAAAGTTGCAGCCACAGGAAAACTGAAACTCAAAATCAGTTTTTATCTGTAGTGTTCATTTTTCCCCTCATCAGGAGGAAAATGATTGATGGTTCAACTCTGAACCACTCCAGCCCAACTGCACCCCTGGCAGGGATTCCCATCAGCTCAGCTCTTTTAACCTAATAAATAATAATAAATCATCAATTATGTTCTTACGTGGCTTTGACTCTTAAATTGGAAGATTACTGGAGAATTAACATTATGTTATACTCGGGTCAGGCTTTGGTTTTAATTAGTGTGAGAGAAAATAATGGGTATTAATCACTAACCTACAATACATTCTCCATATTTTTTTAAGGCTAATTTATGCTTTAGTTTAGGATTCTCCTGAATCCTGAATGAATAAGGAACTTCCAGCTAGAGGAACTTTGCCTTGCACATGTGAAATACCAGAATTTTGGACATGTAACATATTCATCAAATATCCCTGGTGCCTGCACTCATCATCTGTCAGTCCCTGGCATTGGCAAGGATGTCACATCACTGAGGTACAGACTGGAATCCTGAAAACACAATTCCAGAAACAAAGATGCAACTCTGAGGGAAGATTTGGAGGCACAACTTGTTGAGAGTTCTATAGATTTTCTAACACACTGAGATGACACTGAGTGTTTGAAGCAAAACTCCCTTTATTGCCAAGGGGTGTCTTTGCCCAACATATTTGATATTTCATTTTTAGATGGAAACCAGTGTGTTAGTGCAAAATGAGATGTGGTGTTTATATATTTAACTATAAATACTATTAGAGTTGTGATAGCAAATACAGGACTTATTATAAGTTTTTTGATTTCTTTTTCTTCCAGTACTCATAAAATCAATATATTAAACATGAAAGGACTTAAGATCATGTCTCCAATATTTAGGGAGCTCCTCATGCCCTTCTAGAAATGCTGCTGATCTTTAAATTCAGCAAGCCATCATCATTCTTTGTCTTTGCTAAATTTATCCAAGTGGAAAGTCACAGAGAAAATATACAGGGGAAGAAAAAAAGTATGTTCTGAATATTTTTAAACTATAGCTAATATCAGAGCAGCCTATGCAATATGTAGATTTTTTTTTTCTCCATCTTTTGACAGTCATTGAAATGAGTTCCAACTGGAGATCTGAAAAGCTGGCACAAAGCTATTTTTCCCTCTTGATTCTTTTATATCCTACACTGAGCTCAACTGAACTGGAGAGAACAGTTCTGCATATTACAGCTGAAAAGAGCTGAGAATACAAAATGCAGATCTTTCTGGGAAAGAACATGATCACTCCCTCCATGCAGAATATGAATTTGTCTCCTTTTGGCATCCCTCTCCACAGTGGGACTCTAAAAGTTTAAGATTTTTTATTTGCTTCTCCTCACAGCAAGGTAACCAAGTGAAGCATCTCTTTAAAATTAATAAAAAACCCCACACTGGTAAGGAGTTTGAGGACAGTTTAACTCCTATCCAAAAGATTAATTTGGTAAATAATTTGTGGCTGGACATGATTTGATGCTTTTGGACAGATTTTGGGTGCTTGAAGGTCATTGGTGTTATGTTTGCTAATTCCACAACTGACATGGAGAATATAAACATTGTACAAATATCAACATGAATTCTGAAGGAAGTGTAAGATGTGAGAAAGCTTCAAGCTTTGAGATTATTTTAAAGTCATCCCAAACACAGCTCAGAGCTGGCAACAGACCCAAACCAAGGGATGCTCAAGTTTGGGATTCAGTAATTACAGAAATTCTGAATGATAGCAACAGTGTAAATCCCTGAAAATTATAACTAAATTTAATGATTATGGCTCTAACTACAAAAGATATAACTCTGTACTCACAACAAGTTCAGAAAGCAGGATTTTTAAAGTAATTCCATCACTTTTGAGCTTAGTTCTAGCCAGAATCTTACTCTATGCACACGCCCCTCTCTGTTAATTGCAAAGAGAAATTAAAAATTAAAGCTCTGTACTGTACCTTTGCTAGATGACCAAATGCACCTAAACAAGCAGTGATAACCCCAAAATAGAGTCTGCACACGTGCACACTTATAAAAATCATATCAAAGTGACACAATAATATCAAAGTGACACAAGAATGCTAAATTTGAAAAGGAATTTAAGCATTTAATATATGGATAAATGCTGCACCTTCACTGCCTCCCCAGGAATCCTGCCTGACTGAAAACACACATCAGCTTTTGGTAAAAAATCAAAGATGTGATTCAGAAAACACAGGGTATGACACCCTCTAATGTATTTCTATTCCAGAAAGAGAATGTTGCATGTTTTATCCACTTCAGAGGAATCTTGTGAAGCTTAAATAGCACACGAATGTTTTTTCATAGTCTGCTGATAAAAAAAGAGATGTAAGAGGAAGCTTAAAGAAATTCAGGACTGCTATAGAGCTGATGTATATCTGATAACCATAACTGATAAATATCAGCTTGCCCTTTGTAGGGGCTGCAGTTAATATTTAATAAAAATATAATACATGCAATATAATTAAGCTGCTCTTCCCTAAAATGAACCCCAAAATCTGCAGTTCTCCAGTTTACAAAGCTGCAGTTACCAGGAGACAGGGAGCAAACTGGTCAATATTTGTCTTTTTTTAAGCTCACTGAGCTTTTCATTCTGACATCTGTGGTTAGGTCTCCTCCCAACAAATCTGGTGAGAAAGCAGGTAGTAATGTATAAGGCAAAAAGAAAAAAAATATATAGAGAGAAAATGGCTCTGCAAAGGGGCTGGGCTACATTTCCATTAAAAGAGGAGTAATGAAATGAGATTTAAAAAACAAGGCAAAAAATGCCAGCTTAGGTAAGCAAAAACATTTAAACCAAAATTTTAACTCTACTTATTTCATTCAAAAGAAGAACAGGGGAAATAAGTGGGTAAATAAGAAACTTTGTCAGAACTTTTCCAATTTTCTCTAACTTCCATAGGGTTTTTTTTTCCATTTTAATTCTAATCATTCACCTCCACTGTGAAGTTATTTACAGTTTCTTGCCAGTTATGAATAAAAAGCAAAAATAAAAGACTACGCTCTGAAATATCTATTTACATCAGGATCTCTGCAGACAACATTGTTATTCTTTACTTGAGCTATTTCCAATTCAGATTAAAGTGAAAGTATATCAGGTCCTCACTAGCAATTGAAAAATCCTCCACTCATGTGTGCCAGGTTTTATATATTTTGGAACATATGCCAAAACATAGCTGCTTAAGACAGGGTGCTTTAGGAGAGGGAATTGTGTGAGAAAGAAAATGAATAAAACAATCACACAAATATTTTATTCTTCTGATTGAATTTTTATCTCATCTCATTTCCATGCATTCCCTTTCTTTTTTCCCCTCTCTAAAGCCAGTGATACTGAATGCTGATAAGATTACATAGGTGCAGCTCCAGCCCATCACACATTATTTAAGAAACCTGCACACAAACACTTTAAATAAATAAATCTGTCCTGAGAATGTTTCCTGACTGGGCTAAGGACTCATCTGGATACTATAAAACACTGTAGAAAAAGGTGTTGGTGATGAATTTCCTGATTAATTCATGTTCTTGGAAAGCTCTTTCTTAACCCAGTGCCAATCCTATTTGTTGGCCATGCTGGCAGTGCCCAGCAAAGTCAAAACCAACACCTCAAAGGCAAGCATGGAAAATAAGTTTATTGTAGCAGTGAAACAGTGATCTGAGAACCAGGGCAGGAAAGGTTCTCTTCTCACTCGGTGATAAAACCTCTCCCACACATAGTTAAGGTTCCTGACAGAGTTCTGAGCTTCTGCAAAGCAAAGTTCACTGTCACTCAAGCATCTGAAAAACAACGAGGGGAGAGTTAGGGTGCTTCAGATCTGAATTTTTCAGGTTTTTCAGCTCTGAAAAGCTGGAAGATGTATTGTCAGGGAGAAAAAACAAACCAGATGAACCTTAACTCTGCTCCTTCAAGTGGCCACTTGTAAGAGTCACTGCATTCATTATTGCAGCAGAGGGTCAGGAGGGAGCTGCTGGAGGAGCTTGCCAGGGCTGCATTGAGAAATGAGGTGCAGAGACCTGTGAGCCTGTGATTGTGAGAGGGAGAATTCATCTAAAAACCCTGCCCACCATCTTCCCTCACCAGACTTCTCTGTGCCAAATGAAATAGATGTTGAAATTATGTAGTTGTATTTGGACGTGGATATGCCAAATTTACTGCTTTTATTAATATCATGAAAGTTCAAAACACTTAAATATTCTTGGGAAGCATATTTATCTGTACATTAAACACACAATGGCATTATTTCAACTATACAGAAATAGCCACTAACACATCACATGACCTTTCATGTTGCTGATTGCAGAAATCCACAGTGATATTAAATGTTTCTGTTTTTGTCATTGTTTCTGTTGGTGGACTGTAGCAGGAAAAACAGTAATCTGGTTTTAAAAATCATGTAAATCACCAATTCAACCAGAAATACAGCTATTAAAGTTAGTGCCATTAGGAATTCTGTGTAGGTAATATAGGGAGACACCCAATTTAAAAAATTTATACCAGAACTGTTTACAAAGCTGCTCAAATGGCTGAAAACACAGCAAAATCATTGTTTTCTATAATAGGGACAGAAAATAATTTACTTCCGCAGCTAAAACATTCTCCACAATTAAAGGAAATCTCTAAGTGATATGGAAGCTATTTCATCTTCCACTCACTCCATATTTTCTGCATTTAATTTTCATGAGCCACTCAAAGCTCCTTTGAAATTGTACAGTTTCTGGGTTTGAAAGGATGATAAATTTCATGGGTGAAGGATCCCTAACAAACATTCTGGGACGTGTCATTGTCATGTCACTTCTCCTTATATTGACAAGGCAGTGATGAAAGCTGGCTGTGCTCCCCCCACCTCTGATCTGCTGCACTTCCTAAATCAGAGACATGAAAGGCAGCTCCAGCCAAGATCCGAGCCAAGGTGTGCCAAGACCTCTGAGATTTCAGTGAACAAAGATTCCCTCTGATTTGTAGGTGTCTCTGTTTGTGAGATATTTCTGCTTTATGTTGAAACACATCCCGTATAACTCAATAGCTGCATCATGCAGAGCAAAATCCTGGAGCCTTAACCAAATTTAGGAATGCTTGGTTTAGAATAATTTGAGGATGTGAAGTGGGTTGGCTGATTTGTGCTTGCCACAAAAATCAAGAGTGGCTCAAAAGTAGAGATCTACACCAATTATAAATGAGCTTATTTCTGTCACAAATAAAAGTGGTCCAGAGGATTCTCTATTTACAGCCACTCACTCCTGGCTCAGGGCTACTCTGGGAGATCAGGGTTGCAGGGATGTTGAAATACAATCTCTTCTCACTGGTCACAAGTTTCTGCACTGAGAAATCACCATGGCTTTCACCTCAGGACCACTGGGACCAGCAAGGATTAGCAGAGCCATAAAAATGACTGAAGAACTGGGAAATCAGCCTGAACCAAAGATTTAAAACTTAAGACTGTTTATCTCGACAAGCAAAGTTTAAAAGAAACTCTGAAGTCTAAATACCTAGAATATATCTGAGCCCAAAGGAACTCTCAAGTCTAAATATCCAGAATATATCTGAGCCCAAAGAAAACAAAAGCAGAGTTTTATATGTATGCAGAATACACAGTTCAAAAATTTTCAACTCCAGGCACAGTCACAGCTCCCCAGAGACAAAACTGGATTTTGTGGATTTTGCGTTACGTGCAACTGGTTCAAAAAGGTAACAAGTCAGACTTGGGTATAAACAACAATATGTCTATAAATAATGTGGAACAAATCTCCTCTTTTTCTGCTCATTGATAAATCTCAGGTAGAACACCACAATTCAAAGAAAATTATGAGATTCCTGAAGAAATTAATGCAAGAATGAAGAGGGTGAACATGACTTTCAACAGGTATGGTAGGGAAAAAGCATTTTTAAGCCTAATCCATTAAGCCTGTGAATTTAAAAAGATATTTAATGCAAGCAACGCTCTCATTTGTAGGACTGCTGCCACAAGAAAAAGGGGCTTTCAAAGGTTCTGTGTCGCCCTGGTTTTTGCAGTGTCCATGTTTTTACTTCTGTAGTAGAAGTTCTCATGTATTTTCTATAAACACAGTCCTTGTTTTCTAAACCAGCCAAGATTGTTTTGAGCTTTTAAATTCTTTTCATTCCTTTCCCCTGGGGCAGAGAAAGATGATAGACTATGTCTTTACCCTGTGAGATTGTAGAGGTAGTAGCCTCATTGACCAATCCACGATTATCTTAAAAAAGATATATAAATGAAAAAATAAAGAAGGGCAGGCCCTTTTGGTGGTCCTGCCTGGTGGTCTGAACTACTGCTCTGAAATCTGTGTGTTTCATGTCCAGCAGCACAACAGTTCTGTGTCAGATCCACCACACTCCTTCCCCCATCCCATCTGAGACCAGCAGCCAAAGGGATAAACTCAGCATTCCTAACAGGATGAGAGTCAACAGCGCTAGAAAATGATATTCACATTCCATTAATGAACCTTGAACTGGAATTTTTCCCTTCAGAGCAGATCAGAAGAAAAGCCACCCAATGCTATCTCCTGCAGCAGGGAGATCTGTGTTTCTGGATGATTTCCATTACTGGGCTCTGGCCACTTCAGATCATTACAGGTTTCATTTTTCATAAATTTCATCTTTTAGTTTGGCGGGAGATAATAACATCCAGCAGGCTGACCCAGCCTCAGATAATTACTATCAAAATTGGTCCTGCAGCTTCAATTGGAAAAAGTTTTCTTCTTCGCTTCCTGCCTGAAACTGCTGTGCTGCATGGGTGCATTTCAGCAGCACCAAGGTAATTACATCAGAGCTGAAGACTGAAGAAATCATTCACTGTAAATGCCTCTGTTTATTCTGGTTGTGAAATATTCAGTGGTTATGTTGTGTTTGCATTTGTTCTTGTATTCACTTTGATGACTAATCACTTATAAACCCCATTACTGAGGATGGAAAATACAGTATTTAGCATGAATGGCCAGATGGTAGAATTTACTTCCTCTTTTAGGGCCCAGTCATCACCCCCAAATTAATAAATATTTTGCCACTGTTTTAAGTTGATGCTGAAACAAGAGAAATAAGTTGAAACAGGTTCATATCTAAACAGAATTAGGGCTATTTTAAAGAGATTTAAAAATGCCTTTCTGGGCCTTACTCCCCTGGACTGCCCAAGGCAGAATTTCCAGAAAAAAATGGTGACAAATTTCTTGAGACTGCTGGGTTAATTCAGCATAAAGAGCATTCCCACGTGGACCAGGAAAGAGAAATGTCACTTCAGTAAACATTTTCAAAAGTATTCCCAGGATCTGAGGACTACTTAGGAGGAAATTGCTGAGTTTCTCAGGATGTGCAACCTTTCTGTTTTCTGCTCTCTGACAAGTGGGGAGCTTTTACAAGCACCAACCAGATCGACCAATGTTTTGTCTCAAAGTGTGGATGATTTTTTCACTAAAATAAAAATCTTTAAAGACACAGAATGATTTAAAAATGCATGAAGGCACACTAAAACACCACATGCTGTATCACAGCCAGAGTATTTGGTCTGCAGGTCAGAAAAGAAAATCTGTAGGAAAAAATCTTGCTGACAAGACATTTTTCTCATTCAGGTACAAAGTGTGAACACGTTATCAAAAACGTGTTTGCCATGGCCCAAAGAATCTTTTGCATCTCACAGTTCTTTCTGAGCAGAACACTTTCAAAACTCTGTGGAAGAAATTGCTGAGTAGCGCTGAAGCTCCCGGTGAAACCACAGAAATAATTACTCAACAGAATCAGAAGATTGCTGAAAAATAAAAATGGGATTGGAAACTGGATTGGGAACAAAAGCAGTGAGTCAGTCTGGAACATTAACACCAACTGGTTAAGTCTTAAAAAGAAAACACCTTGACTGGAATAACAAAAAAAAGGGTTTGAAAAAATAATGGTTCTTGGTCGTAACATCCCTAAAATCTGCAGCAGCACAGAGACAGATTTGGGTTCCTTTGCAGAAAATACTGAAGTTTTACCCCAAAAGTGTCCCCATGTACCCTCATTCACACAGACTCCAGGGTTTCTGTCATTTCACATGAACAGATCCTGCATTACTAAAACCTTCTCTGGAACTCACTGGTGCCTGCTTTGGAGTGAATATTAAATCAGTTTGCAGATAACTCGCAGTTGCTGTTGAATTTCAATTGTTTTCCTGCCCAGGCATCCAGAGTGCAATGGCACTCAGAAGGCCACTGCAAAATCCAGGGAAGAAAAGCAGATTTGCACAGCTCATCCTGTGTTATCCCACAGGGATTTCTCTCTCTGTAAAGCTTGTGGAGAGTGATCAAAACATCATAGGATGTTTTTAGTTATGCTGTTACTTTTGAATGAAGTCATTTTTGGAAGAGATTAAAACTGGAGATACTCATTAGAGATGACTAAAGAAACGTTGAAGGAATTGGAGGAGACCCATAATACAATTTCCATATGTCCAACTCTTTTACTTACACAGTTGTGAATCATTTGACATCAGAGCACCAGGACACAAAGGATCTTCCAGATCCAAACTGCTTTCATCTTAGAAGGACCCCAGCTAGAAAGAATCTACAGTAGAATATGAACAATATTGACAGAAATTGCTTTTTTTAAAATGTAACTTCTCCTACTTCAGTGCGTTTCTCAATTCAATCATGGTAGGAAATTAATGGACAGAATATCACGTAAAGTTTTAATTTAAAATCCAAAATAAAGATCCTACAGGAACTTACAATGCATGTGGAAGATGTATTCCTGTGATGAATTTGTTTATAGTTAACAAAAAAAAAACCAGACCTGGAAAAATGTAAGCATGACAAACTAGGCTCACACTGAAGATAAAAGTTTTTATCAAGCTCTGAAATTTTCAAAGAAAGACAGAGAACAGCCCTTTTTTTTCCCCTTATACTTATAAATATCATGGTTACATTCCTCACTTTAAAAGCAGAATTTCACTGTGTGCCTCCCAGAACTGGAAAAACTACCAGAAAAGCAGAATGACTTGCAAAGCAGGGTCAGTCAGTGCCAGCTCCATGAGCTGCCTCTCCCATTTATATCAAAGCCTGCAGGTTTTACAAAAGCCATTTTTACTGTGCTGCTAATTTAACTTTCCGTGCATGATGCCTTGGGTGTATTGATAATCCATACTCTCTCCTCTTTGTTGTTTTGTACAAGTCAAACATTCAAAATCCTTTTCCATGTCAGTCTCAGCAAAGGAATCTTCATATTGCTCAAAGATGGTTCTTCTTTCAGGCAGCAGGGCAGAATTGATGAGGTGCATGAGCAGCTATCAACACCCCAAGAAAGCTGTTAATAATTTTTGGCAGGCATCTCCATTAAATAGGTTCTTTCTGGGCCAAGCAAGTCTGAATTTCACTGCTGATAAGTCAGTCTAGCCCACAACACAGACTCATTTTTTGGTTCTCAAAAAGATAAAGGAATGTTCTCTGTGACTTTTTTTTTTGGCAAGCGGTACTGGAAAGATATTTTGGCAAGGATACAGGAGAAAATGCTCATTGAGTCTGAGCATACCTGGAGATAAGCAGGATCCATCTCCCAGAGAAGTCTTTATTCATTACTATCAAAACATACTTGGCAAAAGTTCTCCATTTACTTCAAAAGTAATGAGGGCTAGAACATATTTGAGATGAGGAATAAATTAGCCGAGACACAGCATTTTTTTCTCAATTTTAAGCACTTCATTATGAAGGCACATTTATCAACTGCTCCTCTTTCCCAGGTTCTGACTGCTGTTAAAACAGGCAGGATGAAGACAAGAGACAGGAGCTGCTTCCCTGTCCAAGCCAGGACTCCAAAAGAAAAATGAAGTTTACCCAGGAGATTTCTATGCTACAGCTCATGAGATGGATATAAAAACAAAATGAAATAAATAACAGAGGCTTAACCTTCCCATTGCTCTAGAGATGAAAAGATCACTCCAAAGCCAAAGGTGAGATATTGAGTATGAGCAGCTTTTAAAAGGATCTTGTGCAGAAAGTACATCCTTTCAATCAAAACCAGCTGGTAAAATTGAAATGTTTTTGTTTTAATTAGTGTTTTTTAACTAATTTGAGGCCCTTTTGCTGCAGCATATGTGCTGCTGGATTTTTAATCTCAGCCAAAAATTAAAGCTCGAGGAGGGATGGGGCCTCTCCAGCAGCCAGTGCTGGTGGATAGGCCAGAGGGGAAAAACCCAGACAGAGGAAGGAACCAAATTAAAAAACTTGGAAAAAGGAGCAGAATCCACCTCCTCCATTCTAACTTTGTGATCTCTGCCCTCTGATGCATTTATTTGCAGGGCTACTTTTCTTGAAATGAATCTTCTTGTCTGAATAAAAAATTGCTTCACTGGCAATACATTCCACGGAAAATCCTTAAAATTCACAGTCTCTTTAATTTTCAGAAGCCTACATTTCAAAATTTGGTGCCAGCAATGAAGGGATGATGGGTGTTCCTCTCCTGATAACTAGCAGAAAAGAAATAACTCTGTTTGGAAGTGACATGAAGAAAATAAGGGACAAATTTCTATATCAGATGCAACAATTCTGCCTCCCTGGTGCTGCCTTGATTGGTCTGACTCTTGGAGCAGCTCACATTCTGTGAGTCCCAAAATAGGACCTCATTGTCCATCACCAGTTCTGTCCTTCTAAAAAGAAATTGGTTGAATCCATCCATTTGTTCCAACTACATTCAGCACCACTGTTCCATTTTTGAGATTTTTGTCAACAAATCCCATCTCGTTCCCTGAAAATACAGTTTGTTTTTGTGGTGTCTTTGCAAAGAATTTAAATCTCTTATCTTGTTTTAAACTGCAACTTTGATGCTTCAAGGGGAAGTTTTAAAAGAATATTTAATTATAACTATTTCAGGAAAACCTGATGAAAATGAAATATAAAAGATAAGGGCTTTTTGCATTTTATAAAGAAAACGTCCAGTTAAGATGAAGAAAAGCGCTTTCCTTTGTACATTTGATAATAAAATAACCTTTCCCTCTTTCATTAGTAAACCTTGGCAGGGTACTTTTTCTTAACACTTTTTAACCTTAAATTTTTTATGGAAAGGATTTTATAAATGTCATGGGCAGCCCGGACCAGCTGACAGCAGGAATAATGAGGGATGGGTGCTGTACAGAAGCTTCTGCATCTCCAGGGTGACCTGTGCCACCTCTGCCACGGAGTCCTGGCTCTCCAAAACTCAAGACAACAAAAGAAAGTGGTATTTTCAATTTAAAATCTCTCTTCAGAGCACTGACCAGTACAAATACAAAAAAGCTGGCTGGTGACCTGTGGATGTGCTGCAGAGCTAATCTGTCACCAGCAGAGATGAACAAAGCAATCAGAGGACCACGGGCAGAAAAATGATCTCCTCTGCTTTGTCCACAGCTGCAGCCAGAGCACCAGCTGTCCTTGATGGAATCAGACTGCAGGGAGAGATCACCGTTTGTTTCTTGGTGTTAGTGTCTCCTTCAACAAAAATAAACAGCAATAACACAGGCAGGAGCTTTGCTGCTGGAAAGTGCACAGGATCTCAAGGGGATTTGGGAATTAGGAGGTCTTTAGGAGGTCTTCCTAAAACACAGTGGCTCTTGAAACCTCAACAGTTTTTCAATATAGGAGATCTCAAAAGAGAGGCAGAGAAATTCTTTTCAGACATCCTGTAAAAGCCCCTTACACAAATAGAAACACTCAGACTGAGTATTAAGAAGCAGCTGTCCTAGTTGGGGTTTTTTAAAACATTAATTTGTTGTCATAATGCATCAACAGCGTTGAATGACCCTCAGATACTCAGTGACTGCTACTGCAATCAAAGAATAAAATAACACAGAGACAGGAAGAATATGAAATAATACAATTTGAAATTTTAGAAAGCCTTATTTTGTTTTAAGAGAATATATCAATTCTGTGCAGTCTCTGAAAAACACCCTAAGAAATACCAATGAACACCAAGAATCACCAAGCAGATTAGGGACATTCAGAGAGATCTTGAAGAGTTCTGGTGAGAGGGGTGAGGAGCTGATGGAGGGTGTTGGGTCTCCCTCTGGCAGCCCAGGACAGCTCTGCTGCTCAGAGATGCCAGTGAAAACACTTTCACAGCATTGCCAGTCCTGATGAGTGCTCTCCCTAAGGAAGGAATGTCATCCAGATTCATGGACTGCGTCTGATTCACTCCTGATAAATTCGATTTTTGCCTGCAAACAAAGGAGGAAGACAAACACAGAGACCTGTGGGCTGGTCCACAGATGCCCAAGGAAAGTTTCATCTGGAAATCCTCCCTGATGCCCAGAGAAGAGCAGAGCAAACTCAGAGTGCAGTCACAGCAGCCAGGAAGTGAAGCTGCCTTGGCTTTTCCATTGACGGCAACTCAAATTAAAACTGTGCTACATTTATTCCCTTCTCCATCTAATAACACAACACGATCTCACTATTGACAATTTCCCTTTAGTGCCAACAGAATATTCTTCACAAAGTGATTGGTAAACACGTTCACAAGGAGTCCTGAGCCACGCAAACACATTTGATGTGGGTATGGGAGTTATTTTGCCATCACTGGAGAACAAGCAGCACTACAGCTCTGGCTGTTTGATCACTGCACTGGATACCACGGAGTGTAATTGATAAATGTCAGATCTGCTTTGTACATCAAGAGTTTTTACTGTGAAACATTGCTCTTTGAGCTCAGGACAAGAGTTAATTAAAAAGTTGGTACCAAAGATAACATCCTCAGCAGGGAGCATCTATTGATCTCTCCAGCAGCATAAGAGACAGGCTGATATGAGATTATAAAATGTGCACATGGAACAAGGCTGATTTCCACAACTTTTCCTTATCTCATAAGCTCAAGACTGGATACTGCAAAATATTAAAAGTATTAAAACAGTGGAAAATTATCAAGAAACAAAAGAAACCATCAAGCCGATACTTCTGTTTCTCCAAGTTATACTGTCCGTTTTCAAACTCTGTACGAAATTCTTGTTTTCTTTAATATGTTTATCTTCCCCTTTCCTCCTATAGCTCTTAATTTCAATTAAAATTGAAAATTTACTAAAGGCTTTGACTGCCTTCTTCCCACAGTTAACACTTGAAGATTTAATACACCATTGCATACCTGAGCTTTGTTTTATTTCCTGTCCTATTCTACTGCTTAGGAACTCAAAAAGACAAGAAGAAATAATATCAAACTCTTCTCTAGACTGCTCCATTTTTTTTTCAGGAGCAATTTCTTGGCCTTTTTCTACTCATTAATTTTTTTTTTAAACTCAGGGTGTATGGATTGCTCCCCCAACACCTGTATTATTGAATTTGGGAACTGACACTTGTGTAAAAAATTCTCTTTTTTTGCAGTTTTTAAAAACAAAAATTAGATGTTGGTTTCACTGCTCCTGTGATTTAAAGTTTGAAAGAGCTGCTGAACTGCTCCAGTGGGGCTTTCAAAAGAACAGGTCTCATGATTAAGATTGATCTCTCCATTTTTAAATGGTTTTATAGCCCTGCAGGTGGTTCTGAACAGGAAAGCTGCTCTTGTCTTGTGGGCTCTTGCTGACCTCGCTGCTTTTTTGTTGCATTCAGGAACACCCAGGGCTCCAGGCCAGCACATCCCATCCCTCCATATCCTCTGCTACCAGTCTGAGCTCTCCTCTCCCTTGGTTTGGACTCGGTTCAGTCCCAGGGTTCTGATCCCACTCAACAGCCCAAAATTCAAACCAACATCATTTCTGTCTGAAATGCCCTCAGTCACACACTGCCCATGTATTCCAAACCCTCAGACTCTTCAGAAAAGCTGAGTTTGAGGGCAGCCTTAGCCCTTAGCTCTCAGATATTTTCCAATTCCGTTCCATGGTGATTCCCCAGCCATGCCAAGAGCATGTCTGGAACACAGTTATTGGGGCTGGCAATCAAGGCTGGCAAAGGAAGGTCATTTTTCTGAATTTCCAGGGAGTTATCACAAATAAAAAAGTTACTTTCTGTGTCCAGTAGAAGTAACTTGAGTGAGGTGGCTCTGGATTCAAGAGTAATCCTTGTCCAGGGAGAGCAAATTCTGCTCTCTGTTACAGTTCTATCATTCTCTTGGTTTAAAGAACTCTTGGATGAGACTTCACTTTTCCTTGCTCTCTAGACTGGCCCTTCTTGGCATGCCCAGTGGGGTGCTCTCCTTTCCTTTCCTTTCCTTTCCTTTCCTTTCCTTTCCTTTCCTTTCCTTTCCTTTCCTTTCCTTTCCTTTCCTTTCCGCGCCTTTCCTTTCCTTTCCTTTCCTTTCCTTGCCTTTCCTTTCCTTTCCTTTCTTTTCCTTTCCTTTCCTTTCCTTTCCTTTCCTTTCCTTTCCTTTCCTTTCCTTTCCTTTCCTTTCCTTTCCTTTCCTTTCCTTTCCTTTCCTTTCCTTTCCTTTCCTCACCTTTCCGCACCTTTCCTAACCTTCCCGAAACCTTCCTGCGCCTTTCCTTTTCCCTTCCTGTGCCTTTCCTTTCCGCTCCTTTCCTCCCCTTCCCTTCCCAAAAAGTGCTGCCAAACCCCAACCCTTTTATAGCAAATTGCAGTTATTTCACGTGACAGGATCTTGGAGCAGCGTTGCTGCAGCTTAGTGCTTATATTAATCTAAATTAAATTACCTCCTGAGCCTTCCAGCTGGAAATCCCTTATTATCAAGGACTTCCTGTTGGAATTATGGTGCAATTCAGAAGAAAAACCCAACCCAGATCCCAGAGCATTGAACTTATTGGGTGTATCAAGGCCACGTCAGAATGGGGAATAAGTGATCAGCCCTGACCATGGCTGGGGGATAAAACACAGACGAATTGGTCTTTCTTGGAACTCAGTCTGAATATTCAAGGAATCAGGGTAAAAGGGATCAGCACATTTTAGGATCAAGACTGTCACCCAAGCTGACTTGACTCTTTTTCACGAGTTAATTCAAACTGAATAAAAACTCCAAATCAGCAACCATCACTTACACAAAGAAAAGGAAATGGCCTGGCTCGCTGCATCAAAAATAAGTAGAAAAACCCATTTTTAGAACATCCAAAATTTAGAGGGGACTCTTCTGGTTTTCAGACAGGGTAAGGGAAATCCTGCAAGGGATGAGAAGGGACAAGCTGGCAGGGAAGCTACAAGGGCTGCAAAGGCTCACAGAGGCTTTTGTTGGGGGCAGTGTTTGTATGGTTATGCCCTGAAAACCTGTCTTTTCCTACAGAGCATGCAGACACGTTATGCTAAAAGACAAACAAAATCAGAATTTGTCTCATTGTTTTTTATTTTCCCTTGTTATTGCTAAAATTGATGGGGAAGTGATTTCAAAGGATCCCCATTCTGCCTGCAGGTTAGATCAGTGTGATGATCTTGGCTAAAATGTCCTCACAGGCAAAAGACTTTTTTCAGAGCTGAATCTCCTCAAAAAAATCCCACAAAATGCAATCTTTGTGCAGTGTGTTAGGATTTTTCTGGTCCCCCTGTCAATGCTCTCAATTAGCGACCATAAATAATTCCATTTTTATTATCTGCCTTGTGCATTTTTCAATTCCCTGAGGCTCTGGTTTGAGTTCTAAGATTCTGTGTGTTTACATGCATCCCAGGGGTGTTATTTTCCAACAACCTCGCTTCAGTTTTCATTGTTATGCAGATGATGTGAAAAAAACAGTTTTTGGCATTTTCTCTGATCACTCAAAAACTATCTGGGCTCACACTTTTGCTTTAAAGCTCTGCCATCCACCTCCTTTTCTTGCTGCTTTTTTTCCCCTTTTCCACTGATAAACTAAAACCATTTTTACCTTTCTTCAACTCACAGTCTTTTTCCTCCTCTCTTATTTATATTTCTTATGATTTAATATAAATTTAAAGAGCACCTTCACCTGTGAACATTGGATTTTCTGGTTCCAGTTCACCTGTTAAGTGACCAGACAAAACACCTTGCATTGCACCATCTCAGCAACAAATTTAAATAACTCTCTGACACACTTTTGAAGATACTGTTGCCGTCATGCCTTTGCAAAATATCAAATTAAAGTGATTATTTTTACTCCCATGTCCTGGTGGCAGAACAGACCCATGGATTACAACAGATCAGCTGCATGTTTTAGCCATCCATTGATCCAAATCTGCCATCAAAAATTCCATCCCTTGCTTTGAGTAAAGCCTGACAAGATACATGAAGAGGTCATGAAAACAGATAATTTCTATTTGTCACAGAAATCCTGGTGAATGCTTTACCCCCTCATTAAAGGTGTGATCCAACTCTAGAGAGATATCAAAGCAAGATATCTTAATTCCCAAATCTTGCTGTTTATTTAACCAGCCTTGTCAGGAGAAAGACCCCGAGCCTACACAAGCAGGCAGGACTTTGAGAGGTGTAAAACAGCAACTCCCACACCTGCTGTGAAGCTGCATCCTGATTTTTCACCTGCTGAAAGCTCAGACAATCATCCACATGGATTAAAAGGTATTTTTTAAAGACTGGCTTTCATTTTCAAACCTTGCCATCGTATTCTGGATGTAGACATTGTTACTGCTAAATCACATTTACCTTATCTCACAAAGGAATTGTAGTGATTGTCATCCAGAGAACAACATGGAAAACACAGCACTTTTCTCATTCCCTCTCTCTGGTGCAAATTTTTTTCATCTGTCTGCCACTCAGAATGCATCAATGATAAAAGAAAAAGCTTAACATAATTTTTTTTTAAAATTTGAGGTGCCTGTTCTGAGCTGTGTATGGATTGCACAAGTACACAACAAATAATACCCAAGTGCATCTGTTATGGCAAAATTCTGTACCAGAAACTATCCCAAGGGGTATTCAGAGATGTAATAATGTTTTAAACACCAGGATACACCATCAAGTGTTTCAGAGAAATTTAATCCAGCCATAACACATTAGTGGATTAAAAAAGCTAATTGTGCATATATAATCAATAATGTGATGTATGCCAGTTTTATAGGATATATAAAATCTTTATGTTTTCTTCCAAAGTCTCACTTAAAAAAAAAAACCAAAACCACTCTTTTACTAAGCTTACCAAAGTGGTCATTAAACATCCTAAACTTAGAAAACTATTTTACATAATGTAAAACAGTTACTGAATTACTCCATTTTTCAGAACTTTTCCCCCACATAATTTGATCCAACATTATTATAAAATGGTTTTTGCAATTGAAGTTACTGCAAAAAAGTAATAATTTGCAAAGTCTGACAGTAATGGACAAGCACTTTTCACTTGCCCCTCTGCTTCCTTCTCTTCAGGACCCCACTCCTTCCTCTTAATTCCCTGGGAAATCAGGGACCCTGTGAGCTCATTGCTCAGAAAGGGAAGATTAAAGAAAATGCACCTGCCTCCATATGTAGGACAGGAGACCCAGTGGGTCCCTTTGGACTCAAACCATTGGGTAATTTCATGCTCCTCCCAGGAAACCCAAATCAGACATCACTGAACAGCCTCAATGCTCATCTGAGGACCTGCTGGCCCCAGATGTCCCCTACCATGGATATGTTAAAACAAACATGGCTTAGGAGTGGCCCTGAGTCAGAAAAAACCCTAAACATTTACAGTGATCTGGTGAAAGCACTGGGAGGATTTAAGAATCAGGGCAATTTGTGTTAATCCTTTTTGATTTCTGTTGCTAACAGCTCACGTCATGACTGCTGGACCAGAGTGAGGCCCAGCACACAAAAAGGCAAAGAACACCACAAACTCTGCTGATTTGCAAAAAATCTTTGACAAAAAGAGTAATAATACTTATCAATATAATTATTATTAATAATAATAATAATATAAATACTTATGAAAATGATAGTAGTAGCTGTCAGTTCAGAAACTTTAAGCTGTAATACCTTTCAGTATCAGCCTGCCATAAACAGCTTGAATAAAAGGGTGACCCTTGCAAGTGGCAAAGAAAGGAGAGCTCAACATCATTTTAAACTGGACACAACAACTTCTCTAAACTGAAGGGGGAAAAAAAAGACAAGACTCTAATTAGAGACCCTGGTTTGGTGGAAAGGACAGCTAAGCATGGGAACAGATGGGCTCTGGAATCCCTGGGATCTCCATCTCAGGCTTGAGCAGTGACAGGCAAAGATCCAGGCTTTTAATTGTCAGCAAACCCCAAAGCAGTTTGGACAAGACCAACTCTGAGGCT
The DNA here is from genome assembly GCA_013400955.1 of Drymodes brunneopygia. NCBI lineage: Eukaryota > Metazoa > Chordata > Aves > Passeriformes > Petroicidae > Drymodes > Drymodes brunneopygia. Next base: position 114,877 of record VZTZ01044640.1, on the reverse strand, counting down.
GCCACGAAGTGCCTGGGCTTGGTTTGTAGGGGATTGCAAGGACTCAGAGTCACTCCCAGCTGGTAATACCAGTCCAGACCAAGAGAGTTTGGCCATCTGGAGCTGAGCCAAGAAGTGTAATTTCATCTCAGGGCCAGACAGCAGAGCCTGGATTATTTCATATATTAATACAAATGCAGTTTCTAAAGTCCTTCAAAGCCTGCTTTCCCAGCAGTTCTGGTGTGTGTTTGATGCTGTTCACTAAGGCGCAGCCATAAAGACACATTATAGAGAAACCCATGAATTTTGAGAAGAAATTATTCAGTTGCTCAAAAGAGCAGAAACTTTGAGAGGCAATTAGGCAGAACAAGTAGCAGAGTAACTTATTTCACCTTTAGGTCACCAATTTAAACCTGACTCAGCTCAGGAACTCGTTATCTTCTGAAAGCTGAGCAAGATAAAGCACTGGGCTCTGTCAACAACTTCTCATGGTAGAAACAACAGCATCACTGGAATTGGTGTTCTCTGGGCAGGGTAGAATGGAATAATTCAGGTTGGAATGACCATTTTCCCCTGGATTATGGGGGTTTCGTTCTGTTCCTCATCCCTGTCTTATACCTTGGACTGTGAAAGGGCAACAGCACAGAATAGCAAAAACTTGGCAAGTGGCTCAGCCAAAAAGAGATGAAGAGTCAAGGGGAACAATGCAAACTTGTTTGGGCTTGAAAAGAGTTAATATTATGAAGTAGGATTTATTTATAAAAGTGCCTTGATTTCTCCTGAATTTCTTCCTTCCTCCCTAAATAATTCAGCCAAAGTTCCTGTTGTTGCTGTTTGTTCAGAGTCAAAGTACATTACACAATTTCCTTCTGTATATGTTGAGGTTTTGTAAATATATGAGTAAATATTCTTGTAAATGGAAAGCATTAACAACAGATGAAACCCACATCTGATACTGACAGTACCATGTGAGCCTGAAATTATAAATTAAATAATGGGAGCAGCAGAACACAGGATCTACCACAGAGTGTGTAAAATCTGGATTTTTATTCTTTTAATGATTTGTACGTCGTGCCTCCAGACATGGACAAATTGTACCATCAAACCTAATAATGTAAAAAGACTGTCATTAGTTTGAGAAGTTTAGCTTAAAACAGAGAAGACAAAGAGAACTCAAGGTTTATACTTTCCTTTGAGGAGGACTGTGAGCTACATAATTGTCACTGAAGCTGTGCCACAGTGGCTTTTGCTTCTAACAAAGTGACTGGCTGAAAAGAGGGCACTGGAATGAAATGTCCCTGGTTTTTGCTCAGCTGGGCCAGGCTGCCACGTCATGGCACAGTAACTCTGAGTGATCCATGAGCATTTTTCCTGCTGTTCTGAACAGCAACGTGGCAGCAATGAATCCTCAGTTTATTCTGAGCTGGACTCTTTAAAGGCTCAGAGAGGAACAAGCTGTGTCTGCCTGGCTGTCCTGGGACTCCTGAGCCTCCCTCCCTGAGGCACAAAGGACACCAGGTTCCAGCAGGGTGTGAGGATAAGAAGGCTCCAAGAACCAGGGCAGCTGTGGAAAAAGCAGCCTCAGGCAAACGTCCTGCAGTGAGAGAGACAGAGATGCCAGGAGCCCAAAACATTATCCCTAGGATAGAGTGCAGAAATGCAGAATTTCCCATTAAGTCACAGTTAGAAATGCTGCTTTTGTTGTTGGCTTTTTCCTGGAAGGAAATTGCACAATTTGTCCCCTTTGTTTGGGACAAAAATCAGTCCTGTGTGAATGTGCCCAGTACAAAGCACATTCTGATTTAAATTCCCAAGTATTCCGGCAAGTCAACCTCCAGTGATGGCCCTGGCTGTGGGGCTGAACTTCTCCAGAGGATGTGGATCCTGGAATCCCTCTCAGCCACCCCTTCACAGACAAATATTTCACAGGAGCACACAATGCCACCTTGAACAAAGATTGGTGATGCCCAGAGCTTCCATCCGAGGGGGACCAAAGATGGGAGGGGAACGATGTCGCCCTGATTTTTGCAGTGTTCTGTGTTTTTACTTCTGTAGTAGAAGTTCTCATACATTTTCTATAAACATAGTCCTTGTTTTTGTAGCCAGCCAAGATTGTTTTGAACTTCTAGATTGTTTTTCATTCCTTTCTCCTAAGGCGGAGAAAGATGATTATCCTGTGGAATTATAGAGGTGGTAATCTCATTGACCAATCCATGATTGTCTTAAGAAAGATATAAATATGAGAGAAAAAAGAAGGGCAAGCCTTTTTCTGGTCCTGCCTGGTGGTCCCTGACCTGCTGCTGAGAAGTCTGCGTGTTTCTTTCATGTCCAGCAGTGCGACAGAACAGAAGATGGAAAATTGTGTGGCAATGCAGGTTCCATGTAATTATAAATCAAATATTTCCTGCAATAAGTACCTGCCAGGCAAACTTCTCTGCTTTCAGCCAGAGTATGGATCACATCCTGCATTCCAGCCAGAAACCTGCACCTTCCTTCTCTTGGAATCACACTCAACACAGGCATCTATAAATGAATGTCATGTTCCCCAGGAGATTATTGTCTTTCATACGTAACCTGGTTAACATTTATAATGTCTCCATCTTGATTTGCAGTTATTCAGAAAAATAAAAGTGGCAAATAAATATTGTACTCCGCAATAGTGCTGGAGACTGCCACGGCCTGCAGATACTCTTGATATTGCTTGTGTATTATAAAAGGAAAAGTTATCTAAGCTTAACAAGAGGAAGATGTCTTACAGATTTTTTGATGTATTTCAACCTATTCAAACACTCAGAGTTCACAGAGTTAGCCAGAAGCAGCGTGGCAAAGAGCATTAGAGAGGATATTTATTTCTTCTTTCAAGATCACAAAAAGGGACAATGTTCCATTATCAACATATTGCTAAGTCTGCATTACCAAATGCATGAGGACATCAAATATTTCTTTTCTGTGGGATTATCTGTATTTTCTTTATAGGCAAATCCCTACTGTATCAAGTTCTGTGCTCTGCAGCAGGCTGCAGTTCACCTTTCACACAAACATAGCAAGATATATTTAATCTCCTTGTTCTCCTCAGAACCAAGAAACAGCACAAATCTTTACACACTACATTGTTTAAGCTGTACCTAAATAAAGGCTAAATTTTGACTCCTGCTAATATAACACATTATTTTACTTCATTAAAGTTTTTGGGGTTGTTACATCAGTTTGGGTTTCTGGCTGGAACAATGTGAAGGGTTTTTCCTAATGCAGAATGCAAACTGATCTACTGTCAGCTGGAGCTACTGAGCTGCTGGATCTGAGCAAGGCTTTGTTCTCCAAAAAAGTCTTCAGCAGCACTCTGAGGCTCCAGCAAACTCCTCAGATCTGTGCAGCCAACACAGTCCTCAGGGAGAGCAGTTAAACCACGGGAAGCAAAAGGTCTGATGTTTTATTTATGAACGACAGCAAACACAAAGGACAGCACTAAATCCTTGTCACCTGCAAATGGACTCGATGGCTGCCCTGGATAATCTAACAGAGAAGGACAGAGAAAAGTATTTATCGTTTGAAACTTGGGAATTTAGGCTGTAATTGAGCTGGGCAGAGCAAGGCAAAACTGGAGCCAGGCACAGAGAGAGGTCCTGCACAGTTTCTTGCTCCTGACCTCTCACACCTTCCAGCATCCCTCCCAGCAAACTGCTGCTCAAACTGAGCCACACCAAACAGTGCTGCAATTCTGGAAATTAAACCAAACTACAATAGCACTAAATTCATTTGATGTTGTGTCTCTCTTTTGAACAAGAATCTGACAATAGCTTTTCAGAAATTAAGAGCTGGAACACTACCCACCCATTTTGCAGCCTGTGCTGAAAAGAAACAGAGCAAAATAATAATAAAAAATCCAACCAAACGAACAAAACAAACAAAGAAACAGAAATCCACAGCATAATTAAGAGAAGGGAAGGCTCTGTCAAATCCCAATGTTCTGAAATCAGAGGTTGCCTTTGCAGGAGGTTTGATTGTCTGTTCTTGATATCACTCACCTCATTAGTGAGGCCTAATTACTGCCTTCCTGTACAGCAGAACTGCACCCACTGTGCATTCCAGAGCCACAAACGATGCCTCAGCCTAACCTAAAACCAAAAATATTCCACTGAGAGAGCTCAGTCTGTATCCTATCATTGGCTTTTCCTCCAGTACATTCACAAGAGTTGTACAAGTGATTCCAAATATCCTTAGCACAAAACTACACCTCCAGTCTTTGCCTTTTCTCTTCCCTCATCTTTTTCTTTGTCACCTTTCTCTTCTTGCAGGTTTTCCAGGCAGAAGCATGTACTCAGGAAGTTTGCTTTCTAAGTCTAAATATTTTAAAAACAAAAAAAATAAAATTAAGTGTAAAATCCAGATGGCCTGATGTCAATGTCAGAATCACAATCCTTTCAATAGCTCTCCCTTCAAGGTCTTTTTCCTACCCCTTTTTCATATATTTCCATGAATTAATGCAATGTCACGTTGCAGCTCTTCATCTCAAAAGATTGTTCTTCCATTCGAAGGATAATGGGCAAAACTTGCAGATGGCTGCAGGAAAAACTGTGGGGTTTTTTTGGCATTTCCCAGGTCTCTGACACTGCAGTGAGGTGGCTCTGACACCCTGGTAAAGGTTACACCACAGGGAACAGCAGGGGATGGTTCCAGCTGCAAACACACAAGGATTTTCAGCTTTTTTTTCTTCATAAATCTGAAATATGATACACAGAGCTTGTGCTTTCTGGCAGTTTATGAGCTTTCACCTCGACATCATATCATAGAGTATCAAAAGCCAAATGCCACCATTACTTTTGTCACAGTAAATTAAGATTTTGGGTTAATCAAGAACAGGAAAAAGTGGTATGAGGGTTCAGCTTCCTAAATAGCAGTTGAATGTTGCTTTTCTCATGTTCTCAGGTAAAACCCTGTGTTTATAAGGAAATATTGAACATTTTAAAAACCCACATTTTTTAAAACACTCTTCCCTTAAAATTTAAGTGAGTCTTCATTTTAGGTTTTTCTACTAGTGCTATGCACCTTTCATTCCAACCTATTAAATTATATTTACTATAATTACTATTCCTATACAGTTTTTCATAGCACATCACTTTCTCCCCATCACAACAGAATTTAATAGCAGTTTTTATTAACTTGTTTATGATAGTGTTCATTAAAGATTTAAATGAGCATTCTAAAATTGCAATATAATGTACAGAAAACTTAGAAACAATTATAGCACTCACTAAAAAAATTACCAGCAACTATGCTCTTTATATAAAACAATTCTTTAAAAAAATAAAGCACACATCATTACCACACTGCCTGTGTCATATCTTAATAAAAGCTAACTTAAACTGATATATTAAAAGAAAGTCACTGTGATAATATGAATTCTTTTTCAGTTCAGCCAAGCTCAGATATATTTCTGCTCAAGTTAAATATTCATCCTGTCCCTCACTCCAAATGAACATGTGAAAATAGGATTCTCAGTGTCACAGAATGTTTTATACTAAAAGAAAATACTTTTAAATGACTGAAACACTTCTCATTAAAGTGCCCCTTGTGTCATTCACAGGGCTGAATAAACTTCAGCTGAGCTGCTGCAGCCCACAAAATAATAATAATGATGTTAATTAATGTGGTGCAGCAAAAATTCACACCCATAAATTCCCCCACAATCTGTGACAGGATCACTGCATTCATTGTGGGAATATTCCCAACAGGAGAAGCAGACTTGTGCTATGTCTACAGACCGGATACAAAAATAATAAATAATTACAAGTGGTGTGCCAGTGGCCATCTTCAGGGAGAGAGAGGAGGGGGGAGAAAGGGCTCCATCATTTATTTAAGTTCTCTCATTAATGTGTCTGCCTTTTTTTTTTTCTAAGGGTTGTCTCCTGAACTTTCCTCAGCAAACCCACAGGCTACACCCTGACACTGATTTGTAAGCAGAAATCTCCAGTGAAAGCAAAGAGGGACTTTGTTTATAAACGTGCGCTTCAGTGTCATCGAAAATTCGGAAAAAATTCGGAAAAAGCTTCTGAATTTCCTAAAAATATTGGGCAATCTTATCCAGACTTCTGTAGTAGGAAATGTGCCCAGCACATTAAAGGACACTGAAGAGTTCTTTAAACCTTTTTCTCACATATTTCTGATACCTCCAGCAAACAGATTTTTTCAGTGCTTTGATTAACTCCACTTCTTATCAATTTCACACAAAGCTGCACATGGATGAGCTGCTCTCGTAGCCACAGGGCTGGGGAAGCTCTCAGCCACACCAGAAGGTCCCTTTCCTTTTTGCTTCCAGGTCCAAAACTCAGAAGAGAAAAGCATTGGAAGCATCAGAGAAACTGCACAGCTTTGGGTGGTGTTGGATTTTACAAACACAGGTGAAAAAGGACAAGCAGGTCAGTCAAAAACACAACGGAGAGGGAGCTACAAACACCTGAAGTGTAAAACCCTGCTGAGTGGATTCCAGCTGAAAAAATGCAGGTGAAATCCTCTTGATTACACTATGTAAGAAATAACTAATTAATTAATTCCTGCAAAATCAAATAACTCATCCCAACACTGTTTAACAAATAAATTTTCCCGTCAGCCAGCATTTACATTAAGTCTTAGCTGCTAATCCAATCAATCAATAACTACAACATTTTTTTAAACTTGATAAAATGCTTTTTAAAAAACACTAAAAAAAAATCAAACCCAAGTTTTTACTGAAATTAAATCAGGTTTCAAATAATAAGTAACCTTTGAGATTTTGCATTTCATACGGTAAAGAAGAAATGCTGATTTCCAGAAGAAAGGCGAAGAGAAAGGAGAATCTGAAAACGAGAGGCTTGGCATCCCCTGAATGCCCTGTGTACACTGAAATCCGTGCTGAGTCCTGTGCATTACAGAGCATTGCTGTGCTCATCAGGGAGGAAAAAACTAATTTCAGGCCTCATCTGGGACCTCTGCAACCTGGGGTTTCACCACAATGCTGGGGAAGAAAGGGCAAGCAGCATCCAGCACACCCGCTCCTCACCCCAAACTTTGGGCTTGGAACTTCCTCCTGACATGAAAATAGAGATAAATCTGGGAAGAAGAAGAAGAAAAGGCAGAAAAGGGAAGGAAAAAACAGCCTTCAATATTCTAGAGTGAGGAAACTATATAAATCAAAAGGCTGACTTATCAGTGTAGAGGTTTTTAATAGAAAAAATATCAAGGGGAGCACACCATATGGATCAAAGTGCTCTCCACATATGCTACTTTTTTTCATTTGAAAAGTAACATATGTGAGGAGATGCAGAAGAAGTCCTTTCTGAAGATCTCATCTGGCTTCTTTTTAATTGGAATTATATTAGATTTTCTGTATAACTTAATAGCAAATGGCAGTTGTTGCTTCACTGAGTCTTCCTGTCAGCTATAGATTGATAGATTTGGATTCTGTTTTCTTGAATATGAAAGTTGGACTCCTGAGTAGCTGAAATAGCTGCAAAGAAAGGAGACTGAAGACTACACTGTATGCAACTCATAGAAGGCATGGAATATTGTGCATTTATGTAATTACAATTTTACTGGACCTTTAGAGTCAAAGGACTTGAGGACTTCAGCAAGGCTATGAGATGTACAACCAAAGATACCCATTTAGAAAGTCACAGCTGCTCATCTCCAAGCACAGCAGCTTTTGGGTATTTTTTGTGAATGCTCTGAATTGACTGTAAGCTTATTGCTAATGAATCTCCCAGCAGAGCCTTCCAGATCTGCAAGTCAGTGTTCCTTTTTCAAGCATTACCTACATATCAGCTTCTGCCTTTGTTTCAGCCACACATGCAGAGAAAAGTTTATTCTCATTATTGACAAGGTGTTGATCAGCCAAAGGTTGGACTCGATGATCTCAGGGGCCTTTTCCATCCCAAATGCTTCTGGGATGAGCCAAGAGTTTCCGTTTACAAGTGAAACAATCCAGTAGTTTCCCCAAAGAGAAGAGAACTCTTTTCAGATCAAATTACACCCACAACTTTACTGCTGCTGCCGATCAACCTGAAACAGCTCAGTGTCAGTATGGCCTGTCCATCTCAAGATATCAGGGGCCACTTTAAAAGATGTGGGGGCTTATGGGAAAGTTCCAAAGATACTCAAGATGCAAAAATCTGTCTTAAGCCATCATTTACTTTGTTTTCTGAAGAAAAAGCAGGATTCATGTTTAAACAAAACAAAAGACATCAGCATTATGATATATGGTACTTCTGAAAGGTCCCAAGTCAGGTGCTGAGCTGAAACCTTAACTAGGCTGAGAGTGATGCCAAGGACTGCAGAACAGTGCCTGGTTTCTGGGAGTCAGGGTCTGGGCCAGCTCAGTTCCATTAATGTTTTACTCCATTATCTGAGAGCTGACATCTTTTCAGTAATTACTGCAGATGATACCACCTCTAGTGTAATTAAAGAACGATTATTTAGAGTGAAGTGAGCCAAGATCATCCCCATCCTCTGTTTAGGCCAAAGCCAAAGAAGGCCTTGTCAAATAAAATGGATGTTTTGCATTAGGGAGCAAAAAAAGGGTGATGTAAAGAGTCAAGTAATTTGATGGGCAACGCTGCAGTGGAATTAATTCAATATGTTCAATAGGGCCAGTTCCATGTGCAGTAATATTGGACAGATGGGGATGATGGCTCTGCACTTCCCCTGCCTTTGCATTAGTGATTCAGGACTTACAAAGCAAACCTCAGACAGTGCCTGGCTGCCTGCCCGGCCACAGAAACACTGGAAGCAAAACACATTAAATGCTCCTGCAAATCTACATCCTCTGCAGCCCTTCTGCAACGAGCCTCGTTCGAAATGACCCCTTGGACAGCAACCAGGAAAATAATCACCATCGTAACCCCAGCCCATCAACTTCTGGGATTAACTGTTAAATAATAACCAACGGGAACTGGAAGGAACAATTCGCTTTGTGGGAATACTAATGAGGGAGGCTGGGATGCATCCTTTGTTTTTGACTGTAACTAGGTAGAGGCACTAATTACAACTCTTACTTAAAGCAGAAATGGCATATTTTAAGGAACTGCTGAACAGAGGAATGGAGTTAATAAATGCATTCCATCAGGAGCAGGAAGGTAAGAGTTCACAGCTGACCAACACATCCATTTCCTGATCCATCAGGGGCAGTGTTTCTACAGCAGAGGTCACCTTTGGTCAATTGACAGCAACAAGTTTTCCCATCAGGAGCTGATTCCCAGCTTTATATTCCCAGATTTATAGGGAAATGAGTTTAATTCCTTGGGCAGTGCAGCCACCTTTTCAGGTGTTGAACATGGCTCCTATAAAATCCATCCACAAAATATGGGCAGGTCCCTTACTCTGAAAACAATCATGATTATAACATTTACAAAACAGATGTAAGAAGAAATACAACATCATCTGGAACCCTGAATGCTGGGGGCCTTGCTAGAATTGTAGGATGTCCACTGAATTACTGGGCTGAAATAACTTGTGTTTATAGCCTGCTTAATTCAGCTTAATTTCAAGAGATAAACAACAGATGACAAATACTGTTGACTTTTGACCGTTTCATTTCTGAGTTTGTTAAGTTCCAGAATAGCTTACTATTTTTAGTGGATTAATTTTTTTCTTCTATCCTCATGTGAGGAAAGACTGTGAAAGACAGTGTGATGTTAAACTATCAAAGCTGTCTCTCTCCTGTAGCAAAATATTGTAAAAGTGGGCTTTGTTCTGCAATTAAGATTCCTGAACTGAAGGTTGGGCTTCTGCTTTAGTTATGTGAAAAAACAAAAATTAGAAGTTGAGGGAAAAACTTAAAATTACTTAAGAATTTACAGATATCAAAGACAGAAGGGGATGCAGTGAAATGAAAAAAAAAATATTGACAGTGAATAACTGCTCTGAATGGGAAGGAGGACATGGATGATTATCAGCAACCTTCCTGAGAGACATCCTCCTTTCAGCAGCATGACAAGCTGCAATTCCAGCACTGAGAAAGCCCTGAGATTTGAGGCTGACAATCCACAGAAAGCTTTTCTGGAAGGAAAATTGAGCAACCATGTCTGTCTATTTACCAAACAGAGAGAAAGGCACTGAGGAACACTGAAATGCCCGCTGTGAATAGGAGAGCTCTGAGCTGGGAGCTGAGCACAGCCTCTCCCTGCTCCCCTCAAACCACAGCAGGGCCATTCCCAGCAGTTTTTCCTGGTCCCAGGGCTCATGGAGCAGCTTCCCACAGGTAAATAATCCCTGCAGCAGGTACGAGAGAGCACCTGGTGGCTGGAGCAGGCACAGAGAGGATGCTCAGCCTGAGGAAAGAACAGAAGCAGGGCAGCCTCTCCCATCATTTTAATCTCTGTTGTTTCATCATGAGAATGAGAGGCAGCTTTTATCTGAAGTTTATTCTGTTCATTTGCCTCAGGAATGGGCATCAGATCAAGCACAAGAAGAGCCTCTAGACTACAGAACCCCACAAGGCAGGGCCTTTTGTTGTGCCAACCCTACAAACAAGTGCAGAATAGCTAAACTGAAGGCAACTGTAGGCTGTGTGCAGCAGCTAGGATCATTAATTTCTAAATTTGGCCTGTAATTGTGTGTGTTCTGTCTGGGTGATGTTGCAGACCTTGAACACGTCCTTCAAACTGCATAGCACAAAAACTGGGCCGTATATCCCACCAAAAATCTGAGTTTAAACTGGGACAACCTAGGAACAACCACCACTTGCAGAGTATATTTTTTTTCCTTAAATAACATTTATCCATCACTGCTGGTAGCAGTGAGTAAACAACAGAGCATGGAAGGCAAACGAGGCTGTGTGGATGGAGAGCAGACAGGAGTCAGAGCAGGCAGTGCATTTTGTCTTACAGCCAAACCCAGGAGATATTTTGTACGAGGATGTCTCAGAGCAGCACGTGCAGCCACCCAGGATCCCAGGTATGTGCTCCACTTGAGGCAGATCAAAGCCTGGTGTCAAAGTTCTCTGCATAAAACACACACACAGAGCAGCACCCTGAGAAATCACACCCAGTGCATGTTGCTCGTGCATTAATAGGGTTTTAGTGTGTGATTTACATTTGTTTATTTAAAGCAACATCATCTGTCTGGTTTGTAACAGCACTCAGCAGCCCTCCTTAGACAAGGGAAAAATGGATGGCCTCAGACAAGAAATCAACATTCACAATATTTTAAGGCAATGATGCCTTAGGTGCCCCTGTGTGCTGTCCTGCACAGGAAACTAATTTGGAGATCATTAGTAGTCAGATATCATTAAAGACAAGAGTTACAGTATGGAAATGAAGCTGTGACATTTCTGACATGTGTGTTCTTGTTCCCATAAAGGTGTGTTTCAAATACAGAAGGAAAAGGTAGACTTTAGGGAATCTAAAAGCCTGATCATTTTTGCCATTTTCATTCTCAAAATTAACCTGATTAACAAAATAATCAGGTTAATTTAAAACAGATACTCTCGGTTTTAAATGGAATGTCAAATCTGAACGTTATCCAAACTGATAAAGTTAAAATGTTACATTGCAATTACACATTAATTTTGAATTGTCAGAATCGAATGAAGCAAATTATTACAAAATTCTGCATGATAACTCTTCTAATACCCATTCTGAATTAAGCAAAATCTCACACATATCCTTCAAAGCTCTCAAGACAGGCAAGTTCTCCAGCCCTAAATATGGCACTGCTACAAGGATCATACAGCCTCATCTGCAGGTATTCACTTCATGATTATTTTTTTTTCTAGACGAAAGAAAAAAAGATATCCCTGATATCCCCCCTGATTATTATGGAAATGAGTGGCATGAACAATTATTCACTGGGAATGCTGCCAGAGTAGGATTTATGATAGAATTATTATCATTTCACACAGGGAGAACCCATGTGGATAAAAGACTCAGCAACCCAAGTCCTACAGAAGGCCCTGCAGCTGCAAGCAGGTTGTTCATGGATGTGTTTTTCTACTTAATGCAAAAACCCTTCAACATCTGCCTTTCCCATTTCACTGAGAGATCACAAAATATCTGCCTGCACAACTGGAACACAACAATATGGACAATAATTTTGGGATTGGTGGACTTCATGTGGGCCTTTGTCCCACCTTCTCCCCATCCTTCTTACCTCCAGCAGGTGACAAAGACCTCCCCAGGGCATTCCAGCACATCCAGGTGTCTCTCTGGGGAGCTCTTTTGACATTTCTAGTCAGGTAGCTGATGAGTAGTACAAAATTTCACAAATATCTCTTCCTAATGATTATGACATTTTAATATTCTGATGTTTCAATTCCATCCAGTTTCCAATTAAAAGTCACATCCCAACTTGGCTAAATTCCTGACCTGGAGTTTTGTAGGGATTCACACTGGAAAGTTTATTTACAGCTTGCTTTTAAGGTTATGAAACCTTTAAAACAGCAGCATTTTAAATCTGAGCCTTCAACAGCAATATCATCCTCCACAAGCAAATTTCTGCTTTATAAAAAGTGAAAAGTCAATGTTACCTTAGGCTGTGCTTCTTATTTAAGTTCATATAGGGCTACACCCTGGAAGAAAGTTCCTTTTCTGAAATGTCAGAATAAGAATAGGATAAGGGGATGACTTATTTTCTGCCTGATGCCATCTGATTCTGAATTTAAATGAGCAAAACCTCAGGAGACTGGTATTTTTCCTAGAGAATCAAATGGTTCTTCCAATGAGGAAATATTTACAAGTGAAATGCAGTTGGAAGGGACTGATGTTAAATGCTGGTGTCATCAGAACTGCCTGGATTTGTTCAAACACTTGTGCAAGCCTAAAATCATTATTCCTCTTTGTTGATCTTCTTCACATTCTATAGGAGGAAGTTTATACAGTAAGCAACCAAAAAGATGCTTTTAGATAGCAAAAAAAAAGCACAGCTCTGGCTTGGGAAAATAATTTCAATGTTTTAACTCAGAATCAACGAGTCAGTTATCACTCCCTCTGTTCTATCTACATCCCACTAGGGTAAGTAGTGTACAATAAACACAAAGTATTTATAATATATGATAAACACAAGGTATTTATAGTAGATAATAAACACAAGGTATTTCTAAGGTGTCACACTGCTGGCTACAGCAGTAACACGGAGGCTTCAGAGCAGCAGTTGAATCACCAGGCAGGACCACCCAAAAGAGGCTGCCCTTCTTTATTCTCTCATTTCTATCTGTTTCTAAAGACAATCATGGATCGGTGAGAGGGGTTAACACCTCTATAAGTTCACAGGATAAAGACATGGTCAATCATCTTTCTCTGCCCCCAGGGAAAGGAATGAAAAACAATCTACAAGTTCAAAACAATCTTGGCCAGTTTAAGAAAATAAGGACCGTGTNCAGTTAAGAAAATAAGGACCATGTTTATAGAAAATACAAAGAAACCTCTACTACAAAATTACAAACGTGGAACACTGCAAAAAGCAGGGCAACAGTAAGGAGCTGAATTGCTGTGGGTACTTTTCAGAGGAAAATGAAACTGAGCTCGTGTCAGAGCACGAGTGAAGTTTTGCAACCGCTTGGCATCATCAAGGAGCTTTCAGAGAGGAGTTATGTGCTGCCTCATGTATTAGCAGCATAATTACCAGCTCAGCCCTAATTCCACTCTGATATTTCTGTGCAAAAGGGAGAAAGTTGGGAGCTGCTCGTGCCCCAGGACGTGGCTGTGCTGCTGTCCCCCTGGGCTGGGAGAGTTTGGTGTCCCCAGGGCTGCCAGGGGAACAGGACGTGTCAGGAGAGGCCAAAGCTGCTGCCTCACATTTGCAGTAAATGGTAATTTAATAAGTGCTTCCCTGATTACTCACTCAACAGAAATACCAACTGTGATTGGGGAATGCTGCAGCATTTCACCCTCAGCCTGGTAATCAACTCCACACTTTGCATGTTTCTGGAACGAGAGCTGAAGGAAGCAATAGATTTCCATTTCAATGACAAGCAAAATCTTTTAACTGCAAACCAGCTGCAGCGAGTGAGAAAGAGATGCAAAGTTTTTTGTTTCCCACTGGAAACCTCTGCTATCCACAACAGTGGTCTTATTCCTCCTCAATTTAAAATTCTATTATAGCAACCAACCATAAATATACTTTGCAAGAAGCTTCGGAGCAGCTTCAAATACATATTTTATTTTTTCCCCAGTTGTGCACCTCTTCCAACTATTAAATATTAAAATCTTACTTTGCCACTCAGGTCAGTTCAAGAAATCAAATAAACTCCATGGAAAGTATCCTGGTGTTTTTTCTGGTAAAGTAGAAGTCTAATATGAGAACTGAAAAGGAGGCAAGAGGTCAGGACCATAAAGATTTTATTTGAATAGTGTTTCAGTTTGTTTACTGACAGTTTATTTATCAGCCTGCAGCATTTCCAATGCACCTCTATATGCTGTAGAACTCTAAAAAATAAATAAATAATAAATCACAGCATATAGGGAGGAAGGGCTCTATAAGAACAAAATATAGTGATACTAATGATAGAGTTAACCTGAATATCAATACCTGATATCAGCCAGGGACTGGCCCTGGGAAGGATTTGTTTGATGAGCACGAGCAGAGTGACAGTGACACAGCCCTGCAGCTTTGGGACTGCAAGAACTGGGTTGGGGTGAGCAGAACACGGATCTGTCCACAGCTCTTTATTCCAGAATGCCCCACCTGGGTGCAGAAGGTGGATCTGGACTCTCTGCTAAGAGGATCTGCACTGGAAGGGTCAGAAATGTGCCAATTTCCCTGCAGAACTTCTAAAAGATAATGCTGTAGCTCTAAAAAGGAGCTTTCAACACTCAGTGCAAAATTCTACTCAGTTTACGCGCAATAATAAGATAAAGTTACGAAACATTGATCAGTTATCACTATTTTTCAGCATCTCTAAAGTTCTTTCTACCTGTATTCATTCTGGAATACATTTTGTAAGTAGCCACATGATCAGAGCAGTGAAATTAAGGCTATTAAACAGAACTTTTTTGGGTTTTTTGGGGGCTGGAGAGGGTTTGGTCATTTTCAAGGTTGCATTAACACAATTTCAAACAAGACCTCATATTTTCAGCTTTCTCAGTGAGCTCCAATGCAAACACAAGCAGCATGACTTCCTTTTGGAGTATATTTGCACTACACAATCTGGATTGATATCAGACTTCAAAAAACAAATCAATGGGAAAGCTTCAAAGGGGCCCCGTGTCAGATATAATTAAAATTATGCTATGCCAGAGCTAGAACTGCCTTCTGTATTTCACTAATATTCCAAATATTAGACTGTATGTATAAACTAATTGAATAAGAACCTAGTCAGTAAAGAATCTCTCAATTTAATTACTTTTAAAATCAGAAGTTGTTTTCAAGTGAAACAGGTTGATCAAGAAACTGTGTCAAGGTATTTAACAGCAAATGCCAAAATACACTGCTCTGAACAGGTAAAAAAGGGGCCACTCTCAACTTCTCCAAAACTTTGACTTTTTAATCCAAAATTCCACCACTCCCAAATCAAAGCACTTTATTGCAATTCAATTTATCGTTAACCCCTCTTGACAAGCAGTCAGGGTGCCGTGTAAGAGCTGTAATTTATTTGCTTTATCCTCCTGTTCCAAAGGGGCTCTTTGGCCTTTGGTGATGAACTGTGGTGATGCTCTGACCCCCAGGGTGTCACCTCAACAACAGCAGCACCAAATCCAGCAGCTCATCCCAGGCATTCAGCTGGGAACAAGGTCCAAAAGAGAGAAGGAATTGAAGGAAAAAGGAAGATTGTGTCTAAACCCAAGGACTAAGGGTTCATTAGGAAAGCTGTCAACTCCCATTAGGCTGAGGCACTGTAAAAACAGCAGAACAGTGAAAGACACATTCAGATTATCAAACCCTAAATTCCTCAGTGATTCACACCAAAGGAAATGTTTTGTACAAAAAGTGAACTGCAAACAGTCTAGGACTTGTTTAGTCAGAAGAGAAAAAAATTCTGATTATATTCTAAGCAAGTGTTAACAAAACAAAAAAAAGTATCAAGAATACACAAATCATCTGAAAAGCTGTTAAAAACCACTATGAATTCAATCTCACTGAGGTGTTCTTATTTTATTCCAAGTTGTACACCTGTAAAGGTCTGGTAGAAGTAAGAGAACAAGGCATAATTCTAAAAAGTTCATAAATGATATCTAATTATAGAAAATCCAACAACGACAAAGCCTAATCAAACTGAAGGAGTGAAACAGACTTATTTATCATTCAGTCTGCCAGGAATTTCCTTAAACATTGTGGCACAGACAATATATAAATGAGCTCTTCTTTCCTGAATAAAGGTGTTTCTCTCTGACTGCCTCACCTGTGATGATTGCCTGCCATTCCCAATTAACTTCAGCAGGGAAAGATCCTAAACTGAGCTTGTTAAAATGCTAAAAATAGCTGCAGGTACATAAAACCCTGGCCATGGGTAAGAAATGTTTACACTCCTTCATGTTCTGTTGGATTTCAGTAAATCTGTTGGTGCAAGATGGATTTTAGGGAGACATCCTGCACCAAAGAGCCACATCTAATAGAACCTAATTCCAAACTGAATTATGGAATAGCTGATATGCAACCCAGCAGATTTTGGGGAAATGTAATTGATCCTGCAGACTTTAAGCAAATAGAAAGAATAAGGCAAAGTAAAGAGGGCATGAGCTAAGTTGAATAAATGCAATTAATTAAAGAGTCTTCAACTACAGGTGTAGAAGTAGAATTGTCACCATTTGCTTAATTGGACAACAAGCACCTAATCTGCTCTCTGACAAATGTCACTGGGATAAAAAACAGTGAGATGTTGGCATTGAGTGGACAGGCCCTGAAACCAAAGCAGCCTGGGCAGCTCAGGAAGGTGTCGCACAGCTGGCAACAGAAGAAACACGCAGGTTTCAGAGCAGTAGTTGAATCTCCAGGCAGGACCAACCAAAAGGGCCCTGCCCTTCTTTATTCTCTCATTTATATCTGTTTCTAAAGACAATCAAGGATTGGTGAGAGGGGTCAACACCTCTGTAAGTTCACAGGATAAAGACATGGTCAATCATCTTTTTCCAGCCCAGGGGAAAGGAATGAAAAACAATTCCACAAGTGCAAAACAATCCCGGCCAGTTAGGAAAAACAAGGACTGTGTTTACAGAAAATGCAGGGGAAACTTGTACTGCAAAGTTACAGCCATGGAACCCTGCAAAGCAGGGCGACAGGAAGGTGCTCACGTTATTGAATATTTCCTCTGAGCCAGCCAAATACACCCTCAGGAGATCCCAGGAATGATGATTACACCCTGACAGAGACTGTCCTGCCAAGCAATGCCTCGTGCCAAAGCCATTGCAATTCCAGAGGAAAACATTCCAGGGGATAATCAGCAAAAATGGGAGATTTCAACAAATGCAAGAAGTCTGATACTCACAAAAAACAGGGGAAAAAAAAAAACCAAAACAAAAAAAAAGAGGCAAGCAAAGCTGTTCAGAATATGTTCTGAGCAGGCATTAAAACAAAACTTGAACCCACGAGGGTACAGATGAATTCCATGGAAATGGCTAAATGTCAGGACAATATGCATAGGAGGACACAGCTCACTACGCTTTATTTATCAAAAAGCTTAAGGTCAAGACTTTGAGATCAGCTCCTGCTCTGGAGATGAAAAATTTGGCAATTGGCTCAGTCTACTAGACAGAAATATGAGATTAAATGGCTGGAAGATAAATTAAAAACAGTCAAAGAGAAGGTTCAATTTTGTAACGGTGCCAGCAGAGGGGCAAACAGAAGATTTTTCAACACTAATCATCTTAAAGATGCGTTGGTTCCTTTTTTTTTCCCTCTAAGATCTGCACCAATACAAACAAAAATTAATTCATGAAGTCAGACTGGCTGACAACAATACTCCCTTCTGGCTGCATAATCTATTACCTGGCTGCTCACAGCCATCAGTTTTTGCATCTTACATAAACAAATATTTCATTTCATTTTTTAAACTGGGAGTTAGTTTTGGAAAAACACTAACTTAGACTAACTTTTTCCTTTAATAAAAAAAATAAAGTTGTCTGTCATAACTTAGCTGATTTTTTTTCTTATATTTCTTTTGTTTCAACTTACAAAATTAAATGTAAGCTGCTATTACAAATGTAATACTTTCTAAATTTATTTTTACTGCTAAAGTCATCTTTTCAGGCTTACATTTTTCATCAAAATATCACCATCACTTTTGACACGATTTATAAAATATCAGCAATACAAACCCTCATCAGCAAATACAATTTCTTGTTGTGATCCAACTTTTATTTTATCCAAATGAAAAATAAATTATTAAAAATTAAATAAAAGGGCTATAGTAAGAATATTGCAGGCAGCACTAACCTGATTATAACATCCTCAGAATGAATCCCATGCTATTCTTCCATGTCACTCCCACAGATTATCCTGCTTTATCATCTCCCTTCTTGTGTGCCACTATTAATATTTAACCATCAAATGTCTTTTACTGGAAGATGTTTAAAGATTAGACAGTGAGGAAACAACTATTCCTGGAGCTGCTACTGACTAAATCATATCCCAAATTAGAAAACTCATTTAAATAGTAAACCTGCTGGATGTAAAATCCATTAACACTTGGGTTTGGGTGCTCTCTGCAACAGCTCAATCCAGCACCTTGCAATAATATTTAAAGTGTTAGCTCTAAGCAGTCCTATCACTTCCACAAGTGAAACATTAAATGTGCTTGAATCATTGGTTGAAATCTGAATTTAAACCTCTTGTCCTCTCACATATCACAAGGTTTTGGCCAGTTGTGGAAATCACATTTATGGATTTTATCAAAACTGCAGTATCTTTACACAAGGTTGTGATTAGGCACAGGATTAACTTCATTGTAAGCATAAAATGAACCAATGCACTCAAAGTAAGGAGGAGGTTGGCCTCATTTTCAGCTCTGCGTTGTAACATTTTAGTGATTCCATTTATTTAAAGTGCTGTTTTTAAAACAGAGGGGTTTTTAAAATATTTTTATAAAAGCATTTCGTTTTTTCTGACTCAACAACAAGCAAGGACATTCCCCCACTTTTGCAGAGGCTGCACTGTTTGTTTGGGAGGAGAGGGAAATGCTGCTGTCAGCCTGATTTACTGTTTGGTCTCTTTCCAATGCATATAAAACAAATAAATACTAATGAACTCACCACCCTCACCATAAACACCCCTCCTGCTCCAAGTGATGAAAGCATTTTCAGTTGTTTCATTCTCCTGATGCTGAAGTTGTGTCCTTGTGTGCCAGTCCTCCAGTGCCAACACTGCAATGGTGACAGAAGTTAAATGGCTGCCAGAGATGGAGCTTGTGATTCTTTTTACACTGGAAGCTTCCAAAAGTGTTAAATCAATCAATAAAACCAGCAGGGCCATGATCTAATTCCAGGTTTATTTCCTTCAGAAGGTCTGTATCTGAAATTACCATCCTGTCAAAAGTTGCTTTTAAACATTTTTAGTGACTCATGAACACGCTGTCACTTGGCATTTAGACCTCATGGCCTTTCTGAAACATCCCCACAGTCACTCAACTCAGCCAGCCCTTCTTCTGATAATTCCAGGCATAATTGATATTAGCTCCAATGCTGCCAGTCAAAAATCAGGTCAATGTTCTCTTGGCAGTGCTTTCAGCACAAGGGCTGGCTGATCATACAGAGCATCCCACCTTCCACCAAGGAGACACCAGCAGGGATGCAAAATTCCTTAGGAAAAAATGGAATGTGGAGGATGAAACATGCCAAGTTCAAAGGGAATCCTTGGGAATTGTGAAAATAGAGCTCTGCATTCAAAGAATTAAATAGATTCGTTTTTTACATGTGTTACATTTTAATCTCTGAAAGTTTTGAAGAATAAACTCATTGGTAGAGCCACAGGGCTGGAGAGGGCTTCAACAATTAAATTCAATATCACTTATGGTCACCTACAACAGAAATAGAACAGCATCTTCAGATCTGCCCTGGTGAAATATCATATATCAGAAACTGCAACAAAAATCTAATTCTTTACTGAATCTGACAGCAGAATTGTGAGAATCCACTGATCAGTTCTATTTTCTCCACCAAAATCTGTCTTATTTCAGGTGAACTTTTTCAGGGAAGTTTTGCAATTAAATCTATACCCTGCTAAAAACACAAAGGTGTGACTTTTTGGAATAGCTGACACTGAAGCAGTCACGTGATATAAAATGTATTCTACAGATCACAGAGCAGCCTAGGATGGGAGGCACCCACAAGAACCACCAAAATCCAACTCCTGGCCTGCTCAGGACATCCCCAACACCTCCAGCAGGAATTGCCCAAAGGTTTCCTGAGCTCTGGCAGGTTTGGTGCAGTGCCCATTCCCTGGGGAGCCTGCTCAGTGCCCAGCCACCCTCTGGGGGATGAGCCTTTTCCTGATACCCAACCCAAACCTCCCCTGACTCAGCTTCATGCCATTATTTGGGAAATATTTTATTATCATTTGTCTCTTTCTTCTTTTAATCAAGTTCTGTTTACACCACCAGGCATAAATCCTTTCACTTGGCCTAAAACTGGTGGAAAACTGTATTCCCTCAAAGTTTTGAGAACCATCTGCTGCTCCCAGAGTTTAAAACCACTTTTTCATCTATCCAGGCAACACCATAACAGCTTCAAGCTGTAGAAATAAAGCACTAAAAGGTTATCCTTTCTTCTCCCAAATAAACATTTAAACCAATCAACATGACAGAAGGTGCACATTAGACAACGTTTCCATCACTGTGGAAAAGCTACTGAAGTAACGAGATCCAGATGTTCGACCAAAAAGGAATTTATCATCCTCAGAAACCCCCAAATTGTGTCTGATGTCTCACACAAAGATTGTCTAATTTGCTAATGTGCATTTTCTTGCAGTGTGAGACAAAAAAAGCACACCTGTCAAGAAACCTGTTTTGCACACACATTGGAATGACATCTGTAGCAGCTCAGCATCAGGGAAATCCAGGCACCATTAAATTATTTTGAACGTGTCTTCCTTTGTACAAATTTCTCTGGAAATCTTCAAAGCGAACAGAATAAATATGCCTAATTTATTTCCTTTTTTACAATGTCTAGGGGTAGATTGAGGAGAAAAAAAAATGCTGAGGAAGCTTTTTTAATAATACCTTCATAGATTGGTTTTTCACATGTGTTACATTTTAATCTCTGAAAGTTTTGAAGAATAAACTCATTGGTAGAGCCACAGGGTTGGAGAGGGCTTCAACAATTAAACTCAATATCACCTATGGTCACCTACAACAGAAATGGAACAGCATCTTCAGATCTGCCCTGGTGAAATATCATATATCAGAAACTGCAACAAAAAATCTAATTCTTTACTAAATCTGACAGCAGAATTGTGAGAATCCACTGATCAGTTCTATTTTCTCCACCAAAATCTGTCTTATTTCAGGTGAACTTTTTCAGCGAAGTTTTGCAATTTAACAGCTTGAGTTTTTCTTCACTATGGTGAAGACAGAGAAAAAGGCTGCCCAGAGAAGCTGTGGCTGTCCCTGGATCCCTGGCAGTGCCCAAGGCCAGGCTGGACAGGGCTTGGAGAAATCTGGGATAGTGGAAGGTGAGAAAGGGGCTGGAATGAGACGATCTTTCAAACCCTTTCCAACCCAAACCCAGACCTTCAGACCTGTTTTTTTNTTTTTCTTAGCAAGTGACATTTTCATTTGTGAGTGATGGAGCTCTGGAACTTTCAGAACTTCCCTCTCACAGTGGCTGCACTATTGGTTTATTTTTCACTTTAATGTATGAGGGGCTATTTCCACCAAGATTTTATCTGATAACTGCACCTGTTTTTTTTTTGGTGAAGATCTTCTCTGCAAGATTCAGAGGGCCTTTATCTCAGGGCCAGCTGAACAGACCTGACTTTTTTTTCACTCAATTCACGAGTTTGGAGTAAGAGGCTTCTGAAGAAGAAAGCTGATCTAATGGCAGAGTTAAGCACATCTTCTAATTATCACAAGGCATACGATTTGTCATATAATACTTCCCTTCTCATAAAAACTGCTGAGATGTTAAACTTTAAAATGCAATGCAGGTATTACACAAGTGAATTATTTTACTTATTTTCCATATATTACAGCTGAATAGCAGCTCAGTACAGTTAGGGTTGAAAATTGCTTAGTGTTTAATATAGGGCTATTCCAAACTCTCCTCCTGCTGACTCAAATGCTTTAGAATTATTATGCTTCAAGGTGGTGGCCAAAATATTGGGTGATTTGGAAAACAGGTTCTTAAGACACAGCTCCCTTCTCAAATGAGTTTGTATAATTTTTTTTTCTTATATTTTCATGTGTTTTTACGATGTGAGAAAAAGAAGTGTCTTACCTCTGAAATGAAAAAGATGGTTTAATAAATTGTCTGAGCAAACACCTTATTTGATGAGGGTTATCTAATACCTCAAGTCATTCTAATGTCTCATATAGAATATAAACCAGTAAAGAATAGAAAATGCCTTTAAATTAACAAAAAAAATTGGATAGACAACTGCTTTTTATCTTTCTTAATGATGTTATAGTGGACTATAGCTGATGAATAGTTTTTATAATACTACAAACCAACTTTGCTTTGTTGGCTTATGAGTCTGCCTTCAAAATCTACTCACAAATACGGTGTGAAAACAGCACTGCAACTAAATCTCAAAATGCACCTAGCAAATAATAACAATTTAGTGGTTTTAGTGAATGCATTGTATTCCATAGAGTTCATTTAATTAAAAAACTGCAACAAAAAACCACCACCACAACCCCTAAATCATTTCTGACCTTTAACATTTCTGAACAGTTATTGTCAGCTGACCCTACTCGGAGTAGGATGCTGGACTGGAGATGTCTTTCAATCTCATGATCTTACGATTTAATAACACTCAAGAGAAAATTATTTCCCTTCAGACATTTCATAATATCAAATTTATAAGACTGAGCAGAGAACAAGAATAAAATACTAAAGGCAGATTCCAGGAGAATGAGGTGACAGAAAGGAACAGAATGAATAGAGCACCATGCATTAGGCCTGCAGCAACATCATAACCATCAAGCTGAGAATAAATTAACTGCAGATTGCCCAGCACCACTGCAGAACCACAACTCTCTGCTTTAACCACCTTGAGAAGGACTATGGTCATTTCAAAAGGTGTTTAAAATAAACTGATAACATTTATGATGACTCAGAATGATATTTCAGAATGATTTATTATGATCATCTAAGACTGCCTAGGTGTGCTTGTGTTTATCTTGAGTTCAAAAACTGAAAAGTTGTCTTGGTGTCTCTACAGACACTCAATTGGCTAAACCAACTCAACAGCAATTCTCTTCAATTATTAATTTGAGATTAATCTTTCATTACTTTGGAGAACAAACCAGAAATAGAAGGCTTCAGTTTGCAAGGGGCCTCTAAATGATCCACTACATGAATTAATGCCACTGGCAATAAAGCCTTTTCCTCCACCACGAGCACCTTGAGAGGACAAAGAATCAGCAACTCATCTCATCAGAGGAATGGGAATAAGGACAGAGTGTTGAGTTAAAACAAGCATGGTAACTCAAAGTTCAGGCCAGGTATTGCCAGCTTTGGGAACAGCACATTTGGAAAAGAGATGCCAAAGTACAGAGGCACCAAAACTCTGCTGATGCTGGAAAAATCCAGATTAAGTTTCTCTCACCCAGGAATGCATCACATTCACTGCTTCTGCTGGCTGACTGCAGTGCTCTTACCTGACACTTCAAACCCAAATCTGAAGTTATCTGACTTTTCAAACCATGAACTGTGGGTCAGGAGCACTCATCCCCCTGGTTTTGGTGAAATCTCACCCCATCTCAAAGAATTCAAAAATGTCTCATACCTGCTGGGCTCTGTACAACAGCAACCTTCAAACTTCATGTGTGGAGGCAAGAACATGAAATGCAGAAACTCCAGGATGTTGTTTGGATATGCTGATGAATGTGTTCAGGTGTGAAACCAGTTCTGAGATGTGAAATGGAGCTCATAAATAGAGAGGCTGCCTCTCTGAAAGGAAAAGTCAGGACTGTTCTACTTTTGCTAGGTCTTTCAATATGATTTACATCTAAGAGTATCTATTAAAAACCCTGTTGCTTTTCTCTTTGATCTAGAGGTGTCAGAGAAGCATAAGTTCTAACACAAGGCTTATTATTTCAAAAATCTGAATTTCCTTTGAATGCAAAATCAGATAGACTGACATCTTTTTTTAATGTATGACAAAAATGCTGTCTATTAGGAATTAAAGAGATCAAGACAATTGACAGTAAGACTACAAAGGACTGGTAAATCAATAGAGTGAATGAAAGGTGTGAAAAGAAAAAAAAAATCCACTATTCTGTTTAAACTAATGTGGCAGACAATACAGCAGGGAACAATAGAATCAGCTGAAACACAATAAAAAAGTGGCTGGCCTATTAAAGAATGAAAACTCTTGTGGGTATCAATTAATGGACAAGGATCATTATCCAAAAACAAATCACAGATTTCATTTTACTTAGAGGAGTTTAGAGAACAAAGGAAATCTGACCAAATTGAAAGATCAATGGAATAAGTTCTGGCAGGCCCAGGTGAGTGGAGGTTTATTGGTGAAAAGTGAAGGAAGAATGGAGCACAAGCACAGAAACATCTCTACCACTTAATGTGCAGTGGAGAGGACACAGTTACAAGCACTGAGAGTTTATAAGGGTCAATTATTAAACTAATGCTCATCAGACTAAATTTTAAACAAAAGAGTTCACCTAGAGCTCATAAAATACCACCAAAAGAAGTTAAAATTCTCCCCTGACATCCTTTAATGTCCAACATTTCTTTTCCCCAAAGTTCCTTAAAAAGCCCAAAAGTTTAAATTCTATTAAGAGTGCCTGAAGAGTCAAAAGATGATTTCTAACCCATTTAAATTAGTGCAAGTTTGTCACCAGTGCCACCCAGGAGCAAAAAGCAAAGACAACATTTGTGCTCTACGTGGTGCCTGGCATATAAATCCTTCCACAAGATCCTTCCACAGGGGTCAGCACACTCAATTTTAATATTGAGGTGTTCACAGTGCTGCTGTCACTCAGCAGAGTAAATCAGGCTTGTTTTCAGCATTCCTTCAGTTATAAAAAAATAAACCAATATAAAACACAGGAATTCACCTTCCTAAACTGGGACCGATTTGATTTGAAGGCCATAGAGGGAAGATGAGTAGAAATGCAAATTTTTTTATCATTCTCATGCTTTTCTTATATATAAATGCAACTAATAGGGTGAGTCCACTTGCAAACGTGTCTCCCTTTCCCTGGGTTGCCTGACACACATGACAGATGTGTCTGGGTTCTGCTCATCCTTCCTCCTCTCCCTGGACACACACCCTGCCTGTCCTCCACTGCTGATCACTCATTTGGAATGTGACCTAAAATGGAACATTCTTGGATAAAAGCTTCCCCCAAAGCACACTCACGTATGGGTAAGGAAGATCTGTTTTTCTTTCATTACACCAAGGCCTGGATAGTTCACCTACAAACTAATAACCATTCTTTCCCGTGGCAAAATAAATAAACCTGGAGATACCAGGCAGAACATTCCCGGAATAATTGAACATTTTTTTCCCTTTTGAACATTTGTCAACAAGCAGGATTATTGCACGAAATCAGTTTCCTTGACAGAATGATTTCAGCTTTTGAGAAAATGTATTCTGTCAACAAGACAGAGTAAGGACTTGACAAAATAATACGTCTGAACTACTGAAGTGTTTTTGAGTTTCCTTCTCAAGCATAACAATGAGAAGTTGTGTGTGTGCCTGCACAAAGTCAAAAGTAACTCTTTTGACATGATATGAACGCTTCCTCCTCGGGTGTCAAAGTCACAGACAAGGTCTGACAACCTTTCTAATATCTTCATCTAATGAGCTGGGGCCAGAAAGCAGCAGCATTTACAGACACTGACCTCAGCACCCCTAAAGACCTCTCCAAGCCGAATTATCATCCAAGTATTTAACAGCAAAGCCAAAGGACAGCACTGCCACAGCTTAGAAATAAATAAATAACTCAAAACAAAGCAGAAATACCTGAACTTTGCTCGGGAAGTGTCTTTAGGCTGAGAAAGTGAAGAGTTAAGCCCTTGTCCTAGGAATGATGTGGAGGTGGAGGCACTCCTGCCTTGCCCCCTCTCTCTGAGCATCTCTCTGCTCCTGCACAGCAGCTGGGGAGCTCCCACAGCAGCCAGGAAAGTTTTACTAAAGTTGAAGCACATTTCATGAAAATTTTTGCTATAGGGACAGAGGGAGAAAGGCTCCAGCCCAGGGTTTCCAGTCTCACTGATTTTTAATGAATTCAGCCTCTCAGTGAGGGAATTCTGGCAATAAAAACATGCAGCACACACCTCTAAACCAAACTGAGATTTAAACACGTCACTGCTGTCCTCACCATCAGATCAATAATGTGTGCCAATAATTTATAGATACCGACAGAAAAGTGCTCTGATAGAGTCAACACTGGAGAGAAGCTAATAAAGAGGTGGGGAAAAAAGGAAAACCATTACTTACAGCCTGCTTTGCCTGCACTGGAATGCAGTCAGGATCAACATTTTTCCCTGGGATTTGGGCTGCTGGATATACTGTATATTCTCCTGAGTTCCACTGAGGGGAGGGAAAGAATAAATAAATAAAATCAAAAAGCAGACACTACATCTGTCAGCTGTACACAGAATATTCTGTTTTCCTACTGTCTTTGCAAACAACTTTCCAGGAAATTATCTTTCATGATTTATTGCTCAAAATAATTTTGATGTTTAATGGGGAACTTCACGTTTATTTGTGGTGCTACAGTGACCAACAACACACATTAAGAGTGTCTCTAGAATGTAAGTTACTTGTCAAAGGTTATTGATTTCTCCACTTCTGCCTTTGTTTTGATGTAAAATATGCATTTCCTATTGGCCACCTGCAAACCTGGCTTAAGATTTTTTTAAGGACTGACTCTTTTTTTGGCAAGTTCTGTACTTACTAATGAAACAGTCAAAAGCAAAATGAAATAGATCTTTCCAAAGATATTCTGGCTGTGGTACAAGAGCCATTTATGGAGTCCTCAGTGGATTTTTCATGTCTTTTGTTCAGCTGAAGTAACTGGATCAAATAATAAAATGATGACAGGAATATGTGGCATCAAAATCCAGGTACGTGTTTTACCCCTCAGGGACAAAGTCTTGATATTAATTTCTGCTTTCAACAATCTTATCAAAACCTCCTGCTTGGAAACGTAAGCACTGGGACATCATTTTCAAAGGCAGGCACTGGGCATAATTGACATGACTTGAACAATTGACTAAAATGAAACTATAAGTCTCTCTTTTTGGAGAAAAACTGTGATAGACTTCAGAATTCTCCAATGCAGCTATTGCTCAAAAAACGTTGAGGGCAGTAAAACAAGGCCCAGCAATATCATAAGAGTGGGAAATCAATTAAAACGTGTCAGGCTCAGTATACACAATTCCATATATGACCCATCAGAGTAAATTCAATATGTGCAATTTGAATGCTGGCTCTGTGACTGTGCAGGACCCACTGTTGTGGAGTAAAGAAAGAATTCATGTATTCTATACAAGAAATCAATTTGCTTTTCCTTGTTTCCCTCATGGGGTGACAAGTGAGTGTTGTGTGTCTATGCAGCTGGTTTTTGGTGTAATTCATGAGAATCATGGGATTCTTCTTCTGCTCTGCTTTGTGTTTTCCTTTTTCTGCTGGGATAATTGGACCAAAACCAATGCTAAACCCAGAATGTTCCACCAGAGCTCACAGAGGTAAAAAGTCATGGTCGTTATGTCATATAAATATAATGTAAAAAACTGCCTGGAATTATTTTTTATACTGAGCTTTCTTATTAAAAAAAAATGTCGCAGTTAGGGTTGCTTTGATGGCAAAGTGTTCAATAACAACTTAAATTTTCTGTTGAAAGGTCAATAAAGCTTTCTGTCTCGTGTTTCTGTGCTCCCATATGGCAGACTGAAAATTCTGCTCATACATCTGGAGGGACATAAGTCAAACATCTCCAGCACCCACATTTCAACACAAATTAAATGTGAGCACAGGAAAGTTACATTGTCAGCACTGAATGAGTGAAATGGTCCAAATGCAAGAAAAGCACGGTCAAATAATAGAGGTGAAGGAATCAGGGAGGGAAAACTCCAACAGTTCAACAAGGTGGTTTTTTAGACACTCAAAAGCCACATGGAACTAAGAGACAGGAGAGTGTGGGGGTGATGTGAAGCCCCTGACAAATTAGAAACCAGAAAAAAAAAAGGTCTTTCTAGAAGACAACACTTTTGGTCCAATTTCAGCTCCGTAGTTCAAGACTCTTCTGGCTCAACTCTTAAAGACAAATTCAATTCAGATTTTCAATGAGACACAAAATACTACTCCCAGTTAAAGTGGAGGTGCTACAAGTGCTTCAAAATCAGAGTGTGCACATGCATGTGTGAATATAAATATAAAAAAACATTCACCAACCTACAGAAAAATTATGTCTATGTGTGGGATATATGTTTGAGTGTGTAGGTACTCATAAATATTTTTATTTAACCTTGAAGGTCCTTTCTAACCCAAACCATTCCATGATTCAATTATCTTTAAAGGAACATTTAGAAACAGATAAATCTATATCCAGAAAGGCCCTTTTTATGACTTTATAATTCTTCCTGAAGTTTAACATTCAACATTCTCTTCCTTAAAGGAGAAAGACCCAACGAATTGCAAATTCAGTAAAAGCATGTTATGTACTGTCCTTGCATATACAGGCTGTGACATCTGAACAGAAATGAGAAGAAATTTAGGGATTTTTGTAACTTCTAATGTAAATATTTTGAAGCAGATTAAAATTTTATAGGGACAAAAGCCATCACAGATCACTCAACTCCTCTGCCAATTTTTTTTTATTGTTTTTGTTTGTAAAATTCCCTCGAGTTCCCACAAGTGCCACTTTGGCAGCCTGTGTTCTTAAACCCCCCCAGGTTCCCAGAATTTAAGATCAAAAGATCTTTTAAAGACAGCAGGTGCTGGAAGCTTTTAACAGAAAAGATAATGGAGACATTAAAAAAAAAAAAAAACAAAACAAAAAACCACACCAAAAACCCAGCTGCTTTTCACCCTTTCCAGCCCTGTATCTCCAGATTCCCACCAGCAGGTTAATCCTTGACACAGCCTCGAGCTACTTTTATTGTAAGAAGTTAAGCAAAAAGCAATGTACAACCTGCCTCACACCAGCCTGGGATGCAGAGTGGTTTGAAACCATGGTGCACATCAGGATTGCTATTAAAAATGAATAAGGGCTCCTCAACACTTTTCTCCTTAAGAGGGAAGAGCAGAGGGTACGGACACAAAAGTGAATATTAATCTCCCTTTTTAGCTTTGTGCTGAGAATATGCCACAGAGCAAAGGGAAATAACGAGAGGTGGTGCAATTAAATGAGTTTAAAGTGGAACATGAGTGGTTTCTCATCACTCCAGATCAAAGGATTCACCTCTGGATCCGACCATGGGGTGTGAACCTCACCAGGAGTCTGACATCCAAGGATTGAACATCCAACCAATTGAAAAACCCTTTGAAAAGTCCATTCTGACTCAAATCTCCTGGCCACACATTCCACAGTCTCAGTGCAGAGTGTGGCACATCTCAGTCTCCCTCTGTCTGTTTTCAGTTTAATTCCTTTTGTATTCATGGCACGTCTGTGTTTCCAAAGGACAGGACAAAATTTCTGCCTCAGCACGGCAGCCATTGAAAAAAAAAACTACAGAAACAAACAAAAAACAACATCAAAAATCAAAATCAAAACACAGACCAAAATTGAACAAAACCTCTCTCCAAATATTATCTATTAAACAAAAAACAAACAAAAATAGACCCCAAAAAACACAACAAACAAACAAAAACCACCCAGATCAAAAACCACCCAAAAAAACCCACCAAAAACCCAAGATCAAATGAACAAAAAACCAAACAAACAAGCAAAAACTAGAGTAATTGGAAATTTGATGCCACAAAACCAAAAATGTCTAACAGTTATCTATGAAAGCCTAAAACACTCCACAAGGATTGAATTTCTTCAGGCAAAACTTCTCTTTATACCATCACCTGGCAGAGTAGGCAAAACCATACATTAATAAATAAATAAGTCAAATTTCTCCAATATGCACAACAATCCCTATGCTAAGGTAGCTTTCCTGCAGTTTTTATTTTAGTCTGGATTTTGCAGTCTCTGTTACATCTCTCTGCTGCACAGAGAGATAACACCTGTGAGAACGAGAAGATCCAAAGGAGTATTTTTCATTACCTGTAAGAAATAAAGCCACAAACAGAGCAGCAAACAATAAAAAGGCTCTCCAATAAAAGTGTTTCTCTGAGGTGTTCCCAACCCAAAGCAACTCAAAGCAGAGGAAAATAGGACATTCATTCCAAAAAGGAGAACAGCTACGTGTCCTGGATTATACAGCATTTCTAACTTTATCTTTCCAAAATCCTCTACATATAGCAGACATAAATTCTGTCCTTTTATTCCAAGGAGAGGAACACTTGTATGTAAAGATCCTCTCAACATCATCAGCATCCCATCCAAAAAAATCTGTCACCATGTCAGAAATACCTCTTCACCCAAAAGTTTTTCTTTTTTTTTTTTCCTCCAGAAGCTGGGAAAACACCTGAGCTATAAAACAGCACTAAAATCCTCTGAACTTCATAAAGAAAAAAATATCATTTTAGAAAATCCGCAGAATGTGAGGAAAATATATTTTATTTCAGCCCTTCTGCTTGACAGCTTTCCTGAGCTGGCCATCTGCATCAGCTCCCAGTGCCTGCCAGCTGACAAGTTCCATTTGTTGAGCAGATAATTGTGGCTGTTTTCTTTTCCCAGTAACACACTATCACCAAACACGAGAGCCTTCAGCTCACTTCAGATACGTTCTTCAATATACAGAGGGCAGTGAATAATGGTGAGAACTGTTTTGGCTGACAAGCAAAGCATGAACGTGTCACATCAAATAGTTTGTCTTGCTCAGTGCTCCCTCAGAACAGATAAGGTTTGGCTTTCATGTTTTACAAGAAAGACTTGCCAAGACAGCCATGAATAGGTTGCATTTCAGGTAGGACTTATTAAAAAGTTTCCTTCAAGGTTTTTAAACTTTATTTCGTAAGTCTTTAAATCTCTAATGAAATACTTATGAGCTGCAACTTTTAGAAAAGAGCAGGAATTTGAATATTGAAGGCATTTGTCACGAGCAGGTTGTGGATTTCTGGTCGTAAATATTTTCCCTTTACAAATACAGCAGGATTTTGAGTGGGATGTTTCAATAGCAGTATCCCTGGAAATGAGTTTTAATCACCTTGTGTTGAAGTTATAGAATCACTGAATGCCTTGGGTTGGAAGGGACCCTAAAGATCATCCCATTCCTCCCACTGCCATGGGCAGGGACTTTCCACTATCCCAGCCCTTGCTTGTACCTTATTATTATTATTATTATTAGTACAAGCCCTGATAAACCATTTTAGAGAGCCAAAATATCCCCAAAATGGTATCTTTTTCCATAGAGTTGTTTTTGAAATAATTTTTTCCTGAACCCTCTTACACACAGTGACATAAAAGTCACTGCAGCACAAGGCAGGAACACAGGACTGGCAGCAGATGGGAGAAACAGACCCTGAATACCAGATTTAGATCAGTTTATATTTTCATTTATAACAAAAACCCGATAAAAATGATTTCACATCAGACTGTGAAGTGAAAATTAATTTTTAAAAACTATTTTGAAACTTATTGTAGAAGAATTTAAGCTGAAACAGAAAACTCTATTTGCAAAGCACTGAAGAAAAAAAAAAGTCAATCTATTTGCTCCTGGTATTGCTTGAGGACCATGATAGAAATCCTCCAGTTGCAGGGCAGGAACAGTGCAGATTCTATTATTTCAAGGTCATTCAGCTGCACCATCACAGTTTTGTTCATCAGAATGGGAATCCAATCAATACTGCACATGAAAAAGTTTCACTGGTGCCCAGAATGGATTTAAAGACCGTCCTCAATTTGGGCAGCTCGACCTGACAGTCACTTGGACAGGGGGACAAAGCAATTCTCCCTCCTTCAGCTGTGTGATCAGCACTGGCAGGGATGCCAAGGGGCTGATTCTGGGGGTTTAAATGCCAGGAGCAAAAAGGATTCTTTAAAGAATAAATGTGCAAATGTGCTGGAGCCTTAGAAATCACAATGGCTCATCACTTCAAATGTGGAGATCAATAATTATTCAATAGCAGCTCCACACTGGTGGGAATGCAAGTCCTGAGCAGGATGCTGTATCTCAAAATTCACTATAAAACAGAGAAAGATCTGAGCTGAGGGCTCTTGACGTGCAGTGAGGAGGAAGAGGAACTGAAAGAATCAGAATGAACTGTTGCACGTGAAGGTTTAGGACAAGGAGACAGAATAACACACAATTTTGGATAAACTGCAGCTCACAACAGCAAAGGTGCTTTTTGAAGCAGCCCCCTGCAAACCCCAGCTTTCCCAGAGTAAATCTGCTTCCCACCAGTCCTGTCCCAGTACAACCTGGAGGATCAATGTGGGACTCACTGCTGCCTGAATTTTGCACCAGGGTAATTTAATTTGCTGAAATGATGTGACAACGCCATTAAAGCAGAAATAAAATTCATTATGTATAAACATTTAGGCTTATGGCTCCCCCACCTTCCTAAAATTAATGCAAAAATTTATCCACATCCTTCTGCCAAATACTGCTCCACTCAAACTCAGAATTCAATTTTAAAAATACCTTCTAAGTCTGTATTTTCTCTTTTTTTTTCTCTGATAATCAATTATTTACACACCAGTGCTATGCCTTTATTATCCCATTATTTCATCTCCACTGATTAGCAAAGAAAAGTTCCACTTTGGCTGCAAAGAATAATTGTTGGCATTTATTATGCAAAACTTTTAATTTGTAGTTTGGATTTTATTTTCATTAAAATGAAACTTATCATGAGTTAGCACATCAAATTCCACATGATACCAGTTTAACACTTGAATCCTGAAGTGACTAAAATCCAGGTACTGCAGCAGTAGGCAAAGAGGTTTTTCTACCTTATATTGGATATTTCATGAGCCTTCTATAAAAGTGCAAAAAGAGCTGCATTTATCAATATAACTTCTTAAAAAATCTTGTTGAGCAAACAGTACCATACTATGATACACAGATGACAAAAGGAACCTTTTTATTATAATTTTTTTTTTACTTTTTAATTAATCATTATATTTTTTTCCTCTAAATGTAGAAATAATTGCATGGATTATTATGATACTTGGAATGAGAAAGAAAAGGAATAAAAGGCCTCTTTTAAGGGCAACAAATACAGGATTAAGGCCATTTTGATTTTCTTTCCCTTTCTATGTCTCTCCTCCCATTCTTTACCAAGTGGATTATACTCCTAGACAATTAAAGCTAATAAATTATAACAGTGAATTTCATAAATTTGCAGGGAAAAAGAAAATCTGAATTCTTGAATGTAACAGGTGAAAGAGCTGAAGAAAAAATGTATCAGAGAAAAAAACCCAAGCATTTATTCAAACTTGGCTAGATTTTCCTCCTCTAACCTGCTTGGTTTTGTCTGTAAATCTGGGGATCACTGATATCTAAATGAGGATTTCTGTTTTCTTACTGAGACTTTTTCTCTGGACAATAATAACTTTTATGTTTAACCCATTTTTTTCATAGCTAAACAGCATTGATTGGGGGGAAAATGGAGATTCTGGAGCATCAATGGGATTTTAAGAACTGTATCTTTAGATATAACAGGATAAATGTTATTTCTAAAGAGCCAACACCTTGAATAAGGCAGAAAGGGACCAGAAACAGAGCTGCTGAAAGCCTACAGTCTGTATTTTCTCTTTTTTTTTTTTCTCATTTTTACTGTTACCTGGAACTTCTGTGGACCAAAAATTGTTTCCTTGAGGAAGGAAAACATTCAAAGATATTTAATTTTTCATCTTATTTTTAATATTTTAAACCAAGCTGTCTCAGCTCCTTCGAACAAGAAGAGGCCTGATAGAACCTAAATACAATATTAGCTTAAGACAACCAACTTTGTCCATAACTGCTTGGCTCATTACTAATCTATATTTAGTCTCTTTGCATACAAAAATTTAAGTATAAAGTGACCTTTCCAAGTTAATTTCATTGCAGAGACATACACAAAATTACAGCCATAAATGAAATAAATCTAACAGTAAATATGCCCCAAAAAAGTGACACAATTACATTATGAAATATCAGAAATTCAGAAGGGGCTTTTCCAAATTTCAATTAAAGTTCACTTTCTTCTTTGACTGTCAGCTAGGAAATAAATTCAAATTTTCTCAGCACTTATTTGCTGCTCGAATGGTTGAAAATACAAATATTTGTTTTAGAGGTGATGCATATTAATAGTTATTTAACTTAAAACACCAAACACTGGGATTGTGGCCTTGCAGCACCTGAAGGGAGCCTAAGAGGGAGATGCAGACAGATAATTCACAAGGACATGGAGTGACAGGACAAGGAATGGAGTCAAACTGAGAGGAGATTTTGATTTTTTTTTTTTTAATTATTTACTATGAGGATGGGGAGGCCCAGGATGCCCAGATTTGCTGTGGCTGCCCCTGGATCCCTGGCAGTGCCCAAGGCCAGGCTGGACAGGGCTTGGAGTAACCTGGGACAGTGGGAGGTGTCCCTGCCCATGGCAGGGGTGGCACTGGGTGACCTTTATGAAGGTCCCTTCCAACCATTTTATGATTCTTTGACTCACAGCTCATTTTTGATTTAAAATAACACCGTTAATAATCATCAGGACAGAGAATGAGGGTCACATATTTTCCTACCAGTGTGGCTAAAACTGTAACAGAAAAGTCTCGTGTTGCCTTTTCAAGGCACTTCAGAACAGCCACACTTCCTTTAGACTTGCATGTTAAAATCTCTCTATATCTGGAAAGTTTTTTTGCTGGGCCAGTGTCAAACAAAAAACACAGGAAAAAGAGCAGAAATCCTCTTTTTCACCATGTGAAAGGAGTCTGTGATTTAAGGATCTCATTCTGTGATTTAAGGATCTCATTCTGTGATTTAAGGATCTCATGCTTGCCTGATGCTTTCACAGGTTAAGGAGAAATCCGTGGTGCTTGCAGCACTTCTGCCTCCTCCAAACAGCACCACAG
Organism: Drymodes brunneopygia; assembly: GCA_013400955.1. NCBI lineage: Eukaryota > Metazoa > Chordata > Aves > Passeriformes > Petroicidae > Drymodes > Drymodes brunneopygia. Next base: position 79,704 of record VZTZ01044640.1, on the reverse strand, counting down.
GAACACCACAAACTCAGCTCTGCCTTTTGAACATTCCTTCAGCCTCCAGCCAGAGTGTGTTTGCTGTCCTACACAAATCCTGACACATTTTCCTTCAGCCCTTCCTTAGCTCTGAGCACGTGGCACAGTTTGAAACTCCCTGCAGAGATTTGAGGTCTGTTGGACACATCAAATACACAAGGAAATCCTCACCTGGATGAAGAGCAAGTCATGGCACAGCCACTGAAAAATAACATTTTGGAGAATCTACATGATTATTTCTAATTCACTTTGTTAATTGCATATCTGTCTAATTAATTCTGATTTACTCTGCCAACATGCACCAGTTCTGTGCCTTCAGTCTTTGGTGGCTAAACATGGATTTGCCATCCCTCACTTGACTACTGATACTCCAGAGATCAAAAAAAATACTTCCAGTGACAGAGTTGAGATGTGGAAACTGAAGCATTTCATACACATTGATTTTGTTGACATTTAAATATATTCCTATTTGAGATTTGTGTTCCTCTTCTACTTTTTTGAGATCATTTTCCCAAATGCTTCCTTAGAAATTTATGAGAAAAAATCTCAGTTAACGATTTCAAAATAGAAATGAGAAATGGTTTATAACAGATTTATAGCGTGAAAACATTTTAATGCTTTTTGAAATAAAACATTTTTCCTTAAAATTGCTGTCATTTTTATGTAATAAATTCTAAATTTCTGTATAAATTATCGGTGTCTTCATAAAAACAAAGCAAAACTGTTTTTGTCTGGCTCTGCTTTGGAATCAAACATCTTGGTGCACTGCTGTCAGTAATAAATAGTTACTGGCTTACTCTAAACATATGGTGAATTCAGCAAACAGAAAAAAGCAGAATTGTGAAAACAAGTGATTATCCCAACAACAGGGGGAAAAGTGCTATTCTTCTGATTCTTTGTGATCCAACTAAGGCCTTTCCATTTCTTCCTATTTAATTGAAACCTTCATAATAACTGTTCATTTTGAAATTCAAAGGAATTCCAAAAATTTCAGAGCACAAATAAAGAAATAAAGCTTTTGTTTGCTCTCTCCATTGGTGTTATCCTTGTACCATTCACCATCAGAAATGGAAAAAGCAGGGGCACTGATCCAGTCATGAATAAGACAGAGCAGAATAAGAAAATTCAGATGGGGTTTGATGGCTTTCCTCGTTTGCCACTGAAATATTATTGAAAACAATCACATTTTCATTTTTCTTTGTTTTTTTTAAGGCAAATAATAACAGACATTGCTGAAATCCTATGAAATCAAACTTAGTCTACTGTACCACAAATAAAAGTGGCAGTCTTTAGAAAATCATATTTTAGAAAATAAAACAGAATGGAATAGATTTTTAGTCAATGATTTCCACTTTTTTTGAAGATTGACAATTGGCAGCACAACTTTCAAGCAACTTTGTAAACTTTACACTATGTTTTATTTCACTTTACTAATAAGTCCTTGTTAAGTGAACAGGTAAAAAAACTCTCAACAGTCAACACTAACCATTACCAAAGTGTGAAAATCAATCCTTATAAGTTTCAAGCATTTCTAGGCAGGACTTCTGCCAAAACAATGACTTTCTCTGCTGAAAGAAGATGTTGATGCACCCAGGGGTGTGAAATCTCTCAGCAGCCAAGACAAATGCAGGTCAGCAGCAGCAGAAAAATGGCCTCAAAGGTCTCAATGTCCTACTCCCCACCCCAAAAAAACCCCACAATATATATATAAATAATTTGAACACTATACTTATTATAAATATCAGATGAGAAAGAGGCTTTTCCACCCCTGGAGAATGTGCATTCATATTCAGAGCCATAAATATGGAAAATGTCCATTGATATTGATACAGTTCCTACAAAAGACTTGCTGGGAATGGAGCAAAATGGAGATGAAGCTGCTGCACAGAACGTGGGATCTGAGCTTTGTTTTTGCTCTCTTGGGCTGCACTTTGTCCCTGACTCATGGAATCAAAGGAGAGATCAGAACATGGAGAAAAGGTGCAAAGTGAGAGGCAGAACTGGGGGAATCTCCTGGTAGCTGGGAGCTGCTCCATGCTCCAGGAATGAGGGAATCACTGCTGAGATATTTCCCTGGGCTTAGAGCAGCTGACAAATTTGCCACATGGAAAAAAAAAAAACAAACAAAAAACTCATCACTGGATTTGAACCCAAAGCAACATTTAATCTGATTCAGCTCTGCACAGGAGATGCCAAATTAGAACTTCAACTAAAATTAAGATGGATGTTTGTAAAATCTATTCTTTTTTCTCTTTTTGTGAACTCCTAACAGCTGTTTCTTCTGTATTATTCTATCAGTGAGTTTTGTGAGATATAAGAAAGCAAATTGCCCAAAATCACATACAACAAGGGCTGAGCCAAAGAGGATTTTCAATCCTTCACTATTCTTCTCCATTTAACATATTTCCTCCTAGTAGAGATGGCCTTTAAGCATATTGAAACATCTCTTAAAATAAACCAAGGCACAAGTAATAGAGAGTAAATCAGAGATTAAAAACCTTGGGATGTTTCCAAAAGCTTGCTCTCAATCAAACAGAGCAGAGCTCGAAACAAGAGCTGGTCAGCACAATTCTGACAAATTGTTTGATTGAAAAATGCTGCCTCAATGAAAAGGCAAAACTGCCCTTGCAACATCTTCATTCTTCAAATGCCCGCTGTTATTAAAAGGTTTGTGTTCCAAGGAAAACCTTCTGCAATTCAAAACAACCAGATTTTATCCCAGACAAATATCAGCAGCATAACAAAAACATATTGGCCCAGGCTAGGGGTGTAGGGGTTTACATTTCCCTGCAACAAGAGCTGTGAATTCCCCCAAACACTGAAAAAAATCACTGATTTTTCTTATTTTTTTTTTTTTTAATTTTAAAAATTACAGTGCTGAATTAAAGGGGAAAAGTGACACATCATTTTTCCAGTAAGGCAAATGTAAAGCAAAAAAATCATTTGGGACACTGGGAGATTTCTTCTGGTGACATCCCTACTGTAATTTACTGCAGGTATCCCTTGCCCTCCATGGCTGAGGTACAGCCTGACAGCCCCAGCCAATGAAGTGACATAAAACCAAAAAAAATTTAAACACAACACCAAAAAAAAGGGAAATTTAGTCAAATGAATGTGGCCTCTTATTGCAAATAATAGTGGGAAACACAGCAGCCCATGTGATCTCTACATAACTTGAGCAATGATCTAAAATTGTAATATTGGTGTCAAAATCCAACTCTGGGGACATCATTTGAAGAGCTGAGGTAGCCACAGAATCGGAGTCACTTGTAAAAGGCAGAAAATTACACCTCTCTACACCCATCAAACACTTCACACTCTCAAGAACCAAACTCCAAATTCAGAGCAGAGTCCTCCACTTCCAATTATTGCTGCAATTTTATTAAGAGGAAGAAAATGACCACAACAGCACATTGCATTCCATCTGACAGCCTGGGATCACAGGGCAAGAAGTAAAATTATTTAAAATGGCTTTCCAGCTCTGTGCTTTACTTCATAGTTTTAATTTGAAGACTTCCCACTGTAATTCTGTGGCAGGAATCCTCTGATCTGTGCTGTCCTGGCAAACCTTTAGCAAAGTGATATTTGAGGGAATTTAGTCCCCAGCTCTGTTCTTGTACAGAACTGCACACTGATCTCCTGAAAGAGCTCGTTGCAGGTTAAGATTTTTGTCACAATTTCCATTTTTTCTTGAATGTCTGAGGAAAAAATTCAGATATCTGAATACTCCTGTCTAAATTTATGTTACAACGATTTCCTTGGCAAAATTATTTTGGCCATATTAAATTCTAGATCAAGACTCTCTGTACTGTTTTATTCATTTAAAACAAAACCAACGACAACACTGGTGAAATCCAAGAGTAGTGCCTTTCATTTCATTTTGATCTGAAATCCATTCTTATGGATGATATCTATAAAATTCAATTTGAGGACTGTAATTTCTAATTTGAAAGCAGCCTAAAAATTTTTACAGCAGATAGAGATTTTTCTATTTGATTGTCTGGGTTTTTAAAGTTTTATAGATTCCTATTCAAAGTCTGGAGAAGGCTGTTAGAGACATGTTAAATGGTTTTTGCATAAAAGGCAAGACTGTAAAAATTCAATTTCAGCGTGGTTTTGATTCTTCAAAGACTGTCTTGCATAACACTTGAAGATGGGCTATCCCTTTCCAACAAAAATTCTGATCCCATGGGAGAAAAATAAGAAAAAATTCAGGAAAACGCTTTGCAGCATGGATTTGTTTGTTTATTTATTTATTTATGGCTGCAGTGCTGCTGATCAGGGTCAGCTGGGGTGAGTGCTGCCTGCTCAGTGACACAGGGAGCTCAGGGAAAAAAAATTATTCTTACAAAAACTGCAGTGGATGGAATCGAGCTCATACCTGATGTGATTTGTGCTGGTGTAACAGCTGAAATGGGAGAAAATGACTGCGGCCCATTTGCAACACAAAAAGCACATTTTAAAGGGAACAAAACATTGATGAGGACATTTTCCAGGCAGTAATTCTTGCTGCAGTTATGGTGCTGACAATCAGTTTTTAAAATACAATCATATTTGGGAATAAACACACTTTCCACAGAGGGCAGAAGGAACCCAAACAAATCGAGTGCAACTTCCAGCAAATCTGCCCTTGGGTCATGTAAGCACATGTCCCTGTTATTGTGACTTTTTTTTTTCTCTTTGACTGGAGCAGCATTAATCCTTGCTAAGGCACTAAAGATTATCAGACATTGTTGCTGCCCATTGCTGTTGCTTCTGATGTGCAAGTGTCTACTTGGAAAATATTCAATCAGTGTAAATTCTTTCTCTGCAGCCTAATTCTGTTGGCAAAATGAGAAGGTTGCAGTAGATCTGCTCTAATCCCAGTCATTTTGACAAACATCTGTCCTGCATGATTTTGGTACTGTAACAGCTGGCCACATGCAGTTACAGTCCACTAGAAATTAAAGCTTCCCTCACCAAAATATCTGTTTGGGCACTGTAAAATCCATTGAAGGATGACTGTTCCTGAAGGGAATCAGAATATAAATTCCACAAGGAGACAGATGAATGTACTTCTCACTAAAAAAAGAAAATACCCCTCAAACAACAGAGTAATCATCCCCCAAACTCGGTGCCAGTTTTGCACAGCTGGAGAGAATATGCACATTTCCTGCTTTCCAGGTAAAAAAACCAGTCCATTGACATAAAATCTAATGAATTAAATAATAAATTCAAACTTCTATTTTATTTTAAGCCAACAGTTCTGTCAGACACGAGCCACATCCTTCATGCAGGAGCACCAACTGAGGAATGGCACATCCCAACCCTGACATGGATGTGTGAATGCCAAGATCTGTGGGTGGGTGGGGAGATGTGCCTGCTAGGGTCAGTTCTCACAGTTATTTCAGAGTGTTGAAGCTTTGGATGTTTAAATAAATATTGTCAAGCCTGTTGAGCCTGAGAATTAACCCAATCAAAGTGTTTTATGTTGTGTAGGAAATATCAACTGGATAATAATGCCCTGCAAATCCAGCTGCAGGTCAATCAATGGGTGTGGTGTCCCAATTAATGGGTGTGCTGTCCTTCAACTTACACTGCCCAACCACTAAAAATAATAATAAAAAAATAAAAAAATTTTTTAAAAAGTCATTTTTTTTAAAAGTGGGAGATAAAGTTCTAATATTATTGATCAAGTCATTTCCCACCAGAGGTCTGAGTTCATATCAACATTTTTCCTGGTTGTATTATTTTTCCCCCCTTGCCTACAACAAAATACTTAAATCCCAAAATACTGAAAGTCCTCTCCATGATGTGAACCTCAGTCAGTCATTTATAGCTCAAAGGCTACTTTCCCTGTTTTACTGAGATGCAGCAAAACACGAGGTGAAGTTTGCAAAAGCCCTGGGATGGGAAATCTGTGTGCTTGGCACTCCTTCAAGAAACAAAGACCAAAAGGCAGCCAAGTCTGTGCCACCTAAAATTACCATAAATTACACATTTAATAATAACTTATCATGTAGCAACACATTCATTTTTGTTAAGAAGCAAATCTTTTCTGAAGGAAGCAGAATTACCTTGAGGTGAATCCAACTGTTCCACTGGGGAATAACAGAGCTCTGCCTCGCTGGTACAAGGGCATTTGTCACATAATTACCAGGTTATTCTCACATAATTGGCACACACAAGCAGCTCACAGCCCAATGGGTGTTCACTTGGTTGGGCCTGCTTTCCCAAAAGTAAGGAAAATACATCACAAAACTGTCTAAAAGCTCTGGCAGGGAGCAATGGCAGGATAGGTGTCTTAGAAGAGGTTTAGAAGTGACAGGAGATCTTAAAAAGAGAAAGAGGAAAGCTCAATTTTTAATTATTTTATGTAGCAAGCTGTTAGGTTTTTCCAGGTGGAGTAGGGTTTAAAAAAACCCTTCAATTTTTAAGCTACCATAGTGATGGCTATAGATCTACAGAAAACCATCTGAATTTTTATTTGAAATTAATGGTAATTGGAAAACATGAGGATAAGAAATGAAATAAATAAATCTACCCAACTTTGGGCTAAGGGCTCATATATTGCAAAAATTCAGAGTATCCACAAACCCATGGCTGCGGTCATACACCTGCTCAGCTTAAAACGTGGAATTGCTCAGCAATTTCAGCCTACCATGTCCTTCTCCATTTTCCTCATCACAACTGGCTCTAATTAACCTTCCAAAGAACTGGAATCTATTAATTCAAGTGGAGTGCCATGCTTAAACAACTCTGCTGCTTCCCTGTGAGTGCAGTCACAGCCTTAATTGCCTCCATAAGCCCTAATTGGGTGTTCAGACTGAGTATTCCAGGGAGAAACACCAACTTCCCCTTCCATTCAGGAGCACTATTTCCAGCCACACTTTGCAGCAGATTAGTGCATATATTTGTTCTACTCATGATGAATATGCTTTCCTAATATTGGAAAGCTTTTTTTCCCCCTCTATTAATATTATCTAATTACATTTAGAAGCAGGATATCCAACTCACAGGTTTTATGTGTCGTCTGCTGGGTCATGAGATTTTTTTTATAAAGAGTGGATTAATTTGGGAAGGAAGGAGGTGAGGAGGATGCACTTTCTAATATTTATGTTTGGGGTTTTTTTCCTGGGAAGGGGGCAAATGAAAAGCAAAAATCCCACTACCAGAACTGAATCACTCTCTCTTTCCTTCTGAAGGCACAAGTTTGGGTGAAGCTGCATCACCTTCCACTCTGATCAATCTTTTCCATCTTTCAAGAACTACCAGAGAGAGCAGGAACAGCTCTCCAGACTCATCTCCACACTCTGAACAGGGAACACAGCCCCTGTTTCTCCTGCCTGGTGCTGGACATGGCTCTTTCCAGCCAGCCCTGCTCAGGGCACAGCTGTGTCCAGGGGAAGGGGATGTGGATTTTGTCTTTCCTTCTCATCTTCCATTTTTATGGGCAATAAATTGCATCATTTTCTGCAGCCTGAGCCTGCTTTGCCCACAACAGCCACTATTCCCACTTTGCTGATCTCCCTCTTTCCCCCCTTCCTTTTAACTTGCAATTTTTGCATAGACAACCTCCCCCCTACTCCCCCTTTTTCTTTTTCCTAATTTTACACCTCTCTTCTGATTGTTCCTTTTGCTCAGTCCATTTCATTCCAACCTATTAAACCAAACTTTTACAGGAATAAAACCCCAAAATCAAAGTCATTGACCTGAACTAACTCAGCCTTGCTTCGAGCAGGGTATTAAATCAGCAAACCTCCAGAGACATCTTCTCAATTATTCTCTAAGATATACATATATACATAATGAAGCATATACAGAATTCTTGTTTGACTAGAGCACGAGTTCCACCTCATGCAGCAAAATAAATTTTGGTTCACAGCNTGACAGTGAGAGTCTGTCCCAATGACAAAGGCTCCAACGCTGCTGCCAGCTGATGTCTTGCTCCAAGAGTCAAACTCAGACCAACCCAAAAAGATTAATTCTGGTGTGCACAGTTCATTACCTCTCACAGAAAACACCATCAGCCGAGTTTAATAACTTGCTTCTAACTGTTTAATTGTGATGCCCGCAATAATAATTATTGATTATGTCCAAAAAAAATTACATTTTGTATACGACGGCTGCAGAACACACAGGCAGCGAGCGAGTGCCAGCTGATGCTTTGCCAATTTGATTTATTAAGATTATGTACACACAAGTGGCAGCAAATGTGCTGGCTGCCTTCCTGCTCTGCCTATTCTGTCCTGGTCCCTCCCCTTCAATGCTAATCAGAGAGCAAGGCACAACAAGGAGATAATTACACAGTGCCGCTGTTTGTGCCAAGAGAATTCATGTAAATATTTTTAATACATTCAGTTCTTTTGCTCTTGCCACAGGTTGCATTTTAAGGCAGAAGTTTGGGCAGGCACCCCTCTTGTGCCTTGCTGTTTCATGATTTTCAGGCCGTGTTTAAAATGATACTAAAAATGTGCAATAATTTCTCCTTTAGCTGCATAAACCATATAGGAAAATTTCCTCTGTGGCCAGCGAAGTTGCAAAGATGCTCTAGCTAAAGAAACTTTTAATACTGAGTGTCTGAAAGTCAATTAGGAAATTAATTTTTTTCAGGGAAAAATTTGCTCGGTTATTTTGTTATTTATTATTATCATTATCATAATATCCATCTAATTTTTTTTTTCATCTTTCACTCATAAGCTCACAAAATTTGAGAATAATGCCAAATCCTCTCAAAGTCAGTGCTCTGAGAGACTGTCAGAAAATTAGCATGTAATATTGAATATATGGATAAATATGACAATGAGCTTAGCTGGCATAATGTTCATTTGGAAAAGCAGCAATTAAAAAAAAACCATAAGCAAGATGCTAAAGTCTCAGGCTATTACTCGAGAAATTTGTTTCCTTTCTTCCTCATTTAAATGTTAAAAATAATTTAGGAAGAAAATTAGATTCTGACTTCTAGCTTTTAAAATGATGATGAAATGAAGTAACTGGAAAAAAATAACTCTCAGAATAATTCATTTTAATTTGTGTCTACCACGAACAACAAAGCCCCTTGGAAGCAGATCTTTCTATAAAGTCATTAGAGTGTTCCTATTTCGACGGGCAACGTTTTTAATGAACCAATGGCAACTTGCTGATAACAATTAGATGAGATGAAATGAAACCATTCCCACTCTTTAAAAGAGCAATGGTGCTCCTGATAACAGAGATTTCATCCTTGTGTTACCTAATCTGCTGCCTGCCTGCAGTTTCTTTCACTGCAGGTTGAAATTTTGTATTAAACGTCCATCAATAACAGTGTGCAAATAAAAAATCACGAGAGCAAACTGATTTAATGTCAAACTAATGAGACTGGAAGCTCTGCTTAAGGAATTACATTTTAGCCTTTCTCAAATAAAGTGCTTAGAGGGGAGAGGGCTTCCAGGAATTTACTGGAGTAGGAGATTTCAGTGGTTAATGAGAGGATCAAGACTAAATGTCAAACTAAATAATGTCATAAACTCTTCATTTCTGATGCTTGCCAATCCAGCCACCACTTTCTCATACCCTGTTATAACAGGGCCACATCTGAACTTCCAGATAAATAGGAAAACCTCATTTATCAATGCTCAGCCACTAATCTGAAATCCCAGCACACCAAAAAAGAGCTCAGCGTGGTGCTTAACAGCAAATCAACTCCACAATGTTCTGAGGAAAACCACATTCCTAAATCCACAGTTAGCAGCAGGTTCTTATGGAAAATATAAGGAATATTTGCAAAAGACTGACACAAGCTCTTGATACTTTTGGCTTTTTGTTAACATGAGAAAATCTGTAATTTTTTGAGATTTGACTGCCCTTGATGTGAATATTTATCCAGCAACCAGAAAGTTCCCTCCAAAAGTTTTCACTGGAGTTTGGGTCAAATGCAGGGAAACTCTAGGGAGAGCCAATAAAAGTAAGGCCAGGGCATCAGAAATAATTTTTGGATGAAGTGGAGAAGTGACTCCCATGTTGGAAACCAGCACCAGACCTCTCCACCACTGAAATCCCAGTGGGAATTCCAGGATTTTAGTGGTGCTCAGCTCTCAGGCCATGGCTGACTTCCCCAGTAATGAATGATTCCATGCAGTCAACCCCTCAACTGCAAAAATGGGCAAACATTTCAACACAAACAACCTTGGACCTTTACACTACTGAATTCCTACAGCTGCAATTCTATTTCTCAATAATTTTCAAGGCTTTCTCATTTATGCTTCAGATTTCCTCCAACCAAAGCACTCCACAGGATGTTTATAAGGATTAACCCAGGATAGGCTGGCCTTTAGAAAGAAACATTTTCAAGATTTTCAGTATAGGAGGGAGATGATGAAGAAGAAAGGAAGGAAGACTGGAACTTTCAGATTACCTTTAAAAACATGTAGGAAATGTGAAAAGATAAAAAAAAAAAAAAAGAGATATTACAAAATGCTGGGGTTTGCCCTCTCATGTTTCAGCAAGGGATTCTAAATACCATCATGGGAGCAATCAATTTGCAGCAGCTGTGGACAGCCTTAAGGGCTTGAACAGCTTAATTGGAGAAATGTTTTAGAAGTTAAAAGGCCAGAATCATGTCAAGTACATGAAGCAAAAACTCACAGATGCTTCTAAATGTATTCATTACACAGTGTTACAAAGGACAGCATCCACATAAGAAAGAACGTTCAAAAAGGATAATTAAAAGCTGGCTTTATTAATGAGTTCTAATCAAATACCAAAAATATTAATATACAGATTCAAATTATACTTAATCTATCCTAAAGAGTTGTATCAGCAATTTTTAAGAATTATCTTTAATAATAATTTAATGCATGGAAGCAAGGTTTTAAGGTACTTAGAAACATAATAGTCACTTAATTAAAGCCAGGATTGAAATTTAACAGTTCACTTAAACTACTCATCCCCTAATTTATTTTTTTTTTCATGTTGAATTTAGTGATCATGCAGGGAGATGGTCTCACTTTCATGGAAGTTGAAGTCTGTGGCTTTTCAGAACTAGAATGGGTATTCATCCTTTGGCTTAATTGCACTTTAAGGGGCCTTTAAGAATTCCTGTTTGCCAAGTAACTCAGGCCTTCAGGATGAAAACAGCACATGAGGAAAATAATGTCTGCTGAGCAGCAGAAATTCCACTGTTCACTCTCACCTCCCTTCATTAAACCTGTGTTTTCCCTTTCCCATCATCATCCCTCAGTGCTGCTGCTGAGGAAGGACAAAAATGTTCATTTAAAAGCCCATCACTCCCATAGAGAAGAGATTCTTTAGTTACTGCTCTCTCCAGTGAACTCTGATCTGAAGTGTGGAGAAATTAATAATTCAAAGAAAATGTTACTGGGCTGGAACTCCTGTAAGCACAGCAGAGGTAAAGGAGGTCATGAAATTCTTGGGGTTTGGATCCCTTCTCATACCTGAGTTCAAATAACTTCAATATAGTGTTCCACATTTACAATAGAGGGATGTGGCCAAAAAGGAAAAAAAAAAAAAGGAACAAAATAAACCAGACAAGGAGACAAAGAAATAAACAACAAAAAATCCTTGTTTTTTCTTTGGTAGTATAAATTTACAGCATCATAGAAAAGACAACAGTTGAGCAACCATGACCTAGGTCAGCATATCTGCATCAATGCCCATAATATACTTTCTGAATAAGAGTATTTATCACACAAAAGTTGGTCTAAGGATGATTAGGTTTGTGCAGTAATTTTAGGTGGTTTGAATTAAAACATTCTCAAGAAGCTCAGTTCAAAGGGATGCAAACTGTGGGATCTTCATGGGTCTGTTGACAGTTCCTGGTATTACACAGGATGATTTTTTCAGTAATTACTCAAATTTTGGCTCCTGTGCTCTGCTTCTGTGTGTTGAGTCATCCTTGAGGCTCCCTTCTGCACTTCCCCAGCTCCAAATCCTGACCCCTTCTTGGCTGTTCCTTACAGAGCTAGGAACTCATGACCTGTGTTTTTGTGTAAAAATCAGCCTGTGATGCTGATAAAGCCCGACACAAAAGAAGCAATCCCAGTCACTGTGAATGGGAAACTGTATCTTTTAAACTAATAAGGTCAATAAATGTTTCACCTAATGAAATCTTCAATTCAGGAGCCTGTTCCTACCCAGGAAATATCAATTTAATCCGGATTTAAGTATTTGCCTAAGTTCTTTTCCCATCGTACCAATCTATAGTTAAGGTTGATCACTTTTATTACATTCCAGTCCATCTGTTTGCCAACTTATCTGTCCCTATAAAGGCCAGAAATCAAAAGCTTTTGTTGTTGTTTTATGCTGCACAATAAATAGCTTTGAAGCTATTTGTTATAAAAATTCTGAACAGTGCTGAAGCTCTGACATATGTGTCCTCCACAACAAGAAACCAGAGCAAAAGGATGAATTTGTGTTTTAATTGAACTAATTATTGGGAAAGGAGATTGCAGGAAGCCCAAAACATTGAACTAATTTTCCATGGAATGGCTTCTGGTAAAGAGGACTTGAAAAGAGCCCTCACCTCATGCCAGCAATTATTTTGGCAAATACAGAGCAGAATATTGGGTAAAACATCCAAGTGTTTGCTTGTTTAAAGAAATATCTAATGAATCATTTAAAAGACAAAAGTTCTGTTGTGTTTGGCTTCCTGAAGTCCCAGCCTTTGTCAGAGATAAAATCTCATTTGCAACTGTGTGTTCTGTCTGCTGTCCCAGGGATAAACAGGTGAAACTCAATCACTGGCTACAAATTTTATACCTACACTCAAAGCTGAAAATTAAATAAAATTAATTTTATTATTAAATAAAGCTTTATTATTAAATAAACCTAAAAAGATGGAGGGTGGGAGAGAGCATCACCCCTCCAGAATTTTAGAACAGCTGGGGATGTTTCTTTTAATCCTTATTAATGAATATATAAGAATTGGCACAAAGGACTTGAGAAATTACTGTGCTACTCTGAGTTTCTCTCCTCTAAATTTCTCCTAAGTAATTATTTTAACTGAAAGATAAATTATCTCACCTACAGAGCTCAAACCAACCAGTTTCATCCTGGATGTGCACACCACAGACTGTTCCAGTCTCCCCATGGCAAGTTCCAGTACAAGTCTGAAAGCTGTTTGGAAATAGCCCTCAAAGTTTTTTTCCCCAAAGAATGTCTTTTTTTTTTTCCACATCCCATTCCAAGGAGCCTTAAGCATCTCTAGCTTTAGGGGGTTTTCTGCATTTAGCTTTCTCCTTGCTAAGAGATGCTGCAAAATACCCAACCTCAGAGCTCAAGATGCACTCGCTATTTTCTCCTCTGTTCATAAAATCAGAAAAAAAAACACTCTCTGCCTTTTTGCTTAAGAGATAGAACTGGAAACAAATGGTTGTGTTTGCAATACCCATCATTCTGTATTCAGGCTAATTGGTCCTGGCTGACAGAAAGCTGGACATGAGTCAGCAGTGCCCTGGCAGCCAGGAGGGAGCAGCAGGCCCAGGAGGGGATTGTCCTGCTCTGCTCTGCACTGGGGCAGCCTCACCTCCAGTGCTGGGGCAGTTCTGGGCACCAGGATATAAAATATATTAAAGTATGAAGAGTGTCCAAAGGAGGGACATGAAAATGGTGAAGGGCCATGAGGGGAGGTGTGTGAGGAGTGGCTGAGGTCACTTGGTCTGTCCAGCTGAAGGAGATGGAGGGGAGACTCATCACAGTTAAAACTTCCTTGTGAGGGGAAGAGGAGGGGCAGACACCAATCTCTGCTCTCTGTGACCAGGGACAGGACCTGAGGGGATGGCCTGAAGTGGTGTCAGAGGTTTAGGTTGGATATTAGAAAAATGTTCTTCCTGCAGAAGGTGGCTGGGCACTGACCAGGCTCCCCAGGGCAGTGGTGATAGCACCAAACCTGCCAGAGCTCCAGAAACATTTGGGCAATACTCCCAGGCACAGGGTGGGATTGTTGGGGTGTCTGTGTAGGGCCAGGACCTGGATTTGATGATCCTTGTGGGTCCCTTCCAACTCCAAATATTCTGTGATTCTTATTTATCCTTGACCAAGTTTGTCCCTTTATCCCCTCCTCAGGCACCCAGCCCTTGTGCCCATTCCCTGGGGGCAGTCCCAGGTTTTTAGTCCCAGGTGTGCAGCCCCAGGTGTGTTTTCAGTTCCAGATGTGCACTCCCAGATGTGCAGCCCCTCTGTTTGAACTGTTCTGCAGGTGCTGCCTGGTTCCCACCAAAGCAGAGCGTGGCTGTGCCCAGCCCTGGGACAATCTGCCCTCCTCACTCCCAGCACAGCAGGTTTTCTCTGATGGGCTGGGGCAGCAGCAGCCCTGCCAGAACTGATTGCTTTAATTCACTGCTTCCTGGTTTATTTACGTATTTTCAAATCTCTGACTTCGTTTTCATTTTCTACCCGCAATACACACAGGAGGAAAACGAGTCCAAAAAGTCATATCAGAATAACCTTTCAGGTACTTTGTAGGTAGATGGAATATTCTGAGATGGAAGTCCATTATTTTTCCATTTAGGCATTACAATATCCTGTAGCTTACTCCCATTTTCCCTGCCTAATTTGCCATCTCTTAGAGATGCCAAGAATGTGCAGAAATCTCCGAGGGGCGTATCTCTCATCAGCAGAAAAGGAACATTGGAATAATGACTTTCAGGCATTGGTGGCAAGCATTGTATTCTCAGAAGCACAAAACCAGAAATGGAAAAAAACTCCTAATAGGTCACCTAATCTATCTTTCTGCTCAAACTGAGTTCTGCATAGTTGAAATAGCTTCAATTTCGTTAAGAAGGCGCCTGCTTGGGATTCCACATGCAGATTTCTTTCCAGTTACACAGTCATGGGCTCTTCCCCATGTCCCCTTTCAATCTCAAGGAGGAGCTGAAATTCAGAGTATAGAAGGATAAAGGACGGGAAGCTCAGAGAATTGTTACATTAAAATCACCAACTTAGCCTGACGTAAGCCAGAGTTTTGGGCTCTGTATTAACAGGAAAAAATATTAGACTGGCAATAATTACTTTCTAAATGTACTGGAATAAATTTGATCTTAATGAAATTCCATCTGATGCCAAAGCAGTGTCTGCTGCTTTTCTAATACACCTCTCTAATTCTCATATCAGGAGGATAAGATCTTAAAATTCCTGAATAATGAACTTTCTCACACAGTTAGACGAGAACCAATATATAAAGATACAATTTAACAGTTCCTCTCAGAAAAATAATGATCTGTTTGCAGAAGCTAATAGGTTCTGTATTTGCTCTGGGCTGAGTTCTGCAACTTTTCAGTTATACCAACACTTTGTTTGTGCTACTGTCATCAGTAGGAACTCAGATCATTAAATGGCCTCTGAACTGGGCATATGTTTAATCGATTCTCACTCTTCAATCCGTTTCACCAGCAGAAATTCTGACAGAGTATCTGCCCACACCCATCTGGTGCCATCAAACATCTCCAGGCCACAGATCACCAAAAGGCATCAGTGCTGTCAGGAGTTCCAGGCCATGCTGAGGAAGAGTTCCTGTTTTTCATGTGCCTTGAGGATGAAGGAACGAAGGGAAGGTGAAGGAACTGCAAGGCTTATCTTTCATTCAAGAGCTGCTGGGTGGATGTGGAGGAAACAGACACCCCACGTGCTCAGCTGAGCAGCAAACAGTCCCAGATGGATGGGAAGCTGACCTTCCAGAGCATCACTCAGCAGAGCTGAATTAGCACAAAGCTATAAATAACCAGCTATTGGTATTGCAGCAGGAGCAGCCATTCTGTCACACTGCAAGGCAAGACAATCAGATTTTATTATTTGTATGTAATCACAGTTGCTATGGGGTAGACAGGAGCGAAGAGAGAGACAAATAAATTATAACCTTTTTGCAGAAGTAAAATCAAAGCAGTTTTCTGGAAGCATTTAAAGCAATAAGAGCTCTTCCCTAATGGGGCTTCTCACAGACATTTTGACAACGAGGGGATTTTTTCTCCAGATCACATAAAAGCCAAAAAAAAACAGAAAAAAGTTTCTGTCATAGCTAAGTCAGTAGTTTTCTTCTGGAGACGTGTTTACAGTTTGAGGCTCACCAGGGAGGCATGTTTTGCATGTAAATAGCAGGTGGTTATGGAGAGCTCCTTTGACAGCTAATGTCTTGAGCTGCCTTGACACCCCTGGTCTAATAGAGTGGCTCTGTAGCAAGTGAACTTCCTGATGAAAGGCAACCAAATTAAGTGGAGTTTTTCATCTCTGCTCCTAGCTGGCTACACTGTGACCGTTCAAGGGGGAATGAAGAAATGATTAAAAAGAGATTGCACTCTGGCTCCGGTGGCAACTGACATAAATGAACTTGAAAAGACAAATAAGACCACACTAATTTTAAAGGCACGGTGGTTCTTCTCAGTCTGCATCACTGGAAATTGCTCTGCTGAAAGCAAAGGGGGTCTGAGTTGCCCAGAAAAACAGCAAGCTCATGCTGAGACAGAGGGGGAATGTCAAATGCACCCCAGAGAGAGAGGTAATTAAAGTCTTTGTCTTATTTATTCTTCTTTGTGGAGAATTAATAGCTACACTGTTCATAATGTCTCCTGGCTCCTGTACTTAGGCTTAATTCACATTTTCTTTCTATTTCCTAAATTATAATCTCAAAATTACATTGCTGATCCCAGGAAGGTACATGAGTCTCAGTAGTGATGTTTCTGTGCCAAAGAACTGAGGAGTCCATCATTTTTCCATGCTGTAGTCATGGACTCTTCCTTTCCAGACAATGACTTTTCATGTGCATCTTCTCTTAGACAAACCTGTGACTCAGGAATCCTGCACTGATGTTTGGGCAGGAGTGCAGTGCACTCATCAGTCAGATGCATTCAAGAAGGGTTACAAGACTCCCTAATTTACAAAGCTCCATATAACTCCACAAAATTTACAACCATAAATGCATTTGTTTATGTTCGGCTCATCTTTGCTGATCAGCCCAAGGAGTTTCCAGGAATTTCAGCCTTCACAGTCCAGCTACCAACCCATTCTGGCCCTTCTGACTGGATCTTGGTACCTGTGTGGCTTTATCATAACAAATCTTCAACAGCACTTGAGGGAGGTTTGCTGCTACTGCAAGACTTATTAAACTAAAGGTATTTCTTTCCCAATATCCCATCCATCCCTGCCCTCTGGCAATGGGAAGCCATTCCCTGTGTCCTCTCCCTCCATCCCTTGTCCCAAGTCCCTCTCCAGCTCTCCTGGAGCCACTTTAGGCACTGCAAGGGGCTCTGAGGAGCCTTCTCCTCTCCAGGTGATCACATCTGCAACATCTTACTGCACTCAGCTGCTCCATGTGTAACTGCAAACCCAGTACAGTCCCACTTATGAACAATAATCCAACAAAAATTAAGCTCAGCTTTGTACATTGGTTTATGACACCATCAAGAATCGATACAAGTGAAAACCAGGCAGCAATGCCATAAGACAGAATTCTCTTAATGTATTTTTTTAAACAAAATCCATTGCTATTTCCTAATCATGATTTAATTGGATGCAGCAATTGCTCCCCACGAGCTCTGTAACAATGAGAGAACTTTGTTAACAAAAGGTGAATGAAGCTGTTGGCCCACGAGCTGTTGGAGCAAGCAGACCTTGAGCTGTGCTGGTTGTAACCTTCTGCACAGACCTAGGCAGGATCCCTTTTATTCTTTTATTATTACATGAGTGTGCAGTGATCACACAGCAGGACTCCCAGTGCCAACTGGGGGCTTCCACTGCTCCGAGATAAATAAAATATGTGATTAATAATACACACTAGAGCAACATCAGTACTTCATAAGAAAGTGGAAAATACACTCCTGGAGAATAAGCACGTACTTTACAATAATCCTACTTAGCATTCCTCTTTTCTTCTCACTTATAAACAACAGCAACAGGACAAAAGATAGCAATTTTAATTGTAAAGAGGCTTAATAATTTTATAAAGGGAGCCATCCTCCTGCTGTACATCACAGCATAATGAATTCCTTTTGAAATGGGAGAAGGAAGGAATAATCCCAGCAGCTCTAACAGATAAGATGAAATGCCATCCTAATGCAGTCTGCATCTTGTTCCCACCACAATAAGCAGCTGTCCTGTGTTTAGTAAATTGAACACTGCATTGTTCCCAATACCCGGAATGAGCGTGGATGGGGAGGAATCTGCTTACATGGGAATAATATTTATGCAATTATTAATGAAGTTGTTTATTGTTCACATTGTCTGTGCCTACTGTAAATGCCTATATTGGACATTCAGCAGAACTTAATACAAACCATTAGCCTGATTTGAATCGTGGGGAGGGATCAAAGAGATCAGGATATGGTTTCAGCAGCTTTCTGAGTTTTACTTTAATTCAGTGGAGTCCAACCTACAAATCTCAGGTGATTTGACAGACTGCAAGTCTCTTGTACTTATGTATCTCTATCTGACTTCATAAATCCTTCCTATGTTTCTGCCCTAAAGTTTGAGACTTATACTGTAGTGACTGCCTCTGGATGGAAGTTATTTATGGCTGTCAGTATTCAAAAAATGGCTTCAGTATGAAAAAGAAAATAAGGCTTTAGTTTCAAGCACTAAGCAAGAGCTTTGTGAGCCTGCACATCTATTCCAGGATAAGTTTCCATGGTTTGGACAATCCTTTTTTACTACTGAGATTTCCCCTCCAAGTCTAAATGAGCTCAGAGTTCTAATAAAGATTTTATCCCTGTTGGGCCCATCCAAGAGCAGGTGTTTGCAGAGACAAACCCCAGCCTTTTCCAAACGAGCTGCCACTGGAACACTTTCAGTCCCTTGGAATGCACCACTTTAGAAGGTGTAGGTTAGAATAGCACAGCACTAAAAAGTCATGATAATAAACCAGAGATGCATCAATTTACACCAGATGACTATCTGACCTCAGAACACTTTAAATCTCAAGCCCCTCTTTATATCTCAGAAAAATTACATAGATCCCTGTTTAGTCATTAGTGTTAGCAGATATTTTAAAAATAAAAGCAACCACTTTTTAACCAGATAATGTCAAAGAAAAAAAGGCCAGTGATCAAAAATCTCACAAAATCTCCCAAATTTTGCTCCAAGTGGAACACGCAGTGCCAGTTCAGTGGCCCTGTGCTGTGTCCCACTGACCCAGAGCCTGGCCAGGACACGGGGCTCAGAGGAAGCTGCAAACCCAGCCCTGATGGAGGATAAATCACCTGTGCTCAGTGCTTTGCTCCCTGGGCCAGGACTCATGGTGGCACCTGAGGAAAATGTTCCCAGTCTGTGGGGATGGATGAGGCTTACAGCAGGCCTGAAAGCCTCTTGGACATGGATTTAGAAGCGATCAGAGTTTATCCGTGAGAAAGCGCCGTAAGAAAGCGATGGTATGAACACCTGCAGCCACAGTGAAGGACAGCCAAGACAACCAAGGGGGATGTTTTGCACCTGACCAAGAGATGGCCTTGCTGAGGAGCATCAGGGATGTGGTGGAGGATTTATAGTGTATACTGATACCTGAAGGATTTTTTGCCTATATTCACAAGTATTATCATGCACACTTGTGATGCTGTAGGTGTGATACTTCAGCCTGGTTTCTTGGTGTCCTGCAGGCCAGGAGACCAAACACCCCAGAAACTGCATAGAGAAAGGAGAGCAAACATTCTATTGCTGTAAGAACTCAAGGTCCCCTGGCAGGACAGATTCTGTAAACTAGAAGTTAGCCCACCCTAGCCCCTTATTGGGCCCTCTTGTTAGATATGCTAATGAGTAAGGTCTTTAACTGTACACTCAACTGAGGGGAAGGGGCTTTTGCGACGCTGTCACCTGGAGGGCAGAAGCATCGAATGGGATCCTATTAAATACTGAGGTAAACGACCCCCAACCCTCTGACCCTGTCTGAGCTTTTATTTCCTAACACCAGGAAAAGGCATCAATAGTTAACTGCTTGTGTAGCTTGTTAGGACGTGCTGGGAAAAGTTTTTGTTATGTAGACAGCTTTGGTGTTGTTTGTCACGTAGCCAATAATAGCATATCACAGTAGCTGGGAAAAAGGGTATAAAGATGCTAGCACTGACTAATAAAGCAGCTTTTCTTTGTCCTTGGACTACTCACGTGTCGTGTGCCCATCTCTATTGTGACACCAGTCCATGCTCAGCTCCATTTGCTGCTGCAGTCAGTGATGCCTTCACTTTATGGCAGTGAGGGACCACAGAGAGCAATCCAATAGCAAAACTCAGAGGGGTTCAAAGTCTGGAATCCACATGACAAAATTTCACATTTATGGTACTCATTTTTTGCACATTTCTTAGTGCCTTCATTATTTTTCTCCTCATTTACATTATTTTAAAAACCAATATCAGAGACACTACTGATTTCCACTATGATAAAAGAATCATAAATAATATGCCTCTTCAGTTTTAATATTGAATTTCCATTATTTTAAGAGCACCAACTGTTAAAATTAGACTTCACTGGATATTTTAACCATCATTTTAATTGCAAAAGTTACAAAGAGATAGAATTATTTTTGTATTTTCCTTACTTCTGAGGCAAAAATAATCTGGATGTTACTGGATAAACCAACACAACTTCCATTTAGACCTCAAACAACAGATAATTCAATGTTTGAAATTCTTTCAAGGGAGACAACCCCGAGCAAATAATATATTTTTCACCTTTAAATTTATTTTCAATATTTTTGTGCTTTATTTGCTCTCTCCACATGGTTCCTCCTGTTTCCCATTTTCTACTGCTCCTTTTCCTGACATGTAATTTCCTACTTGCTTTTATTTCACGCATTCTACTGGTTTTTTCATTATTTTTTCTATTATTTCATCTTCCTTTCTGTTTGTCAATTTTATGCAGGTTTTCCTTTCTTTTTTTTATTTAGTCTGGCTTAGTGTTTTGACATGCCTTTATTGTTGCATTTATTTTTATTTACTTTTTTGCTTTCATTGTTCTATAGATGAGACATTATGCCAAGCCAAATCCCTTTTCAAATTTTCTTTGAATAAAAGATGAGCTGCTCTGGAATCATTCCAGATGGAGCTGCCAAAATGAACTGGTCCAGCAGAGCTTTCTTTGGATTATATTCCATGATAGTTTCCCTACCACTGTAGCTGTGAGAGTAATGCAAGAACTTTCACAATGAATCTCTTTTTTTTGTCATTTCCCTTTGATGACTTTAGTCTGTTGAATTTCAAACTCAAAACTAAGTAGAAGAAAAGATTTTCTTGTGCTGACTTTTGACAAATACCTACTGATAGAGGACTTCAAAACCCAGTTTTTGTGTGAGCAGTAAACTGAAGATGACTGATTTCTTTCAGCTCTTGCCTGTTGGAATTCTCTCTTGTCTATTGCTTTGGGTGTTGGCTTTTTTGCTTGTTTATTGCCTTTTAATTTAGTTTGTTTGGGTTTGTTTCCTTTTTTCTTTGAAGCATTTTCGCTTCCAACTTGCACAACTTGAATATTTTTTGTATTTCTTCCATCAAGCCTGTTGAAAACATGCCAACAGATTCCAAAGTTTGAATTCAATGCTCTTACCTTAATGTAACAGTGGATAGACTGAACATTCCTGACCCATTAGAAACACCAATGAAAAACAAATATGCTACAGGATAAATGCAGTAATTGTACAGATTTCTTTCTACAAGCCAAGCATTTGAAGGATCAGTTGAGAAGCATTAACCAAGACAGATCACCAACTATTATTTATCTAGTTCTTCCTTCCAAATGGCAATCACATTATTACTAAAAATACAAGGAAAGCCTGCTGGATGAATAGGAATATTAAATAATCTGGAGGAAACACTAGACAGCCAATAGCCCTATCTAATTTATGCTAAATAAAATTTTACCAAATCGCCGCTTCCTCCCAGTCAAAACAGTTCACAAAATTATCTCTTGGAGAAAGAAAAGACCCTCTCCTTTTTTGACATGTTTATCTTTAAGATTTCAGCCGTAAATTCCGAAGACTTTAATTAAGTAGCCAGAATTAGACTGAGCGGAATTTATAGCCCAGTTCCTCCCACACACGGCTCCTCCTCATTCATCACCAGCCTATTTCACTTCATCTTCCCCCAGGGCAAACTTTCCAAAGGTATCCTGTGGTTACAGCTTGGGCTCTACAGCCAGAGCAAACCACAGCAAATCTCCAAACCTCAGGAGCTGACACTGGGGGGGATCAGCCCAGGATCATCTGCTCCACTCTCAAGAATTATCTTGTTATTATCTCAGTGCTTTACTCTCCAAAATACCTGAAAGGAAAAACTAAGAGCAGTCTTTGATGCTGGGCTTGTGTGTACACAGCGCAGAAGCTTCCTTTTGTTTTAAAGCAAGAAAGAAAGAAGAACATCCCAAATGTGCCAAGGTTTCTTTTCCACTGAGGAGAGAAAAGGTAGAAGGCATCTTCCCTCCCCTGAAAATCTGCTCATTGGTTAATATCCACTTATTTACCTCAATGGTGAGCTCTAACTTCCACTAAATTATTAAATAATAACACCATTCATATTTCTTAAATCAAGTGGAGCGTTCTTGGCCTTTTTTTCCTGCAGTAAAACAGAAGCTACACATCTGATAAACTGCTGAGGCCCCCTGCTATCAGATCTCCCAAGCCTGCCCCAATTATTTAAATTACCCTTGCAATTTGAGGAGTTTTCTATGCCAGTCCCAATTACAAAGAGCAAAAGTGAGCCAGATCCACATCCAATATACACCAAGATGTACCAATTTACACCAGATGACTCTCTGACCTCAGAACACTTTAAATCTCAAGCCCCTCTTTATATCTCAGAAAAATTACATAGATCCCTGTTTAGTCATTAGTGTTATGTAGCAGATAATTTAAAAATAAAAACAACCACTTTTTAACCAGATAATTTCAAAGCAAAAAGGCCAGTGATCAAAGACACTTTCCCTCCATGCTGCCTTCGCCTCTCCTTTCTTACACACAAATAAAAACACCAAATCAAACACAGAAGTGTCTAATTCTTAAATAACTGAAGAGCAATTTCCTGTCATAAATAATTTTCAGACAGATTCTGATGAATAATTACTGTCGTATTTCCACCATGGAATTCAAATCAATAATATTACTGGAACTGGAAGCCAGTGTGTTGGCCTCTGGACAGACTAAATGCAAGTTATTTTCCAAACTGCTGAAGTCAAGAGAACAAAGTTATCCTGTTATTAAAAGAGCCTGGTTTTGCTAAATAGTGAATATAACAGCACCTGATCCTCATGTGTGTCTTTTTGAAGTAGAGAACTCTGATCCTCCAACAAAGTAAGGGAGGCAGACACTGTAATCATCAATTACATCGTCAGAGAGAGCAAATTACATATTAGCAACCAAACCCAAATGAGCTGAGGAAAACTGACACTAAAAAGGGAACCGCTCCCTTCACTCGCTTCCCCTGCTGCACAGATAAAGCAGGAATTGATCTTTCGTAATTTAAATTAAAAGTAGGAAAGAAGGGGAAGCGCAAGACATTCTGGGAATGCTCTCCTCAGACTCGGATTATGCAAAGGATTTTACTCCCACATAAAACAGAGGTCACTCCTCACATGATGGAAATATTTTAGATGTGTTCAACACTTCATAAGCATGGAGAGAGAGAGATGGTTGAGGCAAGATTTAAATAAAACATAAACTGATTGAAAAAACAGAGAAAAGAAATATAATGTATCCTTGCAGAGGGAAATACTCTGGTGCCTTTACATGACATATTTTTTCATTCCACTGCAAATCTCTTCAAACATTGGATAAATGAACTCATGTAAGGAGTGTCGTTGTTAGCCCACGTTTCATCTCCTTTCATTTTATCTCTGTGGTGGGTTGACTCTGGCTTGGTGCCCACCAAAGCCACTCTATCAGTGCCCTCCTCAGCTGGACAGGGGACAGAAAATAAAACAAAGAGCTCGTGGGTGAAGATAAGGACAGGGAGAGATCAGCCACCAGTTCCTGCCATGGATAGAACAGACTCGGCTCTGTGGGACATGGGGGAAGCTCCCAGCAGCCTCCCCACAGAAACCACCCCACTACCAAAACCCTGCCATGAAAATCCAACCCAACCTGCTAGAAACAAAACTGCTAAAATCAATGAAATTTACTTTGAGTGTGAATTTCTATGGACTTTGTATCCAGAGAGTTACCCTAAGCACGTCAGAAGTAGGATGTTGGTCTGCAGATGCACCACAACAGAGATTTTGTCATAAAATTCTATTATTGAAGACTGAAACATAAAAATTGACCTTTCCTGATTCCAAGACATCCTAATATTTTTTCCTTATAGATCATAGTGCAAGTATTAGATTAAACATAATGACCAGTATTTATTCTACATCTTTAATTAACTAATCCTGGAACTCTTAGCAGAAGCACCAAAACCTGTACTTTATCATGCACTAAACCTGTTCAAACAACAAATAACACTTCACTGTTGCAATGTGCATCTCCCTTCTGTATCTCTGCAAACCAGTTAATGCTGAGAAGTCTTCATGGTGGCATTTCAGAAATATACAAATATATACAAGTTTAAATCAAAAGCACTTGGAAAAGTTGTAAATCTACACTTTCCAAGAACGTGGATGCATTTAGTGAGGAGCTATTTGCAAGCAGCTCAACTCACTGCATGTGAAAAATGGAGAGGCACTTGCTCTGTGCCTCAGTGAGTTCCTTGTGAACAAAGCCTGATGTGTGCAGATTTTCCTGTCACTGACTGAGCCCTGTCAACCTTTTCTGAAATGTGAAAGAATTGGAACATGTGGATTTTTGAGTGTTGAGCCTCACATGCCCAGAAAGTTCATGTTCTGTCCTGAACTGCAGCTTCCAGACACACCAAGACAAGATTCTGATCAGCACAAGGCCTTTTTAAAGAATTCAAGCAGACTAAGCTTGCTCCCAGCTCCTGAGCAGCTCTCCTGGAGCTCAGTAATGCTCACACAATTCCAGCCTGCAGCCCTGCCAAAATGAAACTCAGCAGGGAAAAGAAAAGAATCCGTTCCTTTTGCCAAACAAATGCTAAATGCATAAAATGCAAGGATCCACAACACTCACACCTGACACTCAGAGCCAGCTTCCCCAGTGTCACTTATCAAGCTGCTTGGAGGAGCTTATAAAGCTCATTCCTTGGGGTAAGATATTTCCTTAATGGGCAGCAAGTTCTGCCAGGCTTGTGCTGTTACCGAGTGTTTTCCCTGGCTGTGAGTCAAAGGAAGGTTTTTAAGGCTTATGTTAAGAAATGATGTTTAGAATGATGCCAGGCCAGGCCCTGAGCTGCTCTTAATCCTTCATATGTTTGCTGACTCCTGCAGAGCTGGGCTAATTCACACCAGCTGAGCAGCTGTCCTGCCCCAATAATGCTTTATCCCTAAATCTGGGAAAGGAGCACTTCACTCAAAGCCATGTGGAGTCAGGCATGCCTCTGGAAGGAAGGAGAAAGGTCGGCCCATGATCAGGAATTGAATCTTTTTTTATTTCACTGTAGTGTTGTCAGACTTGCATCCCAACTTACAGCTTTGAGCACCACTGAAATCACTGTGACAGCATTTGTCTGGGTGTAGAATCACACATTTAACAGATTCTTGATAGTTAAACAGATGCATGGCAGTTAATTTCAAATGTTTGGTATGAGAGGCTTAAGATTAGAAGCTGCAGGCCCCATGGAGCCCAAAATCTGTGTCCATGGTCATCCAGATCAGCTTGTCAGGTGAGAGATCCTCACACAGGTACAGCAGCATAATATGTTCCATAATCACTGAGAATTTTGCCACCTAGCTCAGAGAGCAGGCTGGCTCATACAGTAAAGGCCCAACACTAGATGCTTCTGATAAATAAGGTGAAAAAAACTAAAAAAAAAAAAAAGAATTAACTGAATTTACATTTCAAAGATTTGCAGCATTTACTGGAAGCCATGGGATTGAAAAAACCTTTAATCCTTCTTTTCTAGGCTAAATATGAAACAATTCTTGTTTGTGAGGCCTGTCAAGTTACGGGGTGAAGTCAGTGGAAGGTTCTAATTGACTTCAGCTGTGGAATGCATAAGGGATGACGAAGACACTCAAATGTTACAAAGAAAACTGATGAATTCTGCCTTACAGATTGCATGACAAAAGAGCTTTGTGAAAAATCCTCTCACAT
>VZTZ01044640.1:2984-53574 GCA_013400955.1 Drymodes brunneopygia | reverse complement strand
AAAAAAAAAAAAAAGAGAAGAGCTCTGAAAATATTCATTCTCTTGATAGCAGCTGAATATTTGCAGCAGTCAGGAAATGGAGCAGAAGCTTCCCTGTTTCTGACACATCAGATCTGGGTGACCCTGGGCACACAGCACCTCACCTGTGGCACTCCAAAAACCCAACCACACCTCTGAGCAGGGGCTGGGAACAGAGGGGGTTGTGAACTCTGAGATTCCTGCACAAAAGGCACTGCAGGTGACACTTGATACTCAGCATTTTATTAATGAGCTGTTGATCAGGAGCTTCCAGGCTTTCTGCACTGCCTGGCCTGTGCCCAGCTCTGCACAGAGGGCAATAACCTCACCAATACATTGTTTTCTCTCTGTTCTTTTCTCTACCTGTTGTTTGCTCTCCTCTCTTGGCTCCTCCACTGACAGAACTGCTTTAGCCATTTAAAGTTACACTGCAAACCTCATCTCTCTACCTGCAAACAAAATCATTTTGCCATCATTAAAATAAGCAACAAAAATCTCACTTAAGTTTGTCATTTTTGAATTAAACTTGCAGGATGTGACTTGAAATGTAGGTGCACAGCTCCATACACAGAAATATCCAATATGCAGGCAGAAATACAGAAATAATGGAAAGAAGTCTGTTCCTTAAAATCACGATGGCTGGGACAGGGAAAATCCTGTTTTTCCATATGCCTACACTGAATATTGTGAAGGAAGTTTTGCTGTGGCTTATGATGTTGAGTAACCTGGTCTTGTGGAGTTGGAACCTGATGATCTTTAAGGTTCCCTTCCTTGAAATCATCCTGTGATTCTGTGTATGATAATGTCTATTTATTCAAATTATGCTGACCTTTTACAATCTTTCCAATTCTACTTGAAATCAATATTTTCTTTCAAAATCGAAGAATATTTTTTACTGAGCATTTTAATATTTTTTTTTCCTCTTCGTAAAGTGCTTGACATTAATAAAATCTATCTAGAAAAAAACAGTCAAACGTTTTGGCACATTTCTTGTGACTGAAAATAAGAAAGTTTCCCTATAAAAATAATTCAGTGTTTTCACAAAGAAATACCAGATCACAAACGCTTCTCATAAAGCAATGCCTCCTGCTATAGAGAAAGGGAAATATCAGCTCCCAAAAGTCAGGTCTTCACTTTTGATAACTACAACTGTTCAGAGTTAAAGTGGCTGACCAGAGATTTCCTCTGTGAGTGTGTTCATTGCTGCCCTTGTTTTCAAGCACTCAAACCCGCAGCTGATTTGAGCCAATATTGACCTTTAAATATCAGTTATAGCACTTGGAGATAAATGAGTGTTGCTACTCCAGAGCTGTGTGAGACACACGGTGACCTGGGCAATGAGTGGCTGAGCTGCAGCACAATCAGTGGTGGCTCTGATTAATGAATAAATACAGATGGGACAAATGGGAAATACTTGAGCTTTCTTTTTTAAAAATCTCTCAGCCTACAAAAAACCAAGGGGACAAGGCATGACATTTTTAGCCTCTTTTCCATTAGCGGGAACCACTGAGCAGTGGGCTTAGCTTGGCTTGTCCTCAGGGCACAGTGAAGGCATAATGAAGGTGATGGAGAGGATTTTACAGGTGTTATTCTCTCTATCCTGTTCCATCCTGACTGTTTTAGCTCTGGATACAGAGCAGGGTTGCTGACTGCCTTTCCTGCCTCTTCTGGGATTGACCCCACTCATATGGGCACTGCAAAATAATGGGAGCTGCTGGAAGAGCTGGGAATTGAGAGCAGCTCCACTCAGTGCCTGTGGTGGCCCTGATGCCAGGCCCTGCTCTTCAGCAGACATTCAGGAACATTCAAATTAAAGAAACCCCGGATTATTGCAAATTTCTCAAAACACGGAAGATCTTGGATTTTCAGCACGACTCTTTTCTCTGGTTCTGCTGCCTACACACCTTAATCACCTTTTGTTCATTGCTTCATGTGTCTGAATTTCCTGTCTGGACAAATTGCTGAGGCAATTTTTATAAAGGAATGTATTTTTAATATGAGAAGAGAGCTCTTTGATTTATATTGTACAAAATTAATCACTAAATTGTGAGAACCCACCAGCAGCACTAAAAAGCACAATGCAGGACAACAACCAAACCCAAAAATATCTGGAGTTCCAATAACACTGAGTTTACAATAATAGGGATTTTTTTCCCCAATAAAATATCTGTAAATGAAGTCTATGATTATAGAGGACACCATCGATCAGAAATGCATTTGAGGAGGAAATTTACCTTCTGAGTAATTAATGAAATTATTATTCACTTCAAAAATTTCTTGCAGTTTTCTTTAAAATCTCTGCTACTGGTTACTACCAAATGGAAAACTGGATGAGGCTGATTCCACAGCTGCTCTAGCAAAGAAATTAATTTATACTTTATATCTGTGTACCGCAGTGAAATATGGTAAAGTACAAAGGTGAACACAGGAATGCAATTAGGAAATAAAATCTTCCAGAGAAAAAAAATGAACTCTAGAAGATAATTGGTTTTGTGAGTAGAACACATTACACATAAAGAACTCCTACTGCTATTCACACTTCTGTGTTTAAGGTCAAGTCATCTTTAATCTGGTGTGGCACACGGGTAACATGCAAATTCTCTAATGTAATGTTACAAGAATGCACATAAATATTTCAATATAAGTGGAAAGACAAACATAATTCATCTTGTCTAAACACACATTCCCTTTTCCCTGCATCATCCTCACTAGTTAAAGACTATGATCTACTGTAGACATTTCCAAGACTATAAATCTTGCAGCATTTGCTAATGATTCTCTGGCAGTGACAGAGAAAAGTAGAAATCCAGCTTTTAAAAAAATTCTCTGAGTGAAATGCAAATTCCGCTTTCTTAAGGATCCAGAAAATGCTCCAGAGACGTGCCTGGAAAAAACTCAACAGACTAGTATGGGAGTAAGAGTGGAAATATTGCATTACTTACACACCATTAATTACTACAGTTGAACTGGGTGCCTTTATCAGGCCATGGAACTCAGTTCATGCTCCAAAACTACTCAGATAAATCCTCCCTCTGCCACCTGGATCCAACTCTCCAGGACCAGGTGTAGGAAAAATTCAGATGTGGACATCTCTGAAAAGAAGGGTTTGTCCCAGTTTTCATCACCATTAAAAACCAAATCTTTACCCACTGAAGGATTTAAAATGCTAAAAGATAGATGCAGATTTCCTGATATTCACACTGGAGAGAAAACAGGAGCTATGGAAAAATAATGGGCTTTTTACAGGAGGAATTGGAAAATGCTCTTGGCCCCTGATATTCTGGATATGAGTGTGCACCACTGGGGGTTTGCAGATCTCTCTTTTTTTTGAGGATAGTGCATGGAACTGAGTATGCACAAATACATGTTAACATAGATTATTTGCAGATATTTCCCAGGCAAACTCTCTGGCTGTGAAAACACAATAAATTGTGTTTTGCAGATGTCAATCGGCTTTAGATCTTGTCTTTTCCTATACCCTCCCTTCAAAAATAGGAAAAAAAAGGACAAAACTGTAAAATTAAATGAAGTGCAAGAATTCAACAGGATCCTGATTTATTAAGAGCACAGAGCAAAGATGCCATGCCCTACACAGGCTCTATGTTCTATTTAATCCAGACATTTGTCACACCCAAAAAAATGGAGTGACTTCCTTACACTCACCCCTCACTAATGTTTGAACAAAATGAAGAATATTCACTTCACATGGAATTGCTTGATTTATGCTTGATAGCATTATTTCAAAGACAAATTATTTTTCTCAAACCTGTAATAAAGCCTCTCAAAACTAATGTTTTTTTAAATATCTATTAGCAAGTACATGGCACGTTATGAATTCAGGGGCTGCAAAGATTCCATCCAGACAGGAGGGAACTCCACAAGCCTCTGACAGTAACTGATGCTAATGTGAGGCGGGGGAGGACAAGATAAACTCCCATCCTGCCTTCCCAACTTTTCTTTTCTTCCTGTAAGAGCTGATGTGACTGTCACCTTGTCTGCTCCTCAGAAATGAGCACAGGCTCTATCAGCTGCAGCTGATTAGCACTCCAAAGATGGTTATTTCTTCTCTCTGTTTCAAAACAGAAATTCTCTTTTAAACTGCACCTGATGGAAGAGTGATGGGTTATCAAAACCCTCTACTTAAGCTGAAGCAGCAGCTGCTGAATGGATGACAATAGGGAAGAGAGAAGTACTTACATTTGGGGGCTCAAGTCAGGTATTTTAATAATTCAGTTGTAAGTGAGGTACATTATGGATGTAAGACTGCAATTACTGTTCAGTGATCCTCTATTATTTGTCTCTTTTGTGAATGCTGAGATGTGAATGCTGATATTCACAGCGTGGAACTCCTCACTGCTGCCTGATTGGCAAAGGTAAGTTCATATAAATAAATGTATCTCCAAGCAAGTTCCAGTAGAAGAGTTAACTGGCATATTTATAGGAACTTGCTAGAGACTGGACCAAAAATGCCAGCCATAAAAGGGAATGAAGATCTTTTCTGGAATGGAGTAATAAGGTGGATAGTGGGGAGAAAAAAAAAAAAAGAAAAAGAAAAGAGATAGATTTTGTCACTTATAAAAGAAATTACATGGTGAAGGTACTTGCAATATGGAAAATTGAACTTGATGGCCAGAAGATTAAAAGTTCTGTCATGTATGGTCATCTTGCCATTTAAAACATAATAAAGCTAAGATTAGACACAAATTGCGAACAATTCACTGAAAGTTTTATATTTGTGCTTTCCTCCTCAAAAAAAACCTATTTCCTATAAACTATAAATCCCATAAATATTTTCTTATACATTATATACCAGCTATTTGGCAGAGGACAGCTGCAGAGAAGGCACTTCAGATTCTCAAGCTATACAGAAATGAAAGTTATCTATTCCCTTTATTATTTGCAATCCAAGCAAATCCCATCACTCCATGATCACTTTATTTCCAGCAAGAATCTGAAAAGCCAACAATCAGAACATAGGAGCCACACACAAATAAGGAAACAAACCACCAAACCAAACTAGTGGCCAGTATTTGAAAATCTGTGGGGAAAAACAAAAGTGCCTACTAACAAAATCAAGGCATTAGCCAGAAATCTATATTGAAAGGATGATTTGGCTCCATAAAGTTTAAAATTACCACTTTTAAATAATCAAAGTGTTTCTAATTGTGCTGATTTGGGATTAAAATGCTCCCACATGCTCTGTAACCCATCCTGTAACCAGTACCAGTCACATGAGCACAATCATCTTTCTGCTCTCTAATGGTTCCTTTCCCTTTCCTGTTCACATTTCATTTTTTCAGCTCTTCCTTCTACTGTGCTTCTGTTTTTCTGGTTTGATGATGTTCATCAGAGCTATAAATAAATAAACAAAGCACAATAGTCACTGATTGCTATTTTATATGCTACAATTCCAAGATACAGAATTTCTGAGACATAAAAAAAGTCTGATCTCCAGGATAGTACTTGTTCTATTTCTGGAGTAACCACCAATAGAAAAAAAATCACATTAGAATAACAAAGGCCCTGTTTTTTTCCAATGATGGCGAAGAAAGAAATATTCAAACTCTTCTTAAGAAAAAGTTTTCCTAAACGCCCAGCTTTCTGTGACATTGCTGAAGAAATACTGTGCAAATGCTCCAAGGAGTACTTCTAGTTCTAGAGAAAGTACACAGAGACCAGAAAAAAGGATCACACTGGTTCACCTTGGTCTTTGAACCCAATAAACCCCAAAAGTTTCTTGACATTTGCACCTCTTCTTTTCCCTTAACTATAGAAAAAATTGCTCTCTTGGGCCTCTCAGCCTTTTGGTCAAGGTCCTGCAGGAAAGATGGCTGCAGTTTTAACATTTGCCTCTGATTTCATGGTTTCCTGGCTATTTTTAACTGGAGTGGTCACTGCTGCTCAGTTTCTCCAGCCTGACATCCAGACCTTGCTCAGGCATTAACGTGATCCAGCAGGTTGGGATCCTCTCTCAGGGGAGACACAACTCTCCAGTGTGGGGATGCACCTAAAACTTGACATTTCTTCTCTTAATATATCCAAAAGAACAGGGGCAGAGAAGAAATTTGTGATTGCATCCAACTGAACAAAGGAGAAACCAAACAAAACTGTGCAAAATAGACTTTAAATGAGATGACAAGGCAAACTTTAGAGCTCAAAAAGAGTTTAAAGTGAAGAGTTCTCATGGGGGCCTGGCTGTCCATCTGTAACTGCAATCCTTCTCCCAAACCCTTCTTTTTACAAGGGGAATAAGTTGGATAAACTGCTGGAAAGCTTTGGAAAGATTAAGAAACTCAGGAGCAACCAAAACATGATGGTGATGGCATTTTCAGTGCCAGCCATGCCAGTCAGTGATAAAGGCTGTGTACAGTGAAATTCTTCCTTAATGCAAAACCATATTTACCAGAACAAAAATATTGACAATTATGACATTTTCACAAGTTTATAATGAGCAAAAGCTCTGAAAGCAGACCCTAATTTCAGGTTTGTGGTTAAGCAAAACTTCTCAACCATTCAGATGCAAAACAGGCATTTTTGAAAACCCCATAATTTAAATACTGGGAGTTTTCTTTCTGTCATTATAAATGTTCCATGTTCAGCCCTTGATTTTTGTTTCAGGGCTTTCTCTCTGGACTTTCTGATGTTTCAAAGAAGACTCTGCTCATAACAGCTCCGAAGTTAACTTGGATTCGGATCAAAATGACAAAAACATTATGAAGTCTGAGAGGGAAAACAAACTCTCAAAAAAAAAAAAATTAATAGCCTGTTTGCAGCAGTATTAAAAATGGAATTCCTTGGCCTGTGCTGGTGTTGTTTGGATCTGTCACAGGCTGTTCCATCAGTCAGATTGTGTTGTGTTAATGTGTTGGGATGAATCACAGCAAGGCCACAGCAGCCAAGAAATGTCAAACACCAACACCTTGACACAGAGTGAGAAGCAGCCCTTATGTGTGCTCAGGCCTTTCACTCACCAGCCTAACTCCACAGAAAACACACAACCCAAACTCCATGCACTTACTGGAAAGAGAAAATCAAGCCTTTTCCCCATCATTTTGCTTTAATTAAGAGAACCTTACAAATTGAAATACCATAAGGTTTCACCTTTTCAAACCATCACCTTTCCATTTTAAAGACAGGGGTATTTATTCACCCTCTTGTCATGAAAAAGCAAGGGACCAAAGTCTGGAAGAAGGAATGATGGAAAGTCACTGAGAAAACACAAGCATGTCTTGTTTCTGTGATGTGACACAGAGGTTGTTACCTCCAACCAGGGAACAAAATCAGTGTGGAATTCTCTTATTCCTGATGGATTATCAGCAACAGAGAAACCAGAAAAGAAATCATTTGAAGTGACATACTCAAATACAAGTAGAAATATACCTATAATTTTAATACTGTGTCAGGTCACTGATGGAGCTTTAATTTATTTAGAAATATGGGTTTAAAAAAGCTCCACGAAGAACAGGTTCATGGATAAATTCAGTGACTCCTGTTATCTTTCAGTACTTAGCAACCCTGCTAAACACAACTGTTCCTGATATTCCAACAATTCTATGTGCTGTACTGACACCACTTCTAATCTAAATACCTCCTTTTTTGGATCAAATTATCAGATGATTTACATTTATGGTCAAACCAGCTCTTCATTTTCCCTAGTAGAAAATTAATAAAGTCATCTGTACTTTCACTGTTTTTGTTTTTGTTTTTTTTTCTGGTACCCTGAAGCTCAGTTTCCCTGCATCCAACTGAAACATGCAGCCATGTAAATGTTTTATCCTCCTTTTTGTAGCACATCTTCCAGGGAACAAACCAGTGAGGAGTCCATGGAAAAAACGGTGCAATAGCAACTTGAAACAATCCTTGAATTATTCCACTGCAAGTGCTAACCTCCCATTGCATTTACATTTGGCAAGTTGGTCCTCCTGAACTCACTGCAGGCATTATAAAGACACAGAGGGCTGGATTTAATAAAAACAACTTGGTCAGAGTAGCTTAAAT
Source organism: Drymodes brunneopygia (assembly GCA_013400955.1). NCBI lineage: Eukaryota > Metazoa > Chordata > Aves > Passeriformes > Petroicidae > Drymodes > Drymodes brunneopygia. Next base: position 45,558 of record VZTZ01044640.1, on the reverse strand, counting down.
TTATACAAGTACAGAGGGATGTCATTAGAGATGCAGTTCACATAAAAGCCATGCATTTATGCATTTCCATTCTGCCCCTTTTTCTACTTTAACAGAAGTACATGAGAAGAAGGAAAAAGAGAAGATCAAAAGCGATGGGAGTTTTGCAAGAAGCCAAGTTAGTCCATAAGACCACATCACAAAGTAATGTTATTTTCTAAGTCAATGTGGCCTTAAGTGCCTTAAATACGCCTCGAGCTTGCTGGAGGCAAACAACTCCTGCAGCCCATCCTGCTTCTTGTCTACTTTTTGTTCATTCATTAGGAAAACTTTTCCATCTCATGTCTTACCTACCTCAGTCTTCCTCCTGCTCTGAGAGCACTTGAGTTATTTTGAGATCTGCTCTGCCAAATGGGCTCTGCCTCACCCCCTTCCCCTCATCCCCACCAACACCTGGACATGCACTTTCCCTGCTCAGAAATGGGGTTTGGTTCATCTTTCCCTAAAAAATCCCTGTTGTTGTGGTATCCTCTGCCTGTAGGTTTGCTGTGCTTAACAGGATTAGCAGCTGTCACTAAATTCATGTGCTGTTCATAAATCTGACTGAATTCTTTGGACAGCTGTTCATCTGGGCATAAACACATTAATTCTAATAGCCACATTAGTTCTACAAGTTTATTTGTTTGGTTGTGGTTTTTTAGCTTTCACTCAGTATAATTAATTCTGACACTCTCCCATCAAATAACTTTTTTTGCTGTTGAGAGTTTTCGTACTTTCGTTTGTTTTAAGCCAAACCGCTACAATTTTTTTTTCATAGCAGATGCTGTAACACGATGGACAGGCTGTCATAAACAGATGGACTTGCTGTAAATCCAACCCCCCCAAAAAAACCCATCCCATCAAGGATGAAGATCTGATCTCCTGGGAGAAGCAGTCAATACTCAGCACACCTTCCCCAGCGTTTGCTCAGCAGATCTCCCAGGCAAATTCCATACAAGAAACCCTGGATGTGCCAAGAAGAAAGGGAAACAGAGGCAGGATTTTACCCAAAATACAGCAATCAGCTCATCTTCATGCACGAGCTATCCCTGTTTTGGGATATTGAGGTGGTGACAGGCACAGAGGGGAGACAGAGGCAGGGTAACACGGGCAGGAGGGAGCAGGTGAGCAGAGAATGGCTCAGGAAAGGATCCTGGAGCCAGAGAGACTTGTCTGTCTCCTGCACCTATAAATCCAAAGGCAGCAAGAAGTGCTAATCCATATTCTGTGCACAGCAGGCTTCCTTTGTGCCCAGGGAAATGGGGCAGGTTTCAATTCTATTGACTCACCAGCATTTGAGAGCAGCTTCCTCTCCCTTCTTCCTGAGAGCTGCTCCCTCTCAAGGCTCACCAGACCAAGAATGAGTCCCTGGTATCATCCCTGGCAGACAGCACAGCCAGCTACTGACCACAGCAGAGCTGAACAACCTCCCTGTTCTGTCTGGAAAGTCACTGATATTTGATTCCCTGCCATTCTAGCAACTTGACTATAAAGCATCCACGTGTTTCTTCATTTCTGTGGATTTATGGGTGCCCTGAGCATCTCTGAGTCTGATGTGCTTTACCAGAAGCATCTGAAATAAATTGCTGTGTACTTAAGTGTGGTTAACTTCTCTGTGATCATTTATCCCCTTCTGTAAAATATACTAGAAGCACATAAAGTAGAAAAAAAATATCATAATTAACTAAGTTCAGATGTGATCATCAACCTGCCTCTGGATGTCACTGTTCTGTGAGAGCTGAAAGTGTTTTAGGGAAGAAAAAGGTGAAAAAAAACAAAAGACTGAAGAAAACCCACTGATTTTCTACAGGCTTAAGATGTAGAACATTTTCAACTCTTAGCTTAAAAAGTATTTGTTAAATTCCTCCTTTTAGTTCCAGTTCCAGAAAGGTTCTGTTGAGAGGGTGGGTATCTGGAAAGAGCTCTGCAAATTGCCTGCATGGAGCTGAGCCATCAGCTGCACTGTACAAACATTCCTCAGGAATTTCACAGATATCATCCCAAAGAGATGGCACAGAAAAGAGCAAGTGGATTTTCCGTTATTCCAATGCATTCAGTGTTCTGATGGACTGCTGTGATAAGGAAAGGAGGCACAAATCAATTTGGATTTTACATGCCATTTAATTGCATGTCCATAGCTGTGTGTCGGGGCTGTGTGTGCAATCTGTGAGCTGCCATCAGCACAATAAATCTGCTCGTATCACTTGCACCACCACAACCAATTTTACAAATCTTTGCATCTGGGAAGCAGAAGAGAATTCTCAGTTGAAGATTGCTAGGCTTGGATCAAGATCCACTAAAGGCTTTTTTTTTTTCTAATCTGCCAGAATGAAATGGCTTCAAGTAGGCAGAATTTTTCCCACATAACTCCTCTCGTTAGCACAGAGATGAAGTAAATACATTGCATCAGAGCAGAAGGAATTGTATAGCACTCCAGGCTTGCCTGCCACACTGGTTATGTTTTGTTTTACTCTCCAGGAAGCAAAGCAATGCAGAATCTCCCTTTTTCCAGAGAGGGATCTGGCAGCCATCTGCGCAGTTCCAGAGCCGAGTGTGACTCATCCATGGGAGATACAGAATTCAGGAGATGTTCCAGGGTGGTTCCACTCTCTGGTGTAAGAGGTGAAAAGCTGTGTCAGCAAGAGGGATTAAATTCTCTGGAAAGGGATATTTCAGCAGGGATTTGGGTCCTTGTTTTTGTTTTTGAACAGTGCCAGGGGGCTGCAGTCCAGCAGCACGCAGGGCTTGGCTCCACGGGGTATCAGCTTGCTTAAAGAATTTTAAAGAGTTGTCATCTTTTGCTGTAAGCTATTCCTAGAGCACTCCTTCCCATCTCTGTGTTTGAGGTGTGAGTGTCCTGGGAGTTTTGGGGTGTTTTATGGTGTTTGTGGAATCAAGATTCATCACTAGCACTGCGGATCACTGCAAACTTAAAATGAAATTTCAGAGGAAGGCAGCAGTAAGAATCCTACTGTCTGTTCCTAGACACTCTTTTAGGTGTCCCAACAGGATAAAATGCAGAGTGGAGTGACTGTATTCCAAAAAGATGAGTTATTCATACAGGGTAAAAGATGTAGTGAATTCAAAAGAGCCACAGAAGGGAATTCTGGAAAGCCTCCACTTGGGGCATGAGAGGAGTGGGACAGGGAGTATTGTCACTAAGAGAACTGCTGGAACTTCCAAACTGGCTTTAGCCACCCACCATGACTTCCAGGACTGCAGCAGAGGTGAGGCAGCTGTAATTATTGTGCTGTTGTCACCCCATGGTCTCATAATTCCTATTTTAAACCGACATTTCATGTCCCAACTACAGAGAACATAATTTTCCAGTTCCCATCAGCTCACAAATCTTCTACAGTAGAAGGACCCTCCCTTAAATCCCACCATGGCACTACTCTAAAATATCCCTGGGTGACTGATTTTGTCAAGTCTAATCATCTTGGATGAGACAACTGAGATTTCAATTTGCTCAGGCATGAGCTCTCACCACTCCAGAACTCTATTTATAAGGGCATTGTGTTGACTGCAAAGGCTTGATGATTAAATCACCTTTTTCAAGACAATTTTCAACTCTGCCAGGGAGACTCCCTAACCAGTGACCCATATAATTACTTTTTCATGTAGATCGAATTTGAAAACTCTTCATTAATGCTCCAAATATACGGATACCAGTGTTTAAATACCCACAATCATAAATATTGCCAGGAGCAGAATTTCCCAATAGGTTTTGGTTGGATACAGTGGCCTACAAGAAGCAGAAATATAAAGACACTATAAGTTAGAAGACTCTTCTACAATGGAGAGGGAAAACTGGTGGGGCTTTGCAGTGCTTGATTTCTGCTGGGGATTTAGAGATCCCCAACAGACCCCAAATGAGTGCTCTGATCACTGCAATGTTGGCTCTTCTTGCTTCACTCTTTTCCAAGGAAAGGAAAATTTTGTAACAAGCACAGCCTACAGAAAGCAGAATACTAAAATAATTCCAGGCCAAAAATACAGAGATACAAGAAAGTCAACGACAAAAAAAATCTAAAGCCTCCAAGTCAGGTTTTTTTTTTATTCCTTGGACACATAATTTCAATTTCAGCTCCCTCTGTGAACCCTGGAGACAGGAGGGTCAATGTGAGAGGCCAAAGGGACAGGTCACAGCACTCTGCCTTTCATTTTAGGTCACTGCTTCTGAAAAACCAAACACATTCTTATGTCGACAGGAAATAACATAAAAATGGTAAAAGCTTTACGAGAGACGTGTCTCTTTTATGTATTTTTTTCCCTAATTTAGCATCTCAGTAAAAGAAAGAGCAACTACACGAAACAACTGTAGACTTCTCTTCACCTGATGATTACATTTGTCTGTTTTTATCACCCAAATAACTCAGTCACCCCTGGGGCCTGTATTCATTTTTATCTGTACCTAAATAAGATTTTAATTTGAGAAATAAAAGCCTCTACCTTGGACTGCTCATGCTGTGCAAGATTATCAACTGCTAATCACACTTTTTTTTAATTCAATGGGGGCCTCACCCCATATATTTCTCAATGCTCAGTCTGAGATCTTTTGCACGTTTGATGTGGTCTCCAGATTAAATGATGGGGCTTCCAACACTCCAAAAATGTTCCAATATTCCTCAGCTCACAGGTACTGAAACAAAGCACACACAGAGCACAATCCCAAGGGACAAAAGCACATTAACTCTGGTCACAAAAGCAGTGGAGAAAGGAGTGTATCAGCCAAGCTGATGAACTGCACCTTCAACTTCTCCACACAAGCTCAGGGATATCATCAGTAAATGCTAAAAACACCCTAAACAACCTGCCTGGCACAGGTTGAAGCTGGAGGAGCTTCAGCAGAACCATTATTTAAGCTTATTGGCTTGGTCCTCCAGCTTTTTATGTGTACAAAGTAATAATACAATGCCATCAAGTGCACTTCTAATATGCCTCGCAATTATGGTACCAAGCACTAATTACACTGTTATTGCTCATTTTTATGATGAGAATTTCACTTTTTTTTTTTTTCTTCTTAGTTCATGGGAATAGGAAACCTCACAGAAAACCATGGCTGTAAATTTTAATTGCTGAGCCTTAATCACAAAAAAATAGTGAGAGAGGGAATTAGTCAAATACAGAGGAGCAGAAAAAAAAAATCACTTATATCTAAGCAGTTTGCCATAATGACATCTGGGACTGTCAGGACTGGCAGTTGAGACTCTCCAGGACGAAACTTTGAAAAATATGTACATTCTTGAACTTGAGCTAAGCTTAACAAATTTTCTGTGCTTTCAATGCTCAGTGCTGAAGTCTTTGCAGCAGGTTGTAAGAGAATAATCCTCCCCCCCTCAACCAGGTTAAAATTTTAATGGTGAAAGTTCTCACTCCATTAATTTAATTGATAATACAAAATAATCAGAATCAGAATTCCACAAAGAATCAGTCCCAACTATCAAACATGGATTTTACCAGATAATATTGCCCTCAATTTGACATTCAGAATGGGAAGTAACTGAGATATTTTGGTATTCATAGAAGAAATCATGTTTATATACAAGAAATGGTTCAATTTCCCCGAGTTTTAATTCATTTGATAGCACTTTCAAAATTTATTTTTCTATTTTTAATTTAGTGATTTTTTCTATTTTTAATTTTTAGTGAGCTGCTTTCTGTGAACACCAAAACCTGAATTTAGTTGTAGTTACAGAAATGTGGGTCTGCACCCACTATTTCTATGCAGCATGTCATTTCATCCTTGTCTCTTCATCCTTTCTCTTTGTTATACTCTGGACTACACCAAAATTAATTTTAGAACCATGTACAACTTTAAGCAATGTTTTTAAACCCTAACAGCTGAGAAGAGTAACTTCATTTCATTTTTTCACAAAGAAAAATGCCAGAGAAATTTTAACTTAAAAGAGAATTTCTTACATTTACTTTTCATCCATTTACTTTTCTCACAAGGATGTTTTTTAGGAGTGATCTCAGTACAGCTGAGAATTTCCTGTTTCCAAGGAATTCTTTAATTCAGGGCAGATTGAAAACTTCAAGAGGAAAAAAATGTAACAACAACAAAAACCATTGAAGAAACCCCACAGTAAAGATAAGGAGGAACCAATAAAACAGGGCCAAAAAGGCATAAGGTCAATCATTACAGAGATTACTGGAGCTCCTGAGAGAGAGAAGTTCTCCAGATGTTTGCACTGAAGGCAGTGCAGATGTCTGAGATGTATTTGGATGTATTTTCTGCTCCTTCAAGAAGAGCAATCCAACCATTTACTGACTCATCAAACCTCTTGTCGAGCCTCATCACTCTCACCAGAAGCAAACTGCTTCCTTAGTACTCATTCAACCTTTATTGCATCAACTGCTTTGGGTTTTTTTCTTTTCTCTAATGACCTGAATTTGGAGACACAGAAAGTCTTGCTGTTGTAGCAGACTTTATTTCGCTAATACCTTTTATAGGCAAGGTGTGATTAACAGCTGGAACAGTTCTACATAAAACTGCTAAAAATTTGCAAACTATTATTGGTATTATAACCACAAGATTCAGGACAAAAATGCCCCAAGGAATTTTTTTAGTTAATTGCTTCACAAAATGCCTGGAATTATATTTATATTTTTTTTATGGTCTTATACTGTAAAAGGAAAATAAAAAGACTTATGCACCCCAATGTTTTTCACTGCTAAGATCATAAAGAGGTATGTTGGTCTTATTAGTAGAATCACAGAATGGGTTGGAAGGGATCTTAAAATTCATCTCATTCCACCCCTGCCATGGGCAGGGACACCTTCCACTGTCCCAGGCTGCTCCCAACCCTGTCCAGCCTGGCCTTGGGCACTGCCAGGGATCCAGGGGCAGCCACAGCTTCTCTGTGCCAGGGCCTCCCCACCCGGTGAAATTTAGTTCCTTCCAAAGATTAGAAATTACTGAAGTTTACACAAAATTTCTTTTTATTATCCTTCAGTACATAAATAAAGGAGATATTTACTACTTTCATGTCCTGTCAAACATTCTGCACATGAAGAACAAATACAGAAAGGACAATCTGGGAGGTCAGAGATGAGACAGCAGCACTTGCTGGTGAAGCCTGAGCTGCAAATCTTTATCTGGGCTGCTGCTGTGTAGAGTTTCTCCTGTGTATATGGAATACTTTTCCTTACTCTATTTTCCATCCATATATTCATTACAACTGCTAAAGTCACCCAGGCTGAAGCCGTGTGTCCCTTGCAGACACTGCAATCTATTCTATACAATCTTTTGTAATGCTTAAAGTTGACTCATGAGTCAAAGTCTTGATGTGAGCTGGTACACAACCCTAAAATGAAATCTATTTTCAGCTGCTTGTATGAGGGATGAATCGAAATCCAGACGCACTAAAGTGCAGCGAAGTTTGCTAGGCAAAATGATCAAAGATTTCTTTTTATTCATTCCTAGATAACTTTCCTTATATTTCTAACTCAACTCAGTACTATTTTTTTTAACCTTTAGCCCATAAGAATACTGTATAATAATAAAAATTACATTATTAAGCTGCAGTAGGATCTACTTCGAGCTTTTATTTAACCTTCTCCATTTCTTCTGCTTCTTCATTGTACATGTTTAGGAGTAAGCCAAAAGCTTAGTTTCAAAGTTGTTAGTCTCATAATTCTACATCACAGCAGGGCAGAAATCACACAAAGATCAGAAGAAAACCTCAAAAGAGCTGATCTGAGGGAACAGAGGTTCCCAGCCTGGCAGTATTTTACATTACAAGACAGGACATTAATAATATGTCACAGGTGAAGTGCAGGTGGAGGATTCAGGTTGGAGGGTTAATAACATCATTTCCACACCAGATTAGGCAACCTCAGCCAACTTCAGCTGGGCTTGTGCAGCCAGGAGAGGTCAAGTCTTTTAGTCCTTACAAATAGTAAAACACTCCCCAAACACTGCTCTTTCCTCCTCTGCATGGGGAATCACAAGTGAAAGGGTGAAGGAATTCTTATGGATAACTGGGATTTTGGGAAAATACCAAGTTGTATCAAATATTTGCACTTCTCTTTTCTCTCATAGCCAATACACTTCTGAGTGAAGGCCTCTGCATCTAAAGATGTATTTCCTTGAAGCACAAGTTATTAGGAAAAATCCTAATATCCAATCTGCCCTGTCCTTCATCCAGAGAAGGTCTGAAAACCTTTAGGAGTGTCATTTTTGTAAAACAGGCCACAAAGGGGCACCTTCCACACACAGAAACTGATTCCACTACGATGTGGGGGTGGGACACCTTTCTTTCTAACTGAGGGGGACAAGACGTTGAGACCTGGGTTTAAATTTGGCATTCTTGTGTAGAATATAAACGAGATATTCTATATATTTTTGGACAGAATGCCAGCTCTCTTCAGGGGCCACTCCAGAGCCTGTGGGTGAGGCAACCACACACCTCCTGTGTAAGCTCTGCCAAAAACCATCACCTCAATGCTCCTCTGGCTGTGCTGCAGCCCTCCCACCTGGAGGACAGGAATAACACTAATTTACTACATAAAATGCCACATTACCAAAGGACTACATCAAAATCTCCAAATCAAATCAAACTCATCTCATGGCTAACTTGTGTATTACTGCTTTTAGCCTGGTGGTTAAAGCCTGCGGGGTCAGAATGGGAAATGTTCCATCTCCCTTCTCTGCAGACAATGTGGAACTTTAGCTCCTATTAATTCCCAGATATTCATACTGCATTTACAAAAATGAAAAAAAAAAAAAACCCAAAACCAAAAAAAATTGAAAAACAACCGTTCAATAAGGACCTAGGCTTCAATGGACCACAGCCAAATTTCAAGCTCTATGGATCTCAGCATAATTTCTACCTGCTTTAATAACAAATAATTTTATTGGGTCAGTGGGATTCCAGTCATTTACATCAACTGTAAATGCTGGGGGAAATAGCTGGGGAAGAGCTGTGAGGACCTTCAGGCCAGGAGCTGGACTTGGATGATCCTTGTGGGTCCCTTCCAGCTCAGGATATTCTAAGTAAGCAGCCAGGCAAGCCAAACACAGCCTCAGCACATTTTGACAAGAAAGAGTTGAAGTTCAGTTATTTTATCATTCTTACTCTTTACTGGAGTAAAATAATGTGTGGATCCCATGAGAAATGGTTGGATAAAAAATCCTAAATTGAAACAATCCCTTTCCATCACTTTCATTCTAACATGGTGCATGGAGGATCAGCGTAGAACACTGGATATAAAAAGTGGGGAATATGTAAAACAGTTCTTTAAACAAAATAAGCAAGAGCTGTTGTTTTGCTGAACAACTCCAGCAGTCATGGTGGCTTTTCCTGATATCTGATGCCATAGCAACAATAATCCATTTTAAAACTCGTGGTAAGGTAATATATTATCATGACAGCTGCGTTAGACTGCCTCTCCCGTGTTATGCTCTTGACTTTACACAACAATGTTAAGATGTTTTTTAACCAAGTTTTCAAGTTGAAAATAACATGGTGTCAAAATATTTTCTCCGAACCAATCAGCACTATTGAAAAATATCACTGAGCTTTGCATTTCCATGACAACTCGTCTCAAATGTTACAAAGCTGCACCAAATTTCCTTACAAAAAAGGGTTCTTACGAGAAAAACTGATTCATGCAACCCACTGTACCTTACAAACCCACATATGTTTTGTATGTTCATGACAAAATTGTGTTGGTGACGTTCAGGTTTTCCAGTTTTATGTTTCTGGTAGGAATTTTCATAAATGGCTGGGGCAATTTCTCTGCTTTAATAAAATGTCGATTCAGCTATGAATTGTTGATTACAAAGCAGGTGCAAAAACTACAAAAAAGAGAATGTGAAAATTGAAAAATTATTTCCACCAAACAGAGCAGGACTAATTTTGGCCTGAACTGACAGCTATACAATTAAAATGGAAAAACTAAACAAACCTTCTATAGTTTCCCAGTATTTTTCCCATTGGGAACCACCATCAACAGCTGAGAAACTCAAAATCCTTGCGTCTTCTAAAGATAACTCACCTTGTGATTCCAATGATTTGTTTAAGGAAAATAATCCCCTCAATATACTGGCAGAGATGTCTCATCAAACACAGTCTGTTGTGGGATTAACAATTTATTATCAAATCTAAAATCCCTCAGATTAGTGACACAGTGTGATTAGCGGAATAAACATCACAAAGTATTATGAACCTACAACTAAATTTCATTTGTAGTGGATTTTCAGATAACCAATTACAATTTACAATCCATTTACAATGGATTACTGTGTACTTTAAGGAGGTTTTTTATTAACAGTTGGATGGGGAGGGGGGGAATATTGGCTTTCCAGGACTATTTCACCTACCCTGTTATTGTAAACTCTTAAGGCACAGAGTAAAATGATTAATTTTAAATTAGATATCCTTTGACAATTAACTCAAACTTCTAATTGAGTAGTACTGCCCTTTTCCAGTAACTCTGCCATCTGCATGGTCAGGGACTGTGGAAGTACAAAAGAAATCAGAAAAACCTGTCTGGAACAAAGTGGAAAGTCAAAGATTTAGAATAATGATTAACTTTTATGCGGTTATAGAATATTCTTCTAACCCACCTTTCCACGAATGTGACTTTCTTTTGATTAAAAAAAAAATTTTGATGTCGCTGACAAATGAGTTCAAAGTAAGACACAATCTCAGATTTAATTGGTTGACATAACCCAACCTGCTACTTTATTACAATGTGGAGATCAAATCAAAAATGGATGTCAAAGAGTTTCTACATATTTGATTCTTTATTAATAGACTTTATTATAGCTGTCGTTTTTGTGACCTCCACTATAAACATTAAAGAAGAGTATTTTTCATTACTAAAGTAGAATGAGAAACCCCTGAATTTGTGAGCTTTATCCAGAGCTTCATTTCATGAGTGGTATTGCTTTGAGTACAGCAATCAATCATTCAGAGAGTGCCTCTAGAAAGTGATGGTTACATTTTGCTCTGGCTGGGGAGGAAACTCTGGGCACGATTGCTGAAAACCCTGCTAACGATCCCAAATGATTTCTGTGTAAATCACTAAATGAAGAGAGATTCCCAAACCCTCACATCTTCAAGTGATTTGTCTGCCTGCCTGACAAGCTCCAGCGAAAGACAATTCTGTGGCACGGAGCAGGATTCCATGAAGCCTGCTGTGATCAATCTAAATAAAGTATGAAATGTAAAATGCTTCTCTGCATTGATTTCACTACATCTGGCAATAATCATTCCAGCCTCCTTGATTGACTCTTAGAATTACAGCCCACATTTTTCAGAGTGACACATCCATGCCATCACACGAGTTCTGGCACAAAGCAGCTTTCAGAAAGTGGCATTGAACCCTCATAAAAAATGACCAGATAAGACATATTCAGGTCCTACCTGGGTGATAAAAAATAGCAACAACTCCCACAGAGAATGAGGAGCTCTGAGGAAATGACATTGTTTCCTAAGGATAAAAGGAAGAATGTGCTATTGTACCTTGGCTTGACATTAACTTGACTGCTGAACTGGCCTCTCTGACAGATGAGCACCAGATACTGGATCTTGGCAAAGCTCTTATGAGCTTACTAAGAAATGGTATTAATTTCCTTCTATTTAAGACTCGTGGTCCACAAACAGTTCATCATTTAACAAGTAATTAACACTAAAGCAGGGAGTTAGCTCACTATAAAGAGATGTGCTCCACAGGTGAAGAAACAGGTAAAAGAAACTCCAGCCCACTTTTTCACACAACAGCAGCATCCCAGAATAGTGACCTTCAGTACTCCCAAAGCTGAAAGAATTTCAGTGGCAACAATTTGAAAAGTTTTGCCTTTTTTCCTGACTCTTGCCCAAGCCAAATGAATATGGCTTTTCATTGGTGAGATGCAAAATCAACCACATCCATTCCTACACACAAGAAATCAGCCAAGTGCCAGCAGCAACCTGTCAGGAGGATTTCTGTGTCACTCCCATAATACGACATTTTGGGGTTTGAAAGGATAGCCAGTAGCTCCTAAAAATATTTTAAGAAATCACAATACTTTGGGATTGAAAAAAATAAAACAAAGAAAACATCTCTGCTACTGCAGCAAGCGTTTAATTCCAAAAATCCATCACAAGTTTAAAAACCAAAAAATTAATTTTCTGATACCGCTTAATATTTGAAAATTATTTTGGGGCGTTTTCTATTTTTTTTTTTTTTTTTTGAGAATTGGGCTAAAGTTTTCCCAACATGTTTTAATCCTTTAATTCATTTTACCAGGTTAATGATTTCAACAACAAAAATGTCATTGTCCTAAACCTCCTATGGCCACATGGCACCTACTCCCTGCCCGTGCTGCCAAGAACAAATGTGTGGTTGGGTTTATTAATGTTACCTGAAGCAATCTGTTGGCCTCACTGCCTCCAGCAAGCGGCCATGCCAAATCCACCAGAGTAATAATTATTTTAATGTATTCTCTCTTGTTTGGATCTCCATGTCAGTAGCTGCCTCCCCTCAAGATCTAATAGAATTTAACTCCCTTACTGGCTGAATATTATAAAAAGAAATAAAATTAATAAAAAGAAGGCCAATTCCTACAGTTCTTTCTCAACCTTTTCAGCAAGAAACAGAAGCAAACAACAAAGTTTATTAAAACTCTTTTAAATGCAGGTCATTAAATTACTCCATTCCTCAGATGATTCAGCCCCATCTGTACCCTTGCCAAGCCACTATGACAAATTAAAGAGGGAGGTGCACATTTTCTAGGAGACACTTTAATATATTCTCCTGTTTGCCCTACACAGGACTTTTACCACCTTCTCACCATCACTCTTTGGGAAAAAGCAGGAGCAGAAGGAAGGGCTGGGTTTTGGGTTTTGTTTTTTTCCTCCACAAACAGCACTGCAAACTTTTTTCATCAGTTTGGCCAGACAGTCTGCTCTCTACCCACCCCTTTTTAGGATTATATTTCTAATACAATAATTAATTGCCAGGTTTACAACCACCCAGATATAAAATATAAAGCCAGATGCCCCCTTAAAAATTTTTATCCAGGGTTGCACTGGCTGCTGTGTAGGATTTTGCAAAGAGCTTGGAAGGAATACCCACCCCAGAGCCTGCCCAGTGCCATCACCTCAGAGCTGCCTCTGAAACTTTTGGAGCACAGATGGAATTCTGCAGAGAGTTGGAGGCACACATGGAATAAACTGAAATGAGCTTAATGCAGAAACAAATGTTTGGCAGTGCAAGATAATGACTATGTAGCTTTTTGTGCAAATTAAGCACTTCTCAGGGTTGATTAGGGCTGCATTTGTAGAGAATTCATAAAGACATTCATGAATAAAAATCACTTGCTGGACTTTGGTCTAGGCTAATCACTGTCTCCCTGGAGAAACAACAGCAGAGGCAGGAAAACTTCTGCAACATTATATGTTAAGCATCTTCAACATTTTAAACTCAGAATATTCTTAATCCCACATAGAGAATCAGATCCATGCTAAAGCCACTCTTCTGCCTTTCTCAGGCCTTCCAATACAGCCAAGCAATTGAGAGAGAAGAGCTTCAATTAGAAAAATTTTTATAGTGTTTTTGATATTTATATAATTTTTACGTGAGTTATCCCTGAAACCAGGAGTTTATAATCACAACACCAACACAACAGTGACACAACTCCACGAAAATAAATCAGCCGCTCATAGTGTAAGCCACATTCTATAAATCAGAAATTTGGGATGTAGGTCTCAGCACTTATCCATTAATCAGCAAAGCTGATTGACACCAAGAACAATATTTTGGCAATAAATCACCTTTGGCAAGGATTGTGTTGACTTGCTTGAGGTTTTTCATAAGGTTTTATTTTTGGGGCTCTCCCTTCGAGCCCCCCAAACCAGAGCAGCTGGTGGTTGGGCAGAGCCAAGGAGGGCTGTAAGGATGGTTTTGATGTTGACATTGGTGCCACAATGAGTACTCAAAATAAACATCTGAAAACTTCATCAATACCCCAGGTTCCCACACATTCTGCTCTACTCCAAAACCCAGGGCTCTGCTGAACAGGCAGGTTTGACACCAGGTATGGGATATATAAAGTAATGAATGTAGTAGCAAAAAAACAACAAGGCTGAAAGACAGAAGCTTTCTGTTGCTGGGTTTTTCTCATCAGTTTCCACCCAGCCTTGTGTAACCTCATCTCTTCATTAAAAATGACAATTTTCAAGTACGTGTCAAAAGTTTTGCTTTAAAATGAAGGAAATGGAACAAATGGAAGAAGAATTCTGCCTTATTTTCTGGTTTCTCTGTGCAAATTTGCCAATGGTTTTCTGTAAAATAAACAAACAGAAAAAAGCCTCTCAGAAATTGAATTTCTGACTTGTAAACCCTTTCCTAGTAGAGTGAGAATGGCACTTTCTAGATAACACTTCTTCCTAGTACACAGATTTAAAGTGCTGTGTGTTTCTGAGTGAAAGCTCTTTATCTCCTCAGTAAAATCAGTAAACAAACACATGCACATGTTCATTTAGAGCATTTTAATAACGTTCTGTGTTTACTGAACTCAGAAAGGGTCATCTGGGTTCAAGCTTAACTCCTCTTCCCTCCAGCCTTGAAAAATGAAGGGAAAAGCTATTCGTTTTCTCTTACTAAATGTTCAAGGAATTATTACTGAAAAATACCTCTCAGCCTCAATAAAGAGAAAATGCAGAATGAAATAAGTTTCTTTTTTCAGTGGAATTATTTATTGTCTGATAAAAAGCAGGGCGATCACTGACATTGGGAGCAACTGTGCTCACCTTCCTGAACTACACTATATCTTCAGTTTCTCTGGATGTGAGATGGAGATTTCTCCTGTGGAAATGTGTCACTTCCAAAAGACCTGAAATGATGCACCAGAAGAAATATTTTCTACTTTTAACAGCGTTGTTCCTCCAGTGTAAAGGGATGGCACGCACGGGCTGAGGGGATAAGGGAACAAGGACACAAATGCAACTCATCCTCTCTCCATCTACCTGCAGCTCTGGTGGCTGAAATGGGAAAAAGAGACTGATGGCATTAAAAACAGCCCTCCAGCTCTCCCAGGAACTCTGTGCCCACAGGGTGGGACTCCAGGAATGACAAAATGTTTGCCCTTGAAGTGCACACTCCAACCTGCCTCTCCCAGGGCACTGCAGAGGGAACTAAAGGAGCAAATAAAGGGCAGGGGGGATCTGTGGGGACATTCATCTTAATAAGGTGGGCTTGTGCAGTCACCCACAGCTGGGCAGGGCTGAGAGATTCCTTTTGCTCCAATATCTTCTTCAGAGGCTCCTGTACAAGCACGTGTTGGCCATAATATGTCCCAGAAGTCATCAGAAATGAGGAATTTGGACAGAGTGTTGCAGCCCCAAAGCACTGCAGGTTCATGCTCTGGAGGAAGGAGAATAATATTTCTGTAGGAGCATGGACTATGAGTTACAGGACTGATTTAACCAGAAAATAAATGCACAAAATAGATAAGGATAAATTAAGTAGAATATCACGTAGAGTCCGTGTGTAATTACAAGTTCAGATAGCAAGAACTGATATGAAGTTCCCAGTTAAACAGGATTTTCATATTGGAGTTTTCAGTAGTAAGCTAACTTAGGTCCTATTAAAAAAATTTTAAAAAAAGAAATTCCTCTTGTTTATTTAGATTTTTTTTTCCTAGTAATATTCAGAAATGAGAATGAGATTCTAGTATTTGGGATGTGTTTGTAAGAACACTCTTACACAACATGAATCATATTTGAATGGTTCTACCTTCATAAATAACTGAAAAAGGGAGTCCTAAATGGAAATGTTCATCATGCTTCACTGAAGTAATTAAGGTTTGCCATCCCAATAATCAACTTCAATCACAAAGTTTGTGATCAAACAGGTGCCTATTCATTGTCAAGAAATATTTATGTTTTTCTAATTTGCTGGAATCTCCTCTTTATGGAGATGGAGAGATGCAAAAAAGAAGCAAGCCCTGTAGCCAACAAAATCTTAATAGGTGAGCTTAATACAAAATTTTATGGTAAGTTATGGTCATGTCTTAGAATTATTTTGAAATGTTATTAAAATCTCAGCCCAAAAATACACAAATATTCACATAGCCTGACAAGCAGCAAAAAAAGTACTGCTGAGAATAACCTTTAATTCCAAAGGGAATTTCTAACTGTGCAAAAGAAACCAAGTCTTAAATAATTATTTGTTTATAATTATGTCCAGACTCGTGAAGGATTTGAATGGTGTGATTCTATTTCTGCCACATAGGTATTGCCAAAGAATTTATCCAGGATTCTTGGCCAGTCTCTTGTAATTGAAAAGATTATAAAACTGCTTCTGAAGTACAACTGGAAACTGTTAAATGTAACTGTGAACAGGTCAGATATTTCCTTTTCAAGCTCATTTCTCTCACAAAGATGGGATTGCTCCAGTGCCTGGTACCTTTTATACTCCAGAGGGGATTTTTTCAATACAACATCAAAGTGAACCAAAGTTTCCAAGTGTGTGAAGGACAGAGTATAATAAAATAGGATAATAAAAATGTAAACGCTCTGTCATCAAGGTGTTAACTTTACTTGAACTCACTTTTTTTTTGCATTTTTGCCAAGTTATTCCTCTAGAGAAATAAAGAAATTAAATACAATTTATGGAGGAAAGCAAAACAAAACATAGAGCAACTAGAGTTTTCTGGAAATCAGATATTCACTTTTTCCCCCCATCTCTCCATGGCTTTGCTGTGCAGGGTACATAAGGATCTTGAAATATAATCCACATAAACAGATAAGAATTGGTGAGTTCCATTCTCAAAGTTCAATACTAAATTATAAATACAACTCTGAGGCAGATGCAACTCGTCTTCTCTGAATGTAAAGCGGGATAGATAAACATTGGTAAATGTTATGTATTTCAAAACACACAAAGTTTAATCAAATTAAAGCTCTGTTTCACATTCTTTGGCTTTTCTTCCAAGGAAATGTTCCTATTCTAACTAGCTGTATATTTATTTTAATATACAACACTGCAAAATATCATCTTACTTCTGTTATTTGCCTGAAGGAAATTCATTTCAAATATGAAACTTTTACACAATATTTACTGTTCAAGTACTGCAGCTTTTATTAAATGGGGCCAGACAGGATGCCGAGGGATTTAAAGAGAGAATTAATAACAACCATTGCTAATTTAGGCTTATGCACCACTTTATTGCAAAAGCAAGAACAAGGATAGGAAACCAGGGATAATCCAATTGATACTGAACATTTTGAACCTATTAACTGCACTTGAACACATTTTTAAAAAGAAAGCTACGCAGCTAAAATAAGATGCATAATCCATCAGAGGATAGCATGGAAAATCCATCTTTTCTTTTTTAATTTGTGTAGATTTGTAAAGACAGTGTAGAGCTCTACCTTCCTCATCTTCACATGATCTACACTGATTTCAGCAGGGTCATAAATGAAAGGACAGCTGTAATTCACAGCTCAAAACCCAGATTTCAATTAACAAATCTCACAAAGTAACAACACTGAACCAAAACCAGGGCCATGAGATAATTTAGGTTAAAAGGGACCTGAGGAAATCATCCAGACCAACCTTGTACTCGAGCCATGGTCAGATCCAGCAGCTCAGAGCTTTATCCAGTCCTGGTTGGAAACCTCCAAGAAAGGAGATGGCAAAACCTCTCCTGGCTGCTCCTCTGTTTGGTTTTACTCATCAGAAGAGAGCTTTCCATAAATCCAGTCAGAAGTACAAGGACTGTAATGTGGAAATTCAGAATTCTTGAAATTCAAAATTTCCGAAATTCTAAATTTCCAAAATTCTAAATTTCTGAAATAAGATACAATTCATTTATACAATTAGGGTGAGAAATGAGTTTGGTTTCAGTTCTCAATTTAACGCAGTCATTTGCTATTACAAAACTCTATACAGAAAAGGCAAAGAGGAACCATGAATTATTGGAAATCCATATCATTAAGGCCTTCCTTTCTCAGCAGACTGGGTGGATTTACTCCTTTTAATTCAAAATGTACATTCTGAGTTCAATACAAATTCCATTGACTTTATACAAAGACCATTTGGCCTTTACTTATTCTTGTGGGGTTATCTGTAATATTCATCTATGTAGTATCATACTGGTTTACAAATAATTAGCTCATTCTTCAGATCACTCTTCAGAAAAACCTATCATATCATCCTCATACATCTTAAACAAAAACCCTTATAAGTGATGATTCCTAACTCACTTTGGAAATTAGGAAGAATAGAATAATTAAAAACTTCCCCCTTTTGTTCTGTATGAGGCTTTTCTTTTGATGAAAAAATTGTTAAATTCCTTCAAGAACTTAAACCCAACCCTTTACAGCAGAGCCACTGCCATCAAAAATTGTCAGTGTGAATTCTAAAGGCAGCAAAGATAGAAATCTATCAGAGAGTGTCAGGGAATCTTCACAGCAAATGGAATTACAGCTCCTTTAAAGCAGGACATATGCGCTGCTTAATTAGTATTAATACTAATTATGCATCTGTTCTCTGCTATTTATAATAGCAAATATATAGCATAATATAATGCAGAAATACACAGAAGAAATGCAAATATCCTTGCATTTAATAATGATTACTGTCATCACAAGTTTATACGATGTTGAAGAGAGCATTGAGGTAACTTTGTGTTAAAATTCTTTATGGAAAAGATAAATTTTATGTATTGAAACCCAGAACTGTGAGTTTTATGAGAAAGCTGTATAAAGCTAGCTACAATAGATGACAATGAACTATATTAATTTTTAATGGTTCAAATGACCATTAGCTGGAATTATGTTTGAAACATTAATGAGGGCATAAAAGACACCCCAAGCTAAGACACCCATGCTTGGAAAGTTTGGTATGAGCTGCTCTGGGATTATTTTGCAAAAGTTTACAAAGCATCATAAACTGTCATTTGCTTGGCACACAATTTGTTATTTAAGGCCTCCAATCTGTAAAATCTCAATTCCTACACTGGTTCAAAGAATCTGTTTTTATTCTGTAAAATGCAGATTGCTTCCATGTTGTATAAAACATCCTGCCCTTCCCATTCATATTTTAAATACTTTGAAAAATCTCAAGTTCTCTAAGGTAAATTGTTGATTGTCTGGTCAAAAGATCAACTTCAGCTTTTCTAAATTTGAGTTGCCACTGCTCCTCAAAGCTTCTCCAAAGCCTTTGGTTCTCACTGTGGTTTCTGCCATTGCTCTCCTTAACCTGTTCCACAGACCCACAGCACAAACAGGTTATTTTTATGACTCCATTCTCTCACCATTTCCAAGGCCCCACTGACTTTTCTTCCATGGCAATAAATACAAACTTATCTTCACTACGAGTCTTTCAGAATTAGAATAATTCTCTAACAGTAAGAAGCCCACTAAAATGGGGAATATTGAGGAGGATAAAATTATCCTCACCTTGCTGCTCCACAGAGAGGCCAAGTTACAGCAGAAATATCACTTTTTACACAGAGGGATCACTGACCTTTCAAAGATCTGCACATTCTCTCCTTTTCCCTTCCTCCTGATTAAATGGCAGGAAGGAAATTTAATGAGAATAAAAAAAATCATAATGATGCATGAAAGCACATAAAGATGCAGTGGAAGCAGGTAATCCCCTGTTATAATGTAGGGAGAAAAGCCAGACCCAAACCAAACAAATAAATTAATACCCAACACCAAACAGACCAGATTCTACCCTGCAACTGACAGTTCCAAATACTGCAGGAAATTTAAAGTGTAAAATTATAAAAAGTTAAGCAATGCTGTGATCACTATCATAGGGACTGCAGGGTCCCTTTTGGTAGAGCCATTTTGTGATCCTCAGACCAAGAATTTTTCCATGTGCAAACGTAGCTCTCCATGCTAAGAAATTCTGCAGATATTCCAATAATCAAAGATATCATCATTGAAATGACCACCAGCAATTATAAACCTTTTCTCTCACATTATCATCCTTGTTTCATAGCCTCATTTTGGGTTTGTGTTGCTTTTTGCCTCTAATTAGACTGAAAACAATTCAGTTAAAATGCATCTACTCTTCCAGCATCCCCATCTCAAAGCATCTGTTTCTGGTTTCTCAAGAAAAAAAAAAATAAAAACTTCAGGATACTCAACCATTTTCCATAAAAAATGTCAATTTTACTCAGTGTTTAGTTTCCTCCAAAAGTTTCAGTGACAAATTTCAAGCAAGTTAAACTAAGAACACAAATGAAGACACTCAGTGAAGACCAGTGGCTTTTTTCTTTTAAAACTTTTTATAAATAACCTGTGTCAGTTCTGACCACATCAACACTAACAACCACATAAGAAATTTGTATTTCTACAAAAACACAAAATGTGAGTCCTTTGCTTTTTCTGATTAAAACGTTTCAGGCAGCAGTCTTTACAAGTATAAACTTTCTTTGATGATCTTCCAGTCTGCCACCATGTACAGATGGCAAGTTCTAATGGGGGGAATCATATACTAATTTGAGACATTTCCAGCTCAGATCATGAATCAAAGTGCTGGCACTCTATAATGAGAGATCGATAGTGTTTTTGTAGAAAGACCCTATAGAATTCTATAAATAATGAGTGTTTAGTGGGATGTGCAGGCAGCAGAGAACAAATTATGTTTTCTCCAGAGGGGTCTCTAAAACCACACCTCAAATGTGATAAATGTAGTCTGATGGAAAAGACTACAAATGTTAAAATGCTGTGCAGCATAATGTACTCAGAAATTAGAAGCCAATGCATTTACTTTCTTCTGTTTAATGGTTAAGCAACCCTTTCATCAAGACCTTTTCTCTCATTACAGTAGCAGCAGGTTATAACCAGTATTTCTCAAGGTTTTACAGATGGCAGCAAAACAAAATAATTTCTTTATTTCCAAAGGAGCAAGATATTTTAACATACTCGTCGTTTGCTATAATGCACTGCACACAAAACATGTAAATATCTTCAGCAACTCATTACACCTCACTCCAGAGTAATGAGGTAATGGTCTGCAGCTAAGGAACCATCTGGGAGCCCCAGAAATAGCTTTAATTACTGAGCTGAACTTCCTGCTCTTGGCAGGAGGGTGGGTACAGCACAGGCTCTGGGCCAGCAGGGCAGCACCTCCAGCACCACGGACAGAGCCGGGACACCTTCAGCACCACGGACAGAGCCCTGACACCCTCCTTGGACACCTCAGCACCACGGACAGAGCCTGGACACCCTCCTTCGACACCTCAGCACCACGGACAGAGCCTGGACACCCTCCTTCGACACCTCAGCACCACGGACAGAGCCTGGACACCTCCAGCACCACGGACAGAGCATGGACACCCTCCTTGGACACCTCCAGCACCAGGGACAGAGCCTGGACACCCTCCTTGAACACCTCAGTACCAGGGACAGAGCCTAGACATACTCCTGGCCTTGGACACCTCCAACACCAGGGACAGAGCCCAGACACCCTCCTGGCTCCTAAACCATGGGTTTCTGCCACCCCTGAAATCAGGAGGTGTTCGGGGTGACCATGCACAAACTACAAAAAACTCACCCTCCCCTTCTTACCTTGTAGTCCTCACCTCCCTTTTCTTCAACAAAACAGCCAAGCCTTGACCTTGCTCTGGTCCCTTTTCCCTCCTCTCACTAATAAATATTCCACAGTAACGCAGGAGGGGACAGAAAGAAGAACAGAACTCATAAGAATTAGAGACAGAAGCAACAACTCAATTGCTTCCTCACAGAGAGAAATTTCAAGCAGAAGTTACTCCTTAATCTTGGAATTATCCCTTAAATCATGAGCACTATCAAAAGTCTGAGAGAACAGTCAGGTATTACCCAGAACTAGAAAACAGAGTCTAAGCCTCCAACCTGGGAAGCAATGCCTGGTTTAAGGATTTTTTCCTTTAGTTTTTCCCCATACAGACATCCCAACATACCAGTAAAACTCACTCATATCTCTTAGATCTTGGTTTTCATCCCAAAAACTTATGTATTCAAGCAGGAAGGGAACAAAGGAGGAATGAAAAAGCTCTCCTACCATTTCAGTGTTTGATTCAAAACCTACCAGATTTAAGTCTAAAGATTTCCTCTTATTCTCTTGTCTGCACTCCCTTACTCTGGAAAAGGCAGTGTCTGTTAAAAGGCACAGGTCAGTGGGCAGGCACTGCCTGAGATCTCTGTTTGCTCCTTTCCTGTGTGTTCTGTCTCTCCCTCTCTGACTCCCTGTGCAGGAGGAATCCTGGCCCTCATTAATCAGTCCTGTTAGCTGTGCACGAATTAATACCAGATCACTGACCTCCAAGACAAGCTTTACAAGCTCACATTTTCAAATGGCATTTGGAAAAAAATCTGATGTTTTCTTTGAGCTGAATTTTATCAGAGAAAGCTTCCGTGGGTTCTGTGAGACATGCAGGCTCACTGGAGTTCCTGTCAGTCCAGGCTGCAATGCCTCAAAATTTTAAATACTCAAGGAGGTTCAGAGTAAAAAATAGGTTCCTTTCTATGCCACCATAAATCGAGGCAAATAATGAATAAAAACAATGTTCTGCTTCACAGAGGCGAAGTTCTTTATACTCTTCTAATCCGCTGTAACTCAGAAAAACACAAATGCAAAGACCAACTCTGTGTCTGATGCCTGCAGGAGATTTAAGTGGGGAAAAGAACAGTGGTAACCAATAAACAAGATTTACCTGCTTGCTGTACAGCAATGTTATTTAATGCACATCTGTGTTTAGAAGCAGGGACGAACATGGCATCCTTTTCCTGGTGCTGTCAAGGTCATTGGAGCTGTTCTGCTCAGACAAGAGTGGCCCAAAGCCTTGCAGTCGGTTCTAAGTTATTGCAAAGCATCGATGCTAATTCATCTAAATGAACACCTATTCATTCTGATTTATTTCTGGAAGGGACTTAGTCAACTTGGAGGCTACAGCAAGTCAATAAATTTCATCAGCAGTTATAATCTCTCGGCATGGAGTGAAAAGAAAAGATGAAGTGACAAAAGAGAGTCAGGAATGTGAAGGTGTTACAAATCCACCCATCCCTACCTGCCTCGGATAAAAAGAGACAAATGCTCAGTTCAGCAGTTATGAATTTTGGTGTCTTTGCTTTGCCAGACAGAGAACTCCTGGGACCTCCTACTTTCCTTACATTTCTGAAAACACAGCAAGCCAGATGCAAACTTCAGGAAGGTAACGAATTGTAAAATCAACTAAATCTAGAAGGGTTTAATATCTATAGCTCTCTATGTATATTTACATGGGAAGATAGAAATATATGTAAGCATATACACTTAGCAATGGAAATATTTAAATTAATAGTTTTAGTTTGTTCTTATCAAGTCCCAAGCTTTGCTTTTTTTCTTTTTTCTTATAGATTAAATTAAATTTTACACAATGAAAAATAAACATTTACTTGGGAGTTTCTGGCCACATATTGGCAAATGCAACTTTTTTATTTTTCATTTTTTGACTTTCTGTTTTAACAATTGCTGTCTGCCAGTCTCAGGACTTCCAATCTAGGGACAAAAATCTCTTACTGTGAGTGGCCATGAGCTGAACACTCTGGTTACTCATCAAAGTATTTTGCTCATCGTCAGCAAAACAGGAAACCACATTTGTTTAGTGGGAAAAGAATAGTAAAGGCCATAAGAAAGCAGTAGGGGAGTGTCTTTTTTAGTGCTGCTAACAGTATTCAAAAGATTTGGGGGAATTTATTTCATTATGTTCTGAATTATTTAGTTTAGAAGAACATGCTCACAAGCACAGAAAAAAATACCATTGCATATTTTTTAACAGAAGCAACATGAACTAAATAATGCACAGGGCATTCTTATCATTGTTATGACATCGATTTTGATATTTGGTATTTGTTTTTTCATTCTGGAGAGCCTGCAGGACAGAATAACACAGGAGAGGGCAGAACGGAAATTAAACACTTATGCTGATGGGCAATAAAATTCTATGTGGGGGACTAAAACTCCATTATTCCACAGAGCAAAAATGTTGTTTAACCTAAAAAAACAACAACAGCCCTTGCATAACTCATCTCTTCAATATAATTCAGGTCTGAAAGATCTTCACATTCTGTCCTCACTATAAGGGCTGAGTCCTTTGACAGCTTAGAGCACTTTACATCTAAAAATCGCTTTAACCACTTTTTAATCACTTTGTGCTACTAAGTACCTTTCTATTTCTAACCAATAGCAACCAAATTAAGGGAAAAAAACCCAAACCAAACCTAAAAACCACCTACTGAGATTGCTAATCCGCTGTATCTGTTCCAAGTTACTCAGGCTGAGAAAGACATTTGCAAATAAACGAAGGTTTACAAATTTTTCTAAGGATCAGAAGTTGTCATTACTCAGCACACAAATCTGGAATTACACCTCCACTCCCCCCAGAGATATTTTATCAATTAAAGATATGAGACAAAAATGTAAAGACATTTTAATATGTGGAAGGAAAATATGGACAACATGCATGTGGCATCCAGAAGAGTTAATATACAGTAACTGTTATATTTAGACATTAAAAAATTATCTGCTTGGAACAGGTAACTAACCCAGTAATTATACATACTTATTTAGTCTGGACATTTAGCTTTCAAGTTAATTACCAGCAAAAAAAAAATTAACCTGGGGTGTCAGCAGGAAATTTAAAAAAAAATGTCTTGATGTGTTAGAAACACAAAGCAGAGCAGTCTGCTTCAAGGCTCTGATCAATTTAATTTTTTAATCACTGTCTCACACATTCATTCTATGATTCGTGCTCCTAATGTGTTCATCCCAAGATGCTCCTGGGAAGCTGCTGGATACCGAAATGTTGGAAGAGGTGGGATGTATTTACTTAGGAGGGTTTCTGGTAAATAAATCACTGAGCAGTTTATCTGCTCTGGTTGGGATGTGCTCAGCTCTCTGTGCCCTCAGTGATTGTGTTTAGCTGGACCCACTGCTGCAGGTGGCTCCACATTCCAGGAAATTCCTTCAGCACTGGAGCTGTTTCTGAACACACTCAAATTCACAGAGCATCATCTCCAAAGCTCCTGAAATTAAAAGTTTTCATCTGTCTTTGAATCAGTTCCAGCAACCCATAAACATCTATTTTACCTGTCTCACTCAGAGTAACACAATCCCTCCACCCCTCTCACTCCAGGTCACTGTGGGACAGTTCCCTCCCTCCTGTTTGTTGGATACAGCATAAACTGATAAATTCTGGGGGCATGAACATCTCTACCCTGTAAATTTGCTCCAATTCCTTTGTTTTCCTATCCATACCTATAGCTGAGATGTATCTCACAGCCCTTTCATTCTCCAAATGCATGAGGATTTGAAAACCAGGACATGAGATGTGTCAATGAAAGTAGAAAGACAGGTTCATTAGATCTTTAACTCAAACCAACCTGCTAAAAGTGACATTTCCTTTCAGTCCTGAAATTCTCATGCAATTTATATCTGCAGCAATCACCTCCTCCTCTCCTCTCTCCCCGCTTATATTCAGAATTCTTCAAATCACATAGATTGTATTTCAGATTCTCAAAAAAGAGTATTACAAAACTCATGCCAAGGGAAGGCTGAATGCTGAGAAGGGGCTTTTCCACAGCTTATCAAGAATAGATTTTGATGCAGATCATGATTATGATCTTTTCTTTATTTGCAACAGGAGTGGGAGACAAAAGACTTCTACCTCATACAAGCACTCACCCCCTCACCCACTAAAAAAATAGTTTGAGCTTCTGTAACATCCTTTTTCTACAATTCTTTCTCTAAAACCCAACTTCAGAAGAAAAAACTACAATATGTTTATGGTTCAAACACAGTACTTTTCATACAGATTGAAAATAAAGGCTTGAAAATTGTCTGATTTGTTCAGTTCAGCAAATGGAGATCCAGTTAAAATGAGAATTAGGAATTCTAAGATTCTAATCTTGTTACAAAACTTTTTGATCTCCCAAAGGGGACACAACTAAAAGCTTGGAGCAGTTTTGAAAATTAAGAGAGAGAAATGTAGTTAATGAAGTCTGAAAAAAAAATTATTTTAATTACCACATCTTATGTTTTGTCATTCATTAATTATGTCAACTAAGTGAAGCAAATGACTTTTTTATTGGATATTAAAGTATTTTTTTGTGCTTATGCAGGCCCATTGCAGGTGGTTATTTAGTTTCAAAGAATTCAGTGGACAGCCTCTAAGACACAGACCAGCAATGATGTGAACACTTCAGTATTTTACCTTCAAAAAGCAATGAGGAGTCACCTTTCTCAGGAATCTGACTGCTACTCAGGGTTCTTGCAGAATATGCTGCAAAGTTCAAAACCTTTGATCTCTAAGCCCTTTAGCTACTGCAATTATGAAACAGAAGTCACTGAAGTTTAAGAAGATTTCTGCACCAAGTTGTGCTCAGTCCCTTTTACCCTTTCAAAGGGCTGCATGTAAATCCAGATAACTGTGCCTTGCCTGGGTGGTCCCAGCTCTGCAAATCCTCCTCTGGGGGAAGGAGGATACAGAAATTAAACTGAGGAGTTTTTTTCACTGACTAACAGGACTGGGAGGTTCTCCAGAGGAGAGTGAGGGCCAGAACCCAAACTGCTGATGCAGAGTGGAGAACCCACCATCCCCTTCCCTTCACACCACTCTCCAAACCAAGATTGAGAGCCAAAATCGTGGCCAGAGCCTACTCAGCCATGATTCATCCTCCCAAGCCCTGTCACACAGAGCACTTAAATTTAAAATTTCATCTTTCAACAGATACTTTATTGAAACTGCAGTGACTGATCTGGATTCTGCATTCCTCCCTTCCATGGGTTTGGGGTCTGTTTGGGTTTAAAGGAAGATTTTAGATTACAGTTTCATAATACTGAAACATATAACTCAGAAACTGGGGCTGGCACCCAGGATGTGAAGGCACTAATTCTGCTTTAATTAAAGATGTGCTAGTCCATCAAGAGCACTTAAAAGTGAGTGTGGAAAATGTGCTATTGAACATGCAAAAATGGGATTTCCTCCATTGGAGTGCACGGAAATACATCAGAGTACCAGCTCGGGATGGTATTATAAAGAAACTTTAAATACACAAAGTAAGAAGGAAGGGGTATCTTTATCTACCATTATCCTTTCCACATAGTGGATTTCTGAAAGGTGAGGTGTGCATGAGATCACTGCTCCATTGCTGCATTAATCCAGTACCATGGAATGACACAACTGATCACAAATTGAGAGTTACTGAGTTACTGGGTCCTGAAATACAAATTAAAAAAAAAGTATCCACATGTTTATCACAAGTGTTTAACACACGTGTTCACTGCTCTCATGGCAGGGTCAAGGACAGTTCAAGAGACACAAATCCCACCTGCTCATTTTTGAGTGTTTTTTTTGTTGTTCTCTGGTTTCCTTTTATTCCATACCAGCAAACCTCTCCAAGAATCTAGGGGCTGAATCATTCCCTACACAACTAAATCTGACACAGAGCAAATTCTTCTGCCCATATAACAGTGGGTAGCAATAGGTCATGTTGAGGTGAAGGCTCAATATTCCATTCTAATAAAATAATGCCAATACTCAGTGTGGACTTCCATCTCAGAGAGTTTTAAGGACAATTATTAATCTTCATCCTTCGCTATGAACCTGCTTGGACTAAGTGAATAAATTCAGTATTTCTTCCCTTCTGAATTTCAATGTCTTAGAATTGACTTAAAAATGGTATTAGTCAGGTGGAGAAGCAGAACCTGTAAACCAATAATGTGAGTTATTTTTGCAGATATTTTGGTCTTGCAGCTTTTAAGCCAATGTTACTGGAAGGCCTAAGTTATAAACCTGTGTCCTGTGCCATTTTTACCTGTCACAACACTCTTGATATTAAATACTGAATTATAAGAAAGCTAATTATGAAAATAGCAGCATGGAAAATAGTTCAGTAACCCAGTAAAGAAGGGAAATTAAAGTCCTGCAACAATAAATTCTTATTGGTTGTTTTAAAAATGTATAGATATTACTTTTTATTATTCAAGAACTGGAAGAGAGGTAGGAATAATAAATGGCATCTGCTGTTTGTATGAGATTTCAAAGATAATTCCACATTTTGAGAATAAAGAATTGAATTTTCTCTAAATGACAGAACAAGCAACAGTAGTTTAATTTCCCTGAAACAGACAGACACACAAACCCCAAGCATTATATTTCAAAGAATTTTAATTAAATCCATATAACAAAAAAGAAATGTTTCACATCTTAATTGAAAAATCACCAGCTAGAGAACAGAGCCAGTGAAACCGTCTGGCAAGCCCTGAGATGTAATTGAAGAAAAGAATAAATGAGAATATTTCAAATGGTCTCACTAGTCAGCAACCAACGCAAACACCGCAATTCAAATAACGACGTTTGAGTGATTAAGAGAAGAACTGATTTCTACTCTATTGCTGCTTTGCTTGGAGAATTACACCTCATCTCTGAGACCCCCTGAGTGAACACAGAAGTCCCTCCCAGCCTCCAAGGAGCACGAGGCTCATTGTTGGCACAAGCTCTGGGCACGGCAGAGCAGGGCAGCAGCCCACGCTCGCTGGGGGATGAGCAGGTATTTACCAGCCCTTCTGCAGCTTTTATCTGCATTTCAGAATCCTCCTCCTTCTCCAGGGCCCTTTAAAAGCAGATGGAAAAGCAAGGGAAGGACTGGTGTTTGTGCAGTCACACCCAGCACTGCTGCAGGACCAGGGGAAGGGCTGAGCTCGAGCCCGTGATGGGAAATGGAGCAGGTGAAGTTTGAAGATTCTGACATGGGAAACAGGCCAAGGCCAGATGGAAATCTCAGCTGTCACAAGCAGAGGTCATCCTGACCTTCCCAGCCCAAAGTGATGTGAAAATCCTGTTTGCATGAGTTTATCATACCTATCTTTCTTAATTGGGAACTAAAATAATTTTATTTTATATTATCTTATTTTCTCATTATTTATTGTCTTGTCTTTGTTTGGTTCTACTTTTAATTATAGGAGTCCAGCAGAGATGCCCCTGAGGTAATGTTGATAATCTGGGCTTAGATTTCTAAGGAATTTGTTTAAGGGAAGCTTGGATAAGCCTTAAAGGGAATCTTCGATAAGCCTTTGTTCTTTTAAATTATTTTATCATAAGGCAACATTTTCACAAAGAACAATTTTTGCTGAATGGAGGAAAGGTTTGTGGACGAGACTTTTCTTGTGGAGTTTTAATGAAACTGCTCATAAAATGTCTTTACATGGTCTATTTAACCCTCTGAAACTATCTATAAACATCTCTGATCATCATATATGCTTAATGCTGCCCACCAGAAAAGCAAACAGAAGTTCCTCTTATATAACTAAACATGAGTGGTTTGTACCCCTTTTTTTTTTTTTACATTTCAAATTCTTTGAGTGCTGCTGAAGATATATGTGGGAAGAAAATTTTAAGCAATACCAGTGTAGTACATGTAGTACATGAAAAAATGGATTTAAAGAACAGCAAAGAAATGTGGCTAAAAACAGAAGAGAAAAATTGCTACTAAGTAATAGCTGAACCTGATTTAGAACTCCCGAACAGATCAAATGTACAACTGAAGTATCTCTAAATCTCACTGTCTACATGCAGCTACAAGTGAAATCATAAGATCATTCCTGGATTTGAGGGATTTCTCCACACCCTTCATTTCCTCTTTCCACCTCACGGGTTCCATTGCACAGAATGAGCAAATTGAGCAGAACTCAAGCACAGCGTGACACTCACCATGTGCTGCCAGACACCAGAGCTTGGAGTGACACCACTTTGACAACCCAACCACAGAGAATCTGCACGAGGTTGAAACCCCAGACCCAGCCTAAGACCCTGACTTCAGTTTATTCTGTTTTTCTTGCCAAGGGGAGGTGTTCTGGAGGGTTCTGCTTTGCAAAGCCCCAGTGTTGTCCCTGCAGGGCTGAGGTTGCCAACCTTGGAGCCACAACCCTCAGATGAAGAATTCCCCAAAAGGCTGTCAAGGCAATTATGCAGATGTGGGAAGAGGGGGCCCTGCATGGAAATCAACTGGAAAAAGCAGGAAACTGAGACTGGGAGATTTCCGAATGAAGGGAGGACAGTGCAGAGGAGGTGGCAGCTGAGCTGGGCCTTGCAAATCTTTTGCAGGTTGGAAGAGGTGGGCTGGAAGGGGACTGGCTGTTCCCTCCCCTTCAGTACAGAATTGAGAAGGCTTCAGAAGGTGGCAGCACCTGCTTGGATCCAAAAAATAATTAAAAGAAAAAGGAGGGGAAAAAGAACAGGAGCTTGGATGCTGCAGCTCCACACATATTCAAAAGCCAAACTTTGCTTTTCATGAAATAATTAAGTACAGAATTAAATAAAGAAATGAACTGAGGTTCAAAGTTAGTGAGCTGGAATCAGCTGTAAGAGGTATTTCCACTCTCAGATGGATCCATCATGTGCTTGCCCGGCCTTCCTTTTCGCCTAGAATTTTTCTGCCTCTTTCAGAGACAGGATACTGAGCAGGATGACCTATGGTGACATTCCTAAGTTTTCAGGTTTACTTCAAAATTTTGTATAAATTTCATCTCTAACTTGAGTAGGACTTTCATTATTTCATTTTTAGCACATAGAATCTGCAATTCTACTCCAACTACAGGGAACTCAAGCCTTGAAAATACCATACAGGGACTATTTCAAGACCAGGCTCCAGCACTGGGATGACACACAGCTAAAACAAAGTAAAACCTATCCAAATCCATAAAATATTTCCTATGTCCTGCCACCAATGGTCATGCAATTTTTCTCAGTTTTTACTAAAATTGTTTTCAACTGCACTAAAACTCCTTTGCAACTTATCATCCATTTACTTAAAATTTTAGAAATCACTGGGCATATAAAGAATGCTTTTAACAGTCAGATCCTTGGCTTCTATCAAAAATACAAGAAAAGCAAAATTGATCTCAAACTTCTTTACTTGAGACCTGAAAAGTTGTCATAATTCATTATAAATGACAGAAAACAAATTTCCTGTTAAGAAATTCATTATTTGCTGGTCACTGGTGGCAATGTATTTATCTGATGCCTGAACATCTGCGTGTGGATTCTCAGTGTCTCCCCTTCCAGGTGTGAAGAAACACAAATCAAAATTCTCCCCATGTCCTGCTCTCTCGCAGATGAAAGTGAAGAGAATGGTTCTGAAAACCCACTGGGTCAAAGGGAAAAAAAAGACAATTTATCTACATTACCACATCCTGTCTGTCCTGCCACACACCAGCACATAACAGCATGTTACTAATTGAGTACCAGCTAAAACTTCACATTGCAGTGAGAGGAGGAGAAGGAAAAACACTTTGGACAAGTTTAAAAGCACAAACCATATGTTGCCCTATTTTTAAGCATTTCTTCACATTCCTGTATTTACATCTCACCTGGTTAGGAAGCTGCATGCTAAAGTACCTAACCTGATTTCTTGCATTAATGTTTGTGCCAACAGATTTATTTATTTTCAAAAGCATTGCAAGATTTGAAGCAAAACCCTCCACCTCCTGACAAGAGGAAAGGGAAGTAAACCTGGGTGGAAAACCTTTTATTAGCATCAAATTTACTGAAAAATACTGAAATCCACCTTGTGTCAATTTGAATCTGCCTGATGCACATGGGGTGAGGAAAGATAAGAAATTCTGCCCATGAGCAGAGTTATCTCTCACAGCCACCATAAGGTATTGAACTGGAATCAGATTAGGTTGTGCTTAGTGCAAGGTTTATATTTTATCCAATATTAGTTTCGTAGTTCCCCCTTTTTCCTTTCCTTCCCATACGAACAAACATGCATTGGCATTTAAACAACATAATAATGTGCAACTTTATAGGGTTTCTACACTCAAAGAAAGCCAAATAAAGAAGTTGCAAGCTGGCAGAGTGCAACACTCTGCAGAGGGCACCCTCGGTACAGTCAGAGCCCATCACCTTCTCCCACTGCATCCCTCCTCCATGGCTTCAACTACACAATATCACATTTACAACTGTCAGGAAGACACAATAGCAAAAGGCTTTCCCTGATGGCAGCAGAACAATGTCTGATGCAGACCTGTGAAAGAGAACAAAGTAAACCTACACGGAGAACTGGCACTTTGCTTTTCAAATATCACAAACGCTTTCTGGCTTAATAACTCATCATGAATTAATTTGCTGTCAAGAACGATATGCTTGTAATAAAGACAGTGTCTATCTGCTATTATTATTATTATTATTCCATTTTCTCCTGTATTGTTCCTTTGAAGGCTTCTACTTATTGAGAGATAGAGAGAAAATTCCACATGAAGAAAAGGAGGATTGCAAGCAAACATGGTTACAGCAGCACATATCTGATATGGCAAAATATTAAGACTTTTCGCTGTTTTAACATTGAATTCTCATAAACAAGACAGGAGATCCTGTCTTCATTGGAGGTGTGAGAAAAGGCTCATTTCAATATTATCAAAAGGCACATTTTCTCTGCATTTTACTGCTCAGTCTGTTGGTGCCCCATGCTCTGTGCTTTCTGCTGACACAGCTGCTTCTCGTCCAACTCTACTGCTAAATATGACCTCCTCTCCTTGGTTTTTTTTTTTTCTCCCACCTCCTCCAGAACCATTTCTGGGCAGTTTCACAAGAATTTTGATTGCTGTTGTAAAGTTTATATCACTGCCATCTGACAGCTCTTTGCTGGCCTCAGTGAAATGAGTTGATGGTCTCAGTTAATTTCCTAACAGGCAGGTGTTCACAACTTCAAACATCACCTCTGCTGGCACAAGGACTCCCAGCCAACAAAAATATCAATACAGGCTCACCACGGGGTGAAATACATGCTTAAAGGGAAACACATTTGGAAATGCTCTTGGAAGGAGAGCTGAGCTTTGCAGATGGATTAAAAATGAACAGAGAATGAACTCTGGTAAAAAGTCTTAGAACAAAAGATCTGAATGACAGTGGTGGATAACTCATCTTGCTGTAGAGAAGCCAGAATCACAAAGCAGAAGTGGAGATCAAGCTGTGCTGATTGAGTTATTTCTATCTCTTTATCAATATCTTGATCAATATCCATACAATAAGACTGCTTGGGG
The DNA here is from genome assembly GCA_013400955.1 of Drymodes brunneopygia. Lineage (NCBI taxonomy): Eukaryota > Metazoa > Chordata > Aves > Passeriformes > Petroicidae > Drymodes > Drymodes brunneopygia. The sequence goes on along the minus strand of VZTZ01044640.1, from coordinate 12,522 downwards.
GCTGAGAAGAGGAACATGAATGACCTGAATATTCAGTGTTGGGAACCCTTCCCTTGCTTGCCACTCTAAAAACTCTTCATTGTAAATTAAAATATCTTCTAGAACAAGGCAATCCATAAGGCTGTTACATTTCCCTTTGAGAGAACAAGGAATTGTCAGCTAAATTCCTGAAATTCACTGTGATGAGGCAGTTTACAGATGGGAACATTTGAATCCTCAGGAATCTTTCTACCCAACAAACAACATGTGGTGAGTGTTAGATAAGCAATTTAAGAACACTGCAATCTGAATCTTTGAATCCAATTAAAATCTGACCTCCCTTCCAGAAATGGTCAGGAGCAGAGTTTAATAGCCCTATAAAACTACCAGGATATGTGAATTGGGATGGCAGCAGAACTTCCGCAGGAGATACAACCATGGCCATTGTATTGGAAAATGAAAGCAACTTCACACTGACTGCAGAGCTTTCTTCTGAGAGTAACTACTGCTACTTAATTTTATTTCCAGTGTATTTTTCTCCGACTCAAGGAAAATTGCTTGCTCTTTGTTGATTAAATCGTGTCAGCAAGTGTTTTAATTTATGTGTTTTAGATAGCAAAGCAGAACAATTTCAATTCTCGGGCAAGGATAATCATAATTAAAAACACATTAGCTGATTATACTAAACATCCATCCTAAAAAAAAAAAATTCTGTATCATGATTTATAAATTATGATTTGTTGACTAAAACATTTTGAAATGATACAACTTTGTGAGCTGATGATTAGTTTTTGGTAATACTCAGCTATCCAGGGCTTGGGGCAACCTGGTGTGGTGGAAGGTGGGGGGTTTGGAGCAAGATGATTTTTAAGGTCCCTTCCAACCCAAACCATTCTGTGCTTCCATGAAGAATATCTCAAATAACAGCTTCTAAAACAAAGATTGAAATATTTTGAAGCTGCAGTGATCCTTTGCCATCCAAGGGTGGAGGAATCTACTCTGAAGCAGACTTGGTATTTCCTATTTCTGCATGGTAAAAAAAAAAATCTTACTGCTGTAATGAGATTAATATTTCCTCACAGATCTACTCATTTGATTTCATGTTCAGGTTTTTGACATCTTCCACAAGCAATCCTACCCCATACAGGATGTATTGCTTTAACAGGTATTCATTTTACTGAGCTCCACTATAATTTCTTAGTCTTACATGATGCCTCGAGATGTTTCACACATTCTGAAAAGAAAGCTAAAAGGGAATAATTTGCATATATTTCTTAAGTTGTACATGCTGTAAATATTGATCTGCTGATAGAGACAAAAAAGGTTTTTTTTTAAAAAAATTAGCACTTGTATTTCTGTGGCTTTTAAGACTATTTTTCAGGTTATATTTGAGAGTTCAGAGTTCTGCTCATCCCTGCAGCTGAAGGCTGTTTGACACTCCAGCCCATGACATTCAGTGCATATTGTGGCAATTTACAGATGATGGGAACTCCATACTCTACTCTTTTGGAGTTATTACCAATTCAAACTGTTCAAACCCCAACTGCTGCTGTCTGTGTTATGCAGAGAGTGAAGCTGCATTTCACAGCTCTGACCCATTATTTCAGCCAACTCCCACTGACTCTCAAGGAGGATGCACAGATACTCCTGGGGAATGTTTTGAGGACCTTTCAAGCCTTTTCTCCCCTCAGAAGTGAGAAGCTGTAATTTATCTAACATGTGAGAACAAAGAGAAATAAACAACTCTCCAATTCCACCTTCACACCAACCCCCACTCTGCATTTGGGAAAGGTTCTGGTAAAGAACTGCAAACCTCAGTGAAAAGGAATAAACAAACAGGATTCAGCTAGAGAAGGGATCACAGGAGAAATTAGTTCAGACTAAAATATTGATCATATTAAACTCCTGCTGTCAGATATGAGGCCTGGGCATGGAATAGTCCAGGCTAGAGCACTATTCTGGTTACCAGTGGTGATTTTATCACCATGTAAAATGTACCAGGTGTTCCACACACTGCTCACACTCCAGATCACAAAGCACAGAATAAAGAGGTGAAAAAATACCTTTGGGACCAATATCCACCTCCCCAGTGGTAAATGGCTCCTCCTCATCACTCCAGTGTTGTGTCACCCCAGTGCTCTACGTTTTCCTTTCCATCCTCCTGTTCTTCATACAGAGTTTTCTGGCTTTCCTCACACTTTTCTACACACATTTTCTCTCCTCCTTAAACAATTGCCTCTACTGAACATATCAGCACCTTCACAGCTCCTCACAAATCCACCTCTCTTGTAAGGCTTCTTTTCCTAATTCTCCCTCTCCTGGAACAGGCAGCTCCACAGCCTCTACAGGAGAAATTCCTCCTAGCTGCCACCAGAAGAAAATAATTTAATTTTTAATTTAATTTTTTTTTAATGGCACTAAAATTCCAACCATAACCACCTTTGGCAGTGCCATACAAATAAAGAAATCCCCATAACTCTAAGGAGAGCTGGGTGCTATTTCAGAAGGCAGAAAAAAAGGCCCCACTGTCCTGAATCTAAGAGATGCTAAGGGTCCCAGGGAGACACAAGGTCACCATTCAGGAATTCACTGCACTGGAGAGGACTCTCACCTTCCTGGCATCCCTGGTGCCTGAAGTGAGGTGAGATTCTGGGTCCCTCATCCCTTTCAAGCACCTCAATTCCACACCAGGGCTGGGCAGAGGTGCTGAGCTTGTTTTCAATTTTGTTCAAAATGCAGTGTCTCTCTGCTGAACATGTCCAACGTGCTATTTCACATTACAGCAGAACAAAACACTTTTTTCTACCAGGGAATACTGCGGGGCCCAATTTTTCATTGCTTGGATTTTTATTTTTAAGGTTTTTCCCACCCAAGCAAATGCTTTTGCTCTGACAGCGTTTAATAACAAGTTTGACCTTGGAGTGTGCAAGTTTAAATGATTTCAGAGAACGCTGCAGCAGAAAACCAGGGGCCAGGGATTCTTTTCCTTATTTGAATTTTATTATTTTGGGAGAAGGGGGAATCCCTTGTTTCACAGAAGAAATTACTTTTGAGCCACAGAGTGAAGACTTTTTGCATGAGCGCATGAGGAGACACAACTTTTTTCCTCTTCCTGCAGTTGATATAGAACTGTCACCGCTGGTAAAGCAACTTTGCTGCTTCCCCCTGGGAGCACCCCTGAAAACACAGAAAAGAGAGCTGAGAATTGGTTTGGTGTGTGCTGGGAAAGGAACATTATCCTGGGAGTCAGGACACCTTGAGCATCATCCCTCCCTGGCAGCCCTGGGGGCTCTGCCACAGCTTTCTGAGGCTCCTTGATTTTTCCAGAGGATTCCTGTCCAGCATTCCCATCCTCATTATCAAACACCATTCCCAAGAAAGGCACAGCTTGTATAGAAGAACTGTCATTGACTGCAGTTTGCTGTATTTCAGGCATGGATTGAACTTATAAATTATTTATTTATGAAGGAACAAATATGCCAGTATTTCAGACAGATGATTAAACTCCCCAAACTGATTCTATTCACATATTTTGGGATTTCTTTTTTTCATTTCTCCATTACCTACAAACACCCCACAAACTCTGAGAAACATTAAAGACACACACAGAGTAACTACCTTCATTTTAATGCCAAGCAGGAATAAAAATTAACTTTTGTTTCAGAACAGAAGAAAGGTCCTGCGGTGCAAAAAAATACTGTTTGCCTGAGTTATTACATAATTCAAAGATTAAATTACCTTTGGCTTGAGCTGTACCAGTCTTTTTTTTCCCCCCTTAAAATAATAATATCCTGAGTACAAGAGTGTAGGTCCAACAGTGGGACATGGCTCCTGACAGTCTAATCATTGGTTCATCTAACGATGCTCACGGGGAGCCCAAATGCTGCTGTTAAATCACTGCCCTGCCCTATTCTAAAAAGGCACCAGGTGAGCTGTTCCAGTGGTAATGGCAATGGCAAACAGCACAGGAAAATTTATTGTCAACAGATCTGCACAGAAAGGCAGCGCTGCAGAAGCACTATTGATTGCTGCAGGGGAAAAAAAAAATAAATTCAGATGTAGTCTGCTCTAAACTTACACAAACACTCTCATGTAATGTGGAATAATGTTACATTTCATGGACATTCATTCTCGTGGCACAATTCTCTCTAAATCTATGTGCTATTAATTTTCTGTGCTGATCTACAACAATTTAAATCCATATAATGTGTTCACTATAATAACTGTTATACAAAGGACATTGATCTCCATAGAGGATTCCCTTTTTTTTCACAAGTACACACAAATTCTGCAGAAAATTCTACTCCCATCATGCAAACTCATAAGTAAGAGAAAAAAAGAGTGGAAAAATAAAAAGGAAATCAAAACCAAAGACAAATCAAGTAATTTGATCTTTTTGCTTTCTCTCTTGGAAAATAAAGGTGATGAAAAAAAATTATGGGCCCTTCATTGTTCATAAATCATCTCCAACCTCAATAATTGTGATTTACATTCAGTGTTACAGTTTAACTGCCATTTGTGTGTGTCATGGGTAAAAACATCAAATTTACAGCGACCATCATTACAGATTTCCATTTCTAATGAAAGTGTTGCTTAAAAAGTATCAGAAGTTTGTGTGTTTAAAAATATTGGCAGAACTACAATGAAATTCTCTCTAAATCTATGTGTTATTCATTTTCTGCACTGATCTACAACAATTTAAATCCATATAATGTGTTCACTATAATAACTGTTATACAAAGGACACTGATCTTCATAGAGGATTCCCTTTTTTTTCACAAGTACACACAAATTCTGCAGAAAATTCTATTCCCATCATGNTGAAATCCATATTATAACTAATGCTGTCATGTAATAAAAAGCAACACTTTTAATTTAAAGTTAATTATTTTCCATTATTCAACATTAGTAGACAAGGCAAGAACTCTAGCTTAGTGCCAGAACATAAAAGAACTTATTCTGAACTTATAATACATGGGTTTAACAGCTTAATGTCAAGAAGCAATACTGTAAATTAAAAACTGAGTAAAAGGATTATGATCTCTCATATTTAGAAATTTCACATGACTACAGATAATTAAAGGGAAGTGGAATATTTTTGCAGCATTGTCCTAAAATCTGTGATTATAAAGGAAATATTTTTATGGCAACAGTGCAATATTCTGTAATAACACTTCAGACATAACATCACTGTGGCATCTGAGGCTTGCTGCAATACCCTGCTGCATTTTTCAAGGGGTTGCAGGATTTATTTCTATTTCTTCCTTCCTTTTATCATCACTGCAAGACAGCTCATGTCACCCACCTTATCTAAACACCAGCTGGAATTGGGAAATCACAGGTAGGACAGAGAAAGGGAGCCTCAAACCCTGCAGGGATGGAAAGGTGCTGCTTCTGAGGCCTCTTTTAAGTGACTCTTCCAGAAACAGAAACCACACGTGGGCAACACAGGATTCCTTGCTGCTACTTCAGATTTGAAGAACAAAAACGCTTCATAAGCCACGTGAAATAATTTCAGTGTTGACTTTCAGCAAGCATAAAAAGTTTTCAAAATGAAGCAAACACCTGGAAATGAGCATTAGCTCATCCTGAAGGTTTCTCTCCTCCAAAGAAAAATCAAAAAATCATCCTCACAGTAGGCTAGAAGACAACGAATATATTCCTTAATTTGAGAGATGGGGAGTTGTGAATCCCTTATGGAGATTTTGGAAGGAATTTAGAAGGCAGTTGCTCAGTGTTTGTGTGTTCCTTATGCCTCAGATTGTGGTTATTCAGAAATTTCTGTCAAGAAAGTCACCCTCAGGGAAGAGCTCTTCCTGGAAAGCTCCCATCAGAGAATACAACCAGAACTACTCCACAGTCTGCATTCTTGGGTGGATTTAGAATTGAACTCACCTTTTTTTTTTTTTCCTTCATCAGCTTGGAAAATATTGGCTTTTATGGCTGGTCTTCTTTTTAAAGTCCAAACCCCTTAAACATCCCCATCCCCTCCAAAACCTGTTCCATTCTCCCCTTCAGCTCCCTGTCAGGAGTTCTCTCAATGGGAGAGAAAAGCTCATTTCACTGCCCTGGTAATGTGAGTGTGCCCTTGTTGGGCTCAGACTCATTTCCAGCCACAACCCCGTGTCTCAGTGAGATGGATGAGCTGCTCCAGCCCCTTTGGCGCCTTCTGGAACATTCCAGTGCACCTCAGTGCTCTCCCAGAACCCCAACACTAAATCTGGGGTTAATTTTCCCCACACCCCTCACTGCTGCCTCTGATCTGCCCCACTGGAGAGCTCTGGGAGCTTTCAGGGATATTTAAAGAAACCAGCTCACATTTCCACATTTCCCACTGCCAAAACCTGCAAGTCCAAGAGCCCCACAATATAAATCTCTGCATTTGTGGCATATGGTTGCTTTTCTTTTTTTTTTTTTCTTTGACAGAATGTGTTGGGATTTTTCAGTCACTCAATCGATTCTCCCTTCACAGATTGCAATCATTTCATCCTCTCATATTCCACATCCAACATACCCTCATCACTGATTTAAACAGCCAGCTACAGAAGGGCTGAAATGTTATTTTAAGATTATTCATACACACACACACATACATACAGTGGAACAGAGCACTGGCAATATGCTTAATGAACTTTCAATCACATTAATTAACACCAAATCAGCAGCACAGCTCCATGCTCACAGAAGCCATGGCATCCCTGCCTGCAGACAGATGAACCATCACATCCAAGTTCCTTCAGCAGGCACAGGAAATGTTCAAAATAATTGCCCTTTAGTCCTTACAGGCCTGCTTTTATTTTAATAGATGCTGGTGTGTGAAGGAGAACATACAAGCAAATTTTATTTCTGAAATGTCTGCATCATTAAAGGTACCTAATTAAGGTATTCATTAAAATATACAAAGTTAACAGGAAAAATCTACAAAATATTATTACATTTCCCCATGAAACTAATTTAATTTGGTTATAACACACATTCTAATAGGATGATATTATTAACTAGCTCAATTTCAAAATGTCTTCTCATGTTTATTTTTATTATGTTACTAAGCAGAGTAGCAATTGACCTAATTTATTTTATTAAATAACATTTCTCAATCTGTTTAAGAAGGGGCAGTGGCCTACTTCTGTCCATAGGCTCTGAGTGTGTGGCCATTTCAAAAATCACAAGAGAGTTAAAATCTACACCAATTTCACGTATCAGCATTCAGAACCATGCACACTTTAATGCTCAAATCAGTCATTTCACCTGCAGTTATACAATTAATTAATTAATATCTGCTGTCGCTCATTAATAGGGAACAGGTCTCTATTTCAGTTGGGCACCTGCTCAGTTGGGTATTTTTGGTTATTTTTTCTTTCATCTTCTACAAACAGACAATATTAATTTTCATTAGGATATAAAATAATTATTGATGAAAAACCACAGAGCTGTGTTTAACAGCATCCCAAAACGGAAAGAGAAGAACCTTCACCAAAAAATCAAAGTGATTTCTGACTTTCTGCCACGATGTTCTACTCACACCACAGAAAAAATAAATATAGTCCCAGTGGCAAATCTACAGCATCCTTGTGTACAGCTGGACATAGCATGAGCCATTTATGGAATTTATGCACAGTTTGATAATTCTGGGCTGCACTGAGCCCCAGGAGTCCCCAAACATTCCCTGTGTGCCACCAGCAGGGCAGGACACAGCATTCCAAACAGAACCCATGGGGACACCACTGTCTGTGTGGGAAGGAACAAGGCATCCCCACAACAACTCCATTGTCTGCTGAAGGGGTTTTTAACCAGCTCTGAACACTCTGGGGCAGGAGTTCAACACTGAGAGCCCAAAAAGAACATTCAAACAGCTGCAATCCCTGCAAACTGCACAAAACTCCTGAACACGGCTCTGCTCCTTGGCAGAGTTAATCATCACCTCTGAGCCCTCCCTTCTCCCACTGTTGGGGTTGGCACCTCCCATCCCTTCACCTGCAGCTTTTTCTCTGCATCCCTCATCTCTCAGAGCCAGCTCTGGTGGAGAACTCCGTGTTCTCTGCACTGGCTCTCATCTCATCTGCTAAACCCTGATCTGTTTCACACAGGGTCTGCATCCCAAAAAATCAATGCTGACAAATTTTGCAGTCCAACCCACAGGTGTGCCTCAAACCCCAGAATGTTGGCAAGGTTTATTCAGTGCCAAATTGGGATGAAACCTCGTGAAAAACCAAGTTATTTCTGTAATGCACAAACCATTCTTCTCCCGAGAGTTTAATCAAACAAACCAAATAAAGATTTCCTAATAAATAATACAATATAACTACAATTTCTCACTAAAATAAAAATTAAAAATATAAAAACAATACCAAAACCTAAGTATTTGCATAAGCCAAGGCTGTCCACTCTTCAGACATTTTTAGATCCGTGCAGAAGATCTCAAAACGAAACATTTTGGCCACAGAGGTCATATCAGTTTAAAAGCTTCCATCTGCTCTGCCACATTGATTTCCTAATGCATATAACATGTTAAAATGAATATGGTCAATAGTTCAGCAGACCATACAAATCAGAGGCCAGAAATGCTGCAAGGATTATCTTGATGCTTCACCAATCACAAGCATGGCCTGATGTCAGGAGAATAAAGGGATTTAATTCAATGCCAAGGGATTAAGTTTTATACTTTACTACAAGTGAAGTTAAATACTACATAAGCAATTACAATAAGTGGAATATGCCAGGAAATGCATACAACTGTTAATTCTGAAGGAAATGATGTTCGAGTTGGAAGCTGGGTGTCAGCAATTAAAATTTTAGGCAATCTGATCTGCACTTCCCCTGATGTGGCAGAAAGGTGGGGAAAAGGCTGACAATGTGAATGGTAAAGAAGAAAACTTTAACAAAGCTCCTCACAAGTCTGTTCATGAGGCAAGCATACTATTTTTTTAATAATCTGGTCCACTTATTGTGGCTCATTTAATCCACCTATTAAGCGTTGTCAGAGTCCAGTTCTAAATAAAANAAAGGGATTTAATTCAATGCCAAGGGATTAAGTTTTATACTTTACTACAAGTGAAGTTAAATACTACATAAGCAATTACAATAAGTGGAATATGCCAGGAAATGCATACAACTGTTAATTCTGAAGGAAATGATGTTCGAGTTGGAAGCTGGGTGTCAGCAATTAAAATTTTAGGCAATCTGATCTGCACTTCCCCTGATGTGGCAGAAAGGTGGGGAAAAGGCTGACAATGTGAATGGTAAAGAAGAAAACTTTAACAAAGCTCCTCACAAGTCTGTTCATGAGGCAAGCATACTATTTTTTTAATAATCTGGTCCACTTATTGTGGCTCATTTAATCCACCTATTAAGCGTTGTCAGAGTCCAGTTCTAAATAAAAATATAAGAAGCCAACATTCCAAACTTGTTAGAGCTCAAAGTCTTAAACTCCCCCTGCTACAAAATTAATTGTTAGTTTTAAATCTAAATAGCAATGTTGCTCAAAACAGGAATTACTTTGCCTATTTAAACTAAAAAGGGTGCCAGGACCAGAGTTTATGACAATGACAGCATGGAGTTT
>VZTZ01044639.1:1003131-1123901 GCA_013400955.1 Drymodes brunneopygia | reverse complement strand
GACCTCCAAGATCATTGAATCCAGCCTCTGACTGATCACCACGTTGTCAACCTGACTGTGGCACTGGGTGCCATGTCCAGTCGTTTCTTGAACATCTCCAGGGGTGATGACTCCACCAGCTCCCTGGGCAGCCATTCCAATGTTTAACAACAGTTTCCATGAGGAAATTTCTATCCCATAGTGTGGTAACCCCATAATAAATATTCTGCTGCAGATGATTCTGTTCAGGTCTCTCCAGGTAGAAGAGAAGGCTGATTTGTCTGCCAAGTGCTGCCAATGTTCTGTCTCATCCAGCCCCTGTGCAAGGGACTGGAGACCAGTGCACACCATGGGCAGAGGTGTCTCTCAGGCTGCTGGGACACTGCCCTCTTCCTCCAGCTGTGCTTCTGACCTCATCCAACACAAAAATCTTCCTAGGCCTGGCTCCAAACCACTTGCATCAAGAGCAGGTTTGTCTTCAAACACAGGTATTGGCATCAGTGCAGCCCAGAGTGTGCTGAGTGACACTGACAGCCAGGAGCCAAGGACAACACTTCCCAGCCCCTCCACAGGGGAAGGGACTGGCAGGAGGTACTTTGGAGACTCATCAAGGCAGCTTTGGAAAAGAGGCATTTGAGCAGCTTCTGCTGAGTCCATTGTACTGGCATTTCCATGTGCCGTGTATACAAAAAAAAGCTGTAAAATATATGCCAGTGACATTTGCAGTGTTCTGAAGTTTAAGTCACCAATTATTCAGCCAGTCCCTTGTTTATTGCCTCAATAACCCACGAAGGAAAGGTGAAAGGCTAACCAATGAAAACACTGAATATTAAAAAGGTTAAAGTGCCTTAAAAGTTTATGGTTTTGCTACTGACTGCACTGAGGATATAAATGGTGTTGTCTTGTTCTCATGACAATGACAAGAAAGCAGGACAAAAAGCTGTTTTTGTGGCAAAAACTCTACAGGAACTCAAGTGTTGCAAATTTAACTTTTTCTGTTTGCAGTCTGCAGGGTTTCACCTCTTGAGATGTACTAAATGTCATAGCCAGGGTGAGAGGATTCAATAGCCCCCAGTGACAATTCAGATGACTGATCTCCATATCGATTGCACTTCTCATAGATGTGGTTTTAATTTTGAATATGTTATTGGATATCTGAATGCCACATTATCTACCCACTGTGGTTAAACAGATACAGTGAATAATGCATTCCCATTTGATTCTCTTTGATCATTTCATTTTTGTTTCAAAGCTGGCACAGAACAGCTGCTTAAGGTACAGAGCTCAAAAGACACTCTAAATCTAAATGATGGACACTTGATGAGGCACAAAGCCTGCAGGACTTAGCTCCCTACAAGGACACACAATGCTCAGAACTGCAGATTTTTTAGTACTATTATTAATCACTCATGGAGGAAAGTATATTGAAACTAATTATCTCAACTACTCCTTAGAAAAACAACCTCAGAGATCTTATCTGCTGAGGACAGAGAAATTGCTTAATTAATATAAGTCCTGTGGAACTTTAAAGCAAATGAAACAAATACAGTTAAGTTCAGCAAGAATTTTGATTAGATTCAGTTGTATTTTTTCCTGTTAAAGAAATCAGAAACAAAATAAGTTCCAACAGAATGATAAGATAGTTACTTACATCTCCATTTAATTACATATTTAAGATGAAATATTTAATGACTATTTCATTCATATTCAAAGAAGTAATATCACGTGCTCTTACCAACTTAGCTGAAAATGGTAAAAACCTGTAATCTCAGGCTTTGGTAATGTACTTGAAAGTCACTTAACAGTCTGACTACTCTAACCCTGCACCATACCAATGTTAAACGGATTACAGGTAATGAAAAGAATTAAAGAATTAATTTTCAGTGAGAAATCGTACTGGAATGTGAGAGCTGTCTTGACAAACTGATGCTAATCAATGTATTTTATTCCATCTTAAAAGGTCAGCAGGTGAAAGACGAATGAAAAGATGTGAATAAAATTATGGGTAATTTTTCAAAGTGCTTTGATTGTTAATATGATAGGTCCAATTAAAGAGATTAATTTAAAAATCAAAATATTTCATCCTAAAATGTATTTTAGCCCTTCTTTTTCTTTAACAATAGAGGACATAGAAGAAAATCCTTGCTCTAGAGAGCTGTAAGTTCATTCTAAAAGTAATACATTCACTAAGAGTGAACAGCAGTTGAATGTATTGCCCCTAAGTGCTGCTGGAGGACCAGTAAGGTCACAGGGGTACATAACAGCAAAGAGGATCTGATAGATATTTTTGGGCTGCTACACAGCAGTGCTGGAACAACTATCAAAATATTGTGTCCACCCCTCATGCCCATATTTTCAAAATAAGTATTTTCAACACGTGAAAAGATTTCAGAGAAGAAAACTGCATTCAAAGGCTAGGTTAAAGTCTTTGGAGAGAAAAGTAATTTTAAAAAGATATGAGATAGATCAGCTTAGGGGAGAAAAATATCTGCTACTGAAGAACTCTTTAATTTGGCCAAAGGTGGCATAACAAGAAACTCTAGGAGGAAGTCACACCTGACAAATGCAAACTCTGTTTCAACACTGAGAGTAACTAACTAGTAAAAAAAAAAGAAATAAAAAATAACAAAGATCTGGAAACCATCACTTGATTCATGTCTTCTCATCAGGAGTCTGGGCAGAGCCAGATCATACAGTCTCATCATGACTAGAAGATGTACTATGCAAAAAAGCTTCTTCTGATGTTCAACTCCATAGAAGAGAAAATTCATTTAGTGAAGACAGGGGTTATACAAAGGGTCTCATAATTTTATGAATATCAGTATTTTGAAAAGCAAGTGTGAGTTACACACAACTGCATCATGCTTTTAGAGCACAGTGAGCAGAGGTAAGCCTGTTCATTTTCCTGTCAAACTGGTTTTGACTAAATTAACATACTGCATTAAAGGAACGGTTTTCTCTCCTCTAAAAACAACCTTCACATCTTGAAATTGCTCAAGCAGAGAAAAACAAAGGATTAGGAAGTACAGCTAATATAACTCACATACCAAAATCAGCCAGCCAGTCTCATCTTCCTGATGAGCACTAACCTGCCCTTCCAGGTGGGGAGTCAGTCCAGCTGTCTGAGGCATCAGCCAAGGATGCAGGTGGAGAGGATTAAGCTTCTACTTCATCTTCTCTCCAGAAAAGTGTTCCTGTACGGGACGGGTGCTGTTGGAAGCCAGGAGAGGTAACCCCAGCTCAGCTTCTCCCCCCACTCCATAAAAGCCAGCTATGATGGGGTCTGCTGAAACAGGTCTCATTGATGCCTTGGAGTGGCTGCCTAAACAGGGGCCAGATAAGATTAAGAGAATAAAATCACGTATTTATTAAAGGCCTTCAATAGATACACCTTGGGCAGCCAAAAGCCTCTGAGGGGCTACACCCAAAGTGGATGATGATCATGAGTTTTTCACACAATTAGAAGTTTGGTCCGTTTATATGGAGTTATCAGGGGTTAATCCTCCAATTACAGCTTCGGGTAATGAAGTAATTTACTCCAAGTTTGTGCCCCCCCAACTTGTTTTTGTTGGTACTTTTCGGGCCCTGAGGCAGTCTGGTGTCCTTGAGTTTTAGGCCTAGAGAGGAATTTGTTTTGTCTGAATGAAACGGGAGAACAGCAGCTGACAGGCCATGGAGTTTTAGAGTTATGCACTAAAATGGTACAGGATCTGAAAAATATAAAAGCTAAATCCTAAGGCACCATCATTTCAAAGCTAATTCAGTCAAACATTAGGCAGAGGTCTGAGATCCTGGGCTGTGTAACCAAAGCAAGGAGCTCATGGTGTTAAGGAAGGGGCTGCCAGGCCCAGGGCTCGGCCTGGGCCCTCACGGTGCTGCCCTGAGGGATGGCATCCCCCCCACAGGGACCCAGACTCACAAAAACAAACCTGCACCCCACACCACGGCTTCCAGATGTGTCAGGCCACTCTAAAGGATGTTTTAAAACCTCCAAAGAGGTCAGCAGAAGCTCTTATGGCCTCCGTCCCTGTCAGCTGCATGGTGTCGCTGTCCCTGCCACACAGAGCCCACGCACTCCAAGCGATTCCAAGAGTTCAGGTCCAGCATTCAAGAGCGACTGAAAAGGCTCATTTGCAACAGGTTTGACTGAAGTTACCCCTCCAAACAGGCATATTTTATCTTTATAATATACAGGGCCACAGCCTTATCACTGACCGCACCATTTTACTCAGCACTGAAATCCCCAATTAATTAGAGAGGTGGAAAGCACATTTAAATTCTCAAAACCTGACATAGGCTCCAAAGCCAGTTAAATGTGACTATGTCAAATGCTGCGGTATCTTTAAATATTGATTACATCATTATTTATGCCAAGGCATATCTGCAGGAGGCTGAGACTTTAGGAATACCCCACAAAGCTCTCCATCAGAGTCTGTCAGAGGTCCAAAGCTGTCTCTCATGCTCTTCTTTAACATAAAAACTAACACATCATGTAAGGCACCCACCCAGCAGTGGCTGTGCCTGACAGGAGGACTCTGAGGAGTCCAACCCAGCTGAGGCAGTGATTGTCTGTGAGCTCCATGCACACAGGGAGGATCCATAGATAGATTCATGCATAAATTCCCAGGGCAGCAGCACGCCTGCTTTGTCTAGAGGCACGAAGCTGCATAAAAGGCATTAAATGCACATGACTGAACCAGAAGAGATAAGCATAGGAATGATGCAGGTTTACAGCATGTAAGAAGAAAGGTTTCGAGGGTAAAATCGCAAGATCACAAGTTTTCTCTATCACCAGCACAGCACCTGCTGCTAAACAAGCACTTATTTTTGTAGCCAGTGGTTTGGGGTGTGGTAACAGTGATAGATGAGCACTCAGCACCAGCGTGGTGAGCTGTTCACTATGGGGAGCTGTCCCGTTCCATGCTGCACTGCGTCATTTTAATCAGTGTCCTGCTGCTTTGTCAAGCATACTAAAGCACCAGCTCTAAGCTTTCCCTAAGCTCTTCAACTCAAGTTATACTGTGCACACAACACAGGGAATGGATATCCAGGCACAACCTGCAGCTGGTGTGATGGGAGTGAAGATAACCTGCAGTGGACAGTTCATTTCTGAAGTAGAAGATGATTTACAAGTCAAGAAAAGATATAAAGTTTTTCCTTACTGATGAAGAAAAAGCACCAGGAATATCCATGTACACCTCTGATACATTTTCTCCCTGTGTGCGGTGTCTGTGAAAATTTCAGCAGAAGAATAGTTAAAATAGCAAAGAAGCACCAAGTGCTGTGCCTGTGGATTTGTTTCAGCCAGGGATAACCCCAGGCTGTCTCCAGCAGCCCAGACAAGCAAACCTCAGCTGCAAAACTTCATTCATCACTACCACTCTGAAATCAGACAGCTGCAGCTACTGGAAATCCACTGCACAAGTGTCCAGGGCAACTTTGGTGGAAACACAACCCTACAGGAAATGAAAACTTAAAATAAAAGATACAGCAGATTACACCATTAATTGGAAAATATTTTTGTGATAGTAGTCTAATTGGCAAAGCTCTAGGCTAGGCATCAGTCTGGGTTTCATTTCCACTTCTAAAGCTAGTTTGTCTGTGTCCCTTGAAAAAAGACACCTTAATGTGCAGCTAATGAAGTTTCACACACACACCCTGCAGAGCAGGCAGGAACATATAAAAGAATTAATCTGACCCGATGGATTTGTAGCAAAGATTTACATGGTAACCCCCCAAACCAATTATGAGAACCACAGTATTGGTCGCCTAAAGAATCATCCATTATTAGAAGTTTTTTTTCTGCACAACATTCAAAAATTTGGACCCCACAGGGGTAAATCTGACCCCCAGTGTGTTACAG
Organism: Drymodes brunneopygia; assembly: GCA_013400955.1. Taxonomy (NCBI): domain Eukaryota; kingdom Metazoa; phylum Chordata; class Aves; order Passeriformes; family Petroicidae; genus Drymodes; species Drymodes brunneopygia. The sequence goes on along the minus strand of VZTZ01044639.1, from coordinate 1,118,059 downwards.
ACGTTTAACCTCTCATGTCCCTGCCCTCTGGAATGCTTTGCTCACCCAGAGCCCAAGGACAGAGCACTGGCCCCACTCTCACTGCAATCAGCAGCCAGAGGAAAGCTCTTTAAAGCTCTGTTCCCCCTCATTCCTCTCACTTGCCTTGTCCACTGAGGCTGGAGGCTTTGAGGAAAGGACTGTTCTCTAAGATTTTACACTCCCTAACTTCAGCCTTAGGTATGAAAGATGCTCTTTAAACATAACTTATGAATATACTCTAGAACCTTTCACTTTATACCTTGATTGAACCTCAAAGCATAGCATTTCAGTGTGTGTATTTGTGTATATTAACTTCAGCTCTGGTTCACAAGGTAAACTTTCAACTTAATATTTTCTGTTTGCACAACCCAGTCAAAGACACACATATTTTAGTGAGGGGTAAACTGATGAATGACACAAGCTAACAGGGCTGCTCATTAGCAGGCCCAGTGAAAAATTCGCCTCTCAGTGACCTGAAGGTAAAAAAAAACTTAATCTATACTTGTGAAAGGTATAAAGTTACTGCACTTGGAAAGCTTTGTTGACAGCACCTAGAGAGCTGATGTGTAGCTGGCAGGAGACTGAACAAAAATATCATGAACTGGAACACTGTGCCCACATTTGTTTTACACCCAACATGTTGCAAGTTCTTATTTATGATATTCTGGACTGCAAACCAGAGTTGGAAGGCAAAAGCACACGCTGTGGTGACGTGTACCATGTGTTTTGCAATAAATGCATGGAACCAGTGCTGACTTCCCATTTGGATTGCTCCAAAATCAATGTAAAGCAGTGATTTGGAAAGAAAGCTCATTTTCTAAGCACAATATTCTGGAACTGAAGATTTTGAGTTCAATTTTGGGAAGCTAGGTGTATGACTTGGGCATGAGCTTTCTCCATTTGTATTGCAATTTGATTTCTTACATATTAAATTTACTACCTGATTGAAAAGTTGCAAAAAGCAACTGAAGGTAATGAATTCTCCGAGTCATTGCTACCATAATTATCTATGATATAAAAGAGGATTTTAAGTAAGTTTAATTAAGAAACAGATGTCAAGGCTTTGGGAATACCTCTAACATGACTGAAATCAGAGTGAGGCAACCCTTGACCAGCAGGAGGAGAGAATCAGCCCCTACAGTCACACACTGGCATTGTAACATAACAGCTCCTAGCTCTTCCAGACCCAAAAAGATGAAAACACAAACCAAATGCAATCAGTGTGATTTTCACATGCTTTACAATGCTGTCAAAAAGCAAACGGTGCTGCACAGGTCCCACTGCAGCCACAGGGCTACCAGGCACCAACGTGAGCATTTCCCTCCCCAAAGACAGCGAGTGGTGAGAACTGGGTCCACTCCTGCACTTTATTTCACATCAAGATGTGCCTCCAGGGAAGTGGGGTTCAAGTAAGTTTTATCAGTTTCAGAAATCCCACCTAGCTGTTCCCACACAGGCATCAGTAAGCCCACACCAGGAAAAGAGATAATGGCAAATGAGGATGGAGGCTCCTAATGCCTGAAGCTTTATCAGTGGAGATTCAAGATGTTAGAGGAGAATTTTCAGGAACATTCAAAGTCACTGTAGCTTTGGGAAAAGGTCATGAAGACTGCACCAAGCAATGACTTCAACAGAACTGGTGATTTACATGTCTGGCTTTCACTTTGAACAGGGTGTTTCTCCCTGTGACAATGATAAATGGAGTTTCAGGTTTGGTATTTCATTCCCAGCAAGTATTTGGGTCTTTCAATGAATACAACGGACTGGCAAAAGAGACAGGTTTTTAAAATTATTTTTTCAAGATTCTTCTCTGCCTGGAAGCAATGAATACCCACCTGGCTACACACTGCACTGTAGTTCTAAACTCTCAGCAAATAAAACCAGTGCCACACTCTATGTTGACTGCATGAAATCCACTTTACTAGAGCCAGGCTTCCTTGTGCAAAGAGTAAGTGCACAGAACAAAATCAGAAGCCTTCACATGGCCTAGAAGGTGAGATTGAGAATATAAAACATATTATTCTACTGGATAAAAGGAAGAAGAGAGATTAGAGTAAGAAAATACTAAATTATAATGGTGACACATTTATTTCATTATTTGTGCACATACAATAAGAAAAGAAGGGAAGTGAAATAATAGTGCAAAGTCCCCCTATTCCCCACAGCATCCCAGCAAGGCCACCACAGATAACGAGGCTTATGCTGATCAATAAGATGCTCTCAGCCTGCTCCTTTATGCATTAATGAAATGTGTGCAGCAGTTCACTCCGCTGATAAAGGTTCCCACAGGACTAGGTCCAGGGGAAAACAAATTACCAAAATGAACGAAAGTGATTAGAGGGAGAAAGGAGCTGATGAAGCACAGCTGGGGGAGCAGCCAGACCCCACAGTCTGACTGCCCCTTTCAGACCTATGCACTCCCTTCCTCTCCACCAGCTCACAGGGCAGAGCAAGGAAATATCCCACCACAGAGCTGTCTGTACACAGAAAAGCAGTCTGGATTTCACCCAGGCTAAACCCTTTATTTTAACAGTGTCCTGCACATGGATACTTCTCTTGAACCAAACAGAAAACATTTTCTATGAGCAGCTACTGAAATGATGCCAAAAGCCTGGCTCTGGCTTTAGAAACCACATATCCAGTGCACCTTTGGCATTAAGGCCACTTGGGAAGGAGTCAGGCTAGGTCCAGTGGCTAATATCACTATCCTTGGCCTCTGCTAGCAGCATCAGGTCAAACTCCTGAATGCAGAAAGCTGCTGTGCAGAGCCCTGTGCTCAGCCCAGAACCAACACCCTGTCCCCAGAGCTCAGGAAGGGCTGCCCAGCTTCAGTTTGCTTCCTGTACTCAACTCCTCAAAGAAACCCAAACCCCAAGCAAACATCTTGCTGCTCCCTCCAGCTTCGGCAGAGAAAATGAGCCTTTGGAGCATTCAGAGGAGCAGATGATTTTTCAATTGGTAGCAGATATCCTGAATTCATTATGGCACAAATACCTTTGTGCAGCACGTGAGGGAATCACATTGCTGCATGTGCAGGGTATGGATTTTTAATACAGTGATTTGGTACTGAGGAAGCTACAATTTGCTATTAGAGATGTCATGGCTTCTCACAAATGAGGTCAAGGTCAGCAATTCTGATCACTATCTACATTCCAGCTAGGTTTCTGCTTGTTTCAATTCACCCTGTCATTGCCTGTGACAACTGGGTAACTCTACAGTGAAATAACATTGTTTTACCAAAGAAAACAACTGCTGCAGCACTGACTGGAATAATGATGATATACTAAAATAATTTGTAAAAACTACATGGCAATGAGAAGCTCTTTACAAGCAGATGACCTTGTTATAGCAGAGCTTGAATGTCAGGTTGTCATAAACAGCAATGTAAGGTACATATAAAACCTCTGTAATGCAGAATCAGTTTCAGCTAATATCAGATATAACAAATCTACATGTGTAGGCTGGCCAATGAAAAGGAGAGCAATGTTCCCCTTCTCTTCCTGATGGAGCATTTTACAGCACTGTACATACTCTGCATGGAATTGTGGGGCTTGTGCTCCCTTTTAGAGAGCTGTGCTTAGAAATGAAGGGTATCAGATGTAGGGAGCGAGAACTCATTTCTAAGCTGCATCATGAATGAGTTTGCGTGGCTTCCCAAAGGAGGGAAATGAATCTGAGGACAGTGGAAAGCAGAACAGCTGAAGTTACAAGGGAGGCACTACTGGGACCAGCAAAAGGGGAATTTGCCTGCAGTTTCCCATCACTGAATCTTTCCCAATTGACTGAAAGCTAAGGCAGCAGCTCCATTAGTGTTTTATAGAGTTCACAAATCAATGTGAAATTCCATATGCTTTGCTGAGACACCAGCACAAACGTGTTTAGGAGTATTTATTCACATCTACAGAGTGTATGTAAGTATACAGAGAGATAAGGGCCCCTCCTCTGCATCCCATTTGCATGAAGCCAAACAAAATTGATGTGGTATTTGGCAGGGGACATAGGAGGATTCGCAGAGCCATGCCACTGAACTTGTCAGCTGGAATATTTCATTCTGTTATTGGAAATCATTACTCTCACTCTCTAGAAATCTCCCTGTATTTCGAGCGGTTTGTGAAGCAAATGGAACTGCACCAGTAAAGCCATTCAGAATATAAAGTGTCATGGCAAAAATGTAATGTATCTTGGGGATTACACATTGGTATTGAGCTCCTTGCTAGGTTAATCACTCTTCTGCCAGTAGCTGTATTTCCTCTTTCCAAACCCTGTTAACACAGGTACATCTGCCTTCAATAGTCAAACATGGAGAACACAGTCTGTCTCAGCTGAAGGAAACACATGGCTTCCAGTATTTGGAAATAACTTGTAGTGACCCCAGAAAGGGAAATTCCATGTGTTTCACTCTCCCTGTGCTGATCCCAACAGTGCCCGCCTGGTAACTTCAGCTGTTCTGACTTCCACTCTGCTAAAAATGGACACTTTAGTGCTTTTTTAAAAAAAATACTGCATTAGGATCAGGGAGTTACATGGAACCAGCAAAGATGGACAGTGTAATGTAGCCTAACCCAGAAAATAGCTGTGTACCTTTGCATCCTAGACAGAGACATAAGATGAAAATACAATCTTTTGGCTTTAATGAAAGGCCCTCAGTGTTGCAAACCTACAAGTTGTTACAGGGATGCCTACTCAGATTTTTCCCAACGTCTTTTCAGTCCATTCCCATATGAGTTCAAAGGACAGAATCTTCTCCTAGAGCAGTTCTGAGGCAGCATTTCCACAAGCAACACACTGATCTGCAGGGCTGTGCTGCTCCTTGGAAGGGGCTGGATGCCAAGAGCAGGACACACCTTTGTCCTTTGTCACAGGCAGCACCCTGGGTCAAGCTGGTGGCTCATGAGCTTTCACCATCTTACCCTGATGAAAGGCACTTTCATTAATTTAATCATTGCAGCAAGCAGCATCAGTGCATCTAAAAATAAGTCACTCAAACAAGGAGAAATTTACCAAATTCTGTATTTCTATTTCTTTTCAATAATGCTCAAGCTTGCTAACAATATGCTGCGGCACAATGGAAAATTGTCATTTATAAAATAATGTAAAATCTAGCTGGTCTGTGGGAATAAGATAAGGGCAGTTTATCAACAGGAATAAAATGACTGAACTTGGAAATATGTCAGTGGATATCCTTCATTTGCAGGCTGCACAGATGCAATTAGCAACACAAAGAAGGTATTCACCATTTCAAAAATCTTAGTGCACTGATGCATCTTAGTAAAACTATCTGCAATGAAAGGTTCTGCCTCAGAATACTATTAATTGTAAACGCAGAAAATTTAACAGTCATCTAGGGTGATGTATTCTAAAGAAAGTTGATCTGTTTAAATGATGTATATATTCTTAATACTTGCACACAAATATATATATGCTTGTACTTCCCTGTGATAAGATTTCAGTCATTTTTATTTTCTATTAAATATCTATGTAATTGACACCAACATCTTTCATCTCATTTCGTTCAGCATGCAGTCGTTTATAGCTCTATACACAAATACCATCTGAAGTGAGAATACAAAATAAAGCCTTTTCTCTTAATGTGAAAATTTAAAAAACTCCTTCTATAATTTATTTTCTCATTTCTTTTCTACCAGATTGTACTTGCATTTAGTATCACTTCAGCTGAAATATAAAGTAAATTTCTCACCCAGAGACTCCATCTTCAGGAGAAATGTCTGTTTCCAGGCTTTGTATAGCCTATTTAACATTTTTCATATTAAATCTCTCCTAGATGAATCCAGTATATTGCTCAGCAGTTATTGAAATTTATGAACATGTTTAAGCTTTTTCATACTGCTGTTAACCATTATGATTGCCTCCTTTAAATCTTTCATTTTATAGCTATCACTTCAGCAGACTGTGCTGGTGACATTCATGAATTTCTCAGATCACAGCACGTACTTAACATCTCGAGGCAGAGCTTTGCTTCCAAAGCCATTCCTGCACTGTCTGCTTAAACACTGGTCTGAAATCCCAAAGTACAGCAAGAGTTCTGTGAGGAAAGGCAAATCTACCATCAGGACACTTGCATTCTCTTCCCAAAACCCTGCATTACCTTCTTGGCAAACCTTTGAATTCTTGATACAAACCCCTCACCAAACACAAACACACACAGAAGCAGATATTGTAGGGAAAATCAGAGAGCACTTGCCAGCCAGGTGAAAATGTCTCCCTTTCTCTCCACAGCTTAGGTTTTTTACAGCTGGAGCAAGTTACTTCAAATTGCAACAGAAAAGAGAAACTCAGGTGGAAACAATTCTGCAATCAAGTATGCAAATTCAGACTTGCCCAAATATCAGGGCTGGAAGAAGAAGGCTGACCTTTCCAAAACCACAAAATCCTAGTTCCGTTCTTACTCATGCAACCAAGTCCAAAGCTGATGAAGACAAAAACTATACAGTGAACATAAATTCTTCTCTTCTCCCCACCTCCCCCAGTCTTTTAAGCTTTAGGTCCTCAGGGCAGGGACCACCTCAGCACATAAATGTATTTTTTTTAGCTAATCCTGCAGAGCAAACCCCTGGTCAGCATCTCTTTCTTTTCACAAACCAGACACACTCAGAGTTCCCAGCCAGAAAACACAGAATTCCTATGCAAAAACTATAGGGAACCCAGTAGTGATTATTAGTGGATTTTATCCGTTCTAAATGCTAGGGCTGTTTTATACCAGGGATACACCATGTGGATTCCTTCCTGAGGATTCAATTCAGACCTCAGGACTTTAATAGCTCAGTGCCCAAGAGGGCTCCTTACCTGTGGAGTAACACCCAGCCCTGCCAGAAATGTTAACAACTCTGAATACACTGGGTTTAGCCATGATTTATAACTTCTCCCAGCCTCACTACCCCTTACTTTAATGCTTAATTTTTCCTGGTTATAAACAGTGGTGAGTCAGCACTGAAAGGAAAATGAAGTCTCAAATTTATTTTTAAAAGTTAAATTACATACTAACAGGTCTGTCCCATTAATTGCTAATGATACTACAACGGCACTATTTTTCATGAGAACATTTTCCATTTTTTCTTGTTATGTCACATGTACCTGGTAAAAATATTTAGTAGGCCCTGATGTTTAATTAAAAGAAGCTTTAATAAGGTAGAAGCTTTAATAAGGTAATTTTTTCCCCCCAGATTCCTTGCAAGACTGATTATAAATTGCCCCAGCTCATTCAACCATAGCTCAGTGCAAAGAGGGAGCAAAGACCCTGCAGTGAAAGGACAGAGTGTAGCTGCTCTGTTCTGCCCAGGCTTGGAAGGATGCTCATTCTGTTACTCTTTAAAAGTGTGAAGCTTTAGGGTCAAAAAAACCTGGCAGAAGTATTTCCTGAATTAGGAAGCACCAACATTTTTAACAGCTTACTGTTTTTCCAGGTGTGGACATTTCCTGAGTGGCCCTTTCACAATAGTAAATAATTTCCTTAGATGTTAAGATGGCCCTTTTGAGAAAGCTTTATTCATCAGGCACTTTTCTTATGCCTTAAAAATGAAATAAAAAGGTCAGCAAGAGTAGACAGGTGTCATGCTGCTTTTAGAAAGTGAACACCTTGCTTCAACTTTCAGCAGCAATCACAATGAAAGAACAAACTTACTACAACTTCCTACTGTAATATTTATATGGGATAAGTTAAAGCAGTATTAATCGCAAAGTGCAGATCACTGTTTGGAGAAGTCATCCACTTGGGGTTGTTTCCCATGGAAACTGAAGACTGATAAATACAAATGTAGGGAAAAAAATCGCCTCCTGGTAATCACTTTAAAAGTTTTCTAATTTGTACTTAGTTATTAAAGATTGCTAAATACAGTATGCAGACAGGCACTTGGGGCCCAAATCTACTTTAAATACATATTTAAATCAAAGTTTTGCTTAAATAAATTGGCATATTAATGGCAATGGGTTGAATACACTTCTTAGAGTAGTCAGATTTCTGAATAGAAAACTTCTTGTAGGAGACCTCTAACCTACTTGTCAGCTAGATAGGAGCTATAAACAACATTTGTGATTCTGCTTCAGAAGAATGTTATGTTTTGCAAGACCCTGGCCACCTCCACTTCCTAACCATCCAGTTCCCATACCCAGCATGAGATCACTGATTGCCAGGCAGAGTCTTTCACAATTTTGACAGAAAGTTTCTTTTTGGTGGCAGTCACAGATCACAAGGCAGTTCTGCTGTTTGTGGGTTCTCCAGCACTGTTATTGCAATCTGATTGATATCTTACATATTGAATGATCTGGGGTATTTCACTGCCTTGTGATGCTGAAACAGAATTGCAATCTTTGCACACAGGGTCGGGTTCAGTCAGGTTCTGCAGCACACTCCTAAATCTGCCACAGGGATTTCAGAGCTTCAGAGTGCTTTCACTGGCACTGACAGATGTCCTGCATGGAAACCTCTGGCACCTGTGTGACAGCAGGAGGATAACGTGGCACTGACTGATGCCTACAGTCATGGAGAGTGAGTGTTCCACTCTTGGGTACCAGCCCATCAGGTCAGGAATGCCATCCTATCTCCCTGACCATGTTCTCTCATCTGAACCAGCACCTTGTTGTGGCAGGACATCCACCCCCCCTTCCTTCTCTCTGCCACAGACATAAAGAGATAACCCAGGGGCTGAAAGGCCCAACAGGGGTCATCTCTGGCACCAAAAGGGCTCAGGCCCCAGCTAAGAATCAACATCTTAGTCTGGAGAGCTGATGTGGGAAGAGATCAAAAAAATATTCTTGGCTAAGACACACTGTTTTACAGACTATAAAAGACACACGAGTTATCACAGAGGCAGAAGCCTTCTACACACACACACCCTGAAAGTGTGGGAGACTTCTCCCCAAAGTCTGCATGCAGATTCCAGGGTTACTTCCCTGGGAATTGAGGGGAAGGATTTCAATGTGTGCCCCATGAACTGTTGGATGATGAGATACATTGAATCCTAAGAAGTTACATATCTCCATTAGCTGTAACATTAATAAGTATCTTTAACCTCACGCTGTACAAATCTATTAGCAGTTTCTCTTTTTATTTTATTCCTGTGTAGTATTAGTTTGTTTCAAGTCTTATGTCAGTTAGTTTTGTGTCTATGAAATAAATAATTCATTCTAAAATAGACCGAATCAGCCGTTATTAAGGAATTTGTGAACCAGAGTGGGTTTTGGGGTGCTGCCACCTCAATAAAGCCACTGCCTGCTGCCAGAGGCCAGGGCAAAAGGCAGGGACTTATCTTAACCCTCACATCCTCTTGTAACACTTGTGAAACACACGTAAACTGCCCAGACTCCTCTTGCTAAAGGACTCCTGGTTCATCAGCCATGTAATGAACCAAGTGACTGCAGGAGAATTCTCACATGGTAAACAATGAAAGTGGCTTTTTATTTATCATACAAATAGGAGCACAAAAATCTATTGAGTCTTTCCAGTTTAAAATAGCTTGTTTTACTCAACATCAGGAAAGGAAGGAGACTTACTTTACCATGTCAATCACAAACCATAATTTATTACATGCCTGTTTGATTTTCCAAGTTAGCATAATTACATGCTGTTGCTTCTAAATACAATTTAAGGAAAGGCAGGTATCAAAAAAATACCCACACATTCTGATTCATTGGTATGCCATGCAGCCAAAAACTTGTAGAAGCTGTTAATGATACATGAATTATGTATGCTACAGCTCAATATAACATTTGGTGTGATTTAAACAGCATGAACTTTTAGTGAAAGTAATTTTGATTTTGTGATGTATTACACTTCCAAAACCCTTAGCAGGAGGTGGGAATTGAATGATGTTCTCTGAAAGCTTTTATTTGTTAAGCATACACAATGCAGCTGCAGCTAGACCCTAAATAATGGCAAGCAGAGAAATGGAAGAGCTGATATAAAATTAGGTTGCTGCACAACTTGATTCTGAGGGTGTCAGTGGGGGAATGGGAAGCAGGAAAGGGGAAGAAAAGAGACAGGAATCACCTTTCCCCTTTTCTCTGAGCCGCAACGCTGGCAATACTTTTCATTTCATCACTGATCACCTGAACATTTCCCTCTGCAACACCAACCAGCTAGTTCTCAGTCCCCTGGTCAGGCTGCCAGCTCAGTAACAGAGCCAGGAAAAACCAGATGAAAAAGCCATCCAGGGGCTTACACGGAGGAAAAAGGGATTTGCCTAAGTACATAGCTCATTTTAAAGAAGTTAATGCAAGAAAGAAGAAAGACTAAAACACAGGCGATCTTTATTTTTATTTTCTCTTTAAGATGCCCAAGATAGTCTGGAAATAATTTAAATACATCTGGACATGGCAGCACTCATTTCTGATGCCCAAGGAAAGCCTTAAGCAACAACCCATTTCTCACATAAGTATATTCAGCAATCCTTCAGAGGAAACTATTATTAAGATTTACAAAATATGTCCATGGACAAAGATGCTTCTTTACAAGCTCTGTTACTGCAAAGTGTGGGTTTATGACTGTGGTATTATAAAACAGCTTTTTCAGCACACATCCCAAAACAGAAACACATTTTATTAAACTTTAAATGTTTCAAACTACAGAGTTTCTCTCCTTACTGTAATATTTTGTAATTCCTTTTCAACAGCATTTAGCATTGACCAATCTGCTCTATAAAGTATTAAAGAGAAACTTGTCACTGACATGGTAATAGGTACAGGAACAGTCCAAACCCTACTCTGAAAACCTTGTCTTGGAACCAGCAGGCAAGGACAAAAACCAAGTTCTGCCCCTGTTTTACGAGTGGAAATACAAGCAGTCTTCCCCAACATCATTTTAAAAACCTGCAATCTAGCAGAGAAAATAAGTGAGACTTCTGACATGCCACTCACTAGCTTTGAAAAATAATCTACCCCACTGTACAAAAGCTTAAATTCACTCATAAAATAGGATCATTGCTTTAGGGTTGAGTTTGAACATACAGAGGGGATTTTGGACTGAATTAATCCCTCCTCCTGAAGTTGGAGACAGAAGCATAAATGTTATGATTTTCTTGCCAGGTATTTATAAACTGCCACAAAGCACAATGCCAAACACCATCAGTTACCTCTCACACCAGCCCCTAACGAGGGCAGCCTCTTTTAATCCTGGAAACAAGCTAGAGTCAGGCACCTACTGCAGTATTTGTGTGAGGGATGACATTGCTTCAGCATAACCTCCTAGGAGTTGCCACTGAGTACAATCTGATACAAATAACACCCACAATTATCTGCCTACAGAAACATGATTATAGTCCCGAAAGACAGAGCAGCACAGAACCTTACTCCACAAAATGAAGTGAAAAAATAATTCAGGTCTAAGCTCCCCAGGCCTAGAAATGTTTGGTTATGCTCTGTGGAAAGGACATTTCTCTAATGCCTTAGGTACACACTTCAGGAAATCTTCCAAGATTTTTTCCAGACACACAAAGCATCAATTGTAGGATTAAAATGTGCATACAATTACTTGCTCTACACACAGAAAGAATTACAGAGGAGGCTTATAAAATCAAATCAATATGAGCACAAGTAGATGTCAAAGGGAATCAGAGTAGTTGGTTGTACTGTTCAAAGAAAATAGAAATTCATCTGAGTGTGGTTATTCTCACCACACTCAGAAAAGTTTTGGGCTTTGTTTCGTGCAAATGTTTGAGGCAGATTTGCAAGGAGTGGTGAGTCCAGCAAAGGCATAAGGGCACCTGGTCTGGAGGCACAATTATTCCCCATAGCAGAGTTTCTGTTCTGCCACAATCTAATCACCAGAAAATACAGCTTCTCAGATACAAAGCTCATACTGCTCTTGCCTGCTTCCAGAAAGCAAGAAAAACAACTTCTAGAAGCATCTTCAGGGTTTCCAAATCTTTCTTGTGCTGCATCCCCTGTGACTCTGTTTATGGACTCTGAATTGAGGAAGCTCCTCCTGTTTCAATGATCAGTCCCATTCTAAACTGAACTCATCCAAAGCGAATCAAAATTGGCATTGCTAATATTTTTGTCCTCTCTAAGAGACAAGCAATTGAACAGTAATCCTCAGTGTGGCAGGATGTCTACCCTATCATCTCGTCCTCCTGTGTGTCCCAGATAACTGGTGCATAAAGAGATAACCCAAGGGCACAAACACCCAGCAGGGGTCATCTCTGGTGCCAGGGGGGCTCAAACCTCAGCTAAGAATTAACATCTTAGTCTGCAGAGCTGATGGAAGGAGAGATAGAGGAAAAATTACTGACTAAGAGCCATGGTTTTACACTATAAAAGATACACGAGTTAGCACTGAGGCAGAAGTCTCTTACACCCCGAAGTCTGGACGCAGGCTTCGTGGTTACTCCCCAGGGACTGAGGGAGAGGATCTCAATGTGCTGCACCAACAATTGGATGGTAAGGTACATTGAATCCTAAGCTTATACTATTTCTTCACTAGCTGTAACTGACAAAGTACCATTCTCCTGCACTGTATATTAACTCCTAGTAGTCTTTCTTTTTGTTTTATTCCTGTGTAGTATTGGTTTACTTTAAGTCTTATGTTTGTTACTTTCCCCGTCTATTAATAAATGATTCATTTTATAATAGACAGAATCAGTCATCAATAAAAGAACTTATACACAAGAGTGGGTTTTGGGGTGCTGGTTACCTCAATAAGGTTACTGCCTGCTGCCAGAGGCCTGGGCAGAAGGCAAGGACTGATTTTAACTCCCACATCCATTCATAACACTCAGTCCATTACAGACCACTAGACTCTACCTGCTATTCTGAAAGAACATGCTATTTAGGCTTTTGGCTTGTTAAATGAATACATTTTTATTCTGACAGTGGAGAAATGGGAAGTAATAAAAGGTTCCTAGGACACAAAGATGACAGCAATACAATTGGTTAGCAGTGGCATTACACTGTTTGCCAGGGTGATTCACACAGTAGATGCACCACACACATAATTTGGAGTCTTCTTTGATTACCACTGAATCTTGGTCACATTAGCCAGGTTTTTCAAAAATTCACTCAAGTTTGTGTGAAAAATTCAGAGTTTAGACAGATTTATATCTCTGGATATATGTAATGACTTCAGCTTTTTCAGGTTAGCCCATTAAAATTAGCGTATTGGGTTAGAGATTATTATCCTCATTATCCTGAAAAATATTAGCCTTATACTTAATTTTAGAGCTCCTGCAATAAAAAGTGAATTAAGTGTGTGATTTTTGAAAGATAGCCTCATGCAGAAAGCATTTTTTCTTTCCTGAAGGCAGTGAAGCAGAGGGCAAAGACAGATGGACAGAGCAAGAGGAGATGGTGGCAAGAGACCTGATCCATTCAGACTCTGCAAGATGTAAATTCCAAACCTGTATTTACAAAAGCAAAAGTCCCATGCAGTTACCCTAAAAACAGAAAGAAAATGTTCTTTACCCTTGAACTGAATGGCTGGATGTAGAAATTTCTGTGAATGTGGTTGCCAATACAAGGGAATGCTCCAAACAAATTGGTTGAATGCAATTACCCAGAATTTGTCCAGACTGAATTCAGAATTCCTTTTGTCCAAGTGTTGATGCTGTTAGTTCACTCCACACTAGGATGGTGTCTGTCAAGTTATCCAACACACAGAAAAAGTCACCAAAAAAATGAATAATACTGAGTATGGCAGCATTCCCCACTAGGCCTCATGGAAGGATGGATTTCTTCTTTGTTTTGCTAAGTCACAGCATTCTAAACACAACATGCTCACTACCAGGACTTGAGATGCAGAAGAGGAAGGTGCCAAAATCATTAAAAATACAGACATCCCATCTGCAGCAGCATACAAATATAACTACTGCCATGGTAGGTTTTTAATGTGACAGCAGTCACAACTAGGCAAAAAAGAGAAAATTATTTTATTGATTTTTCCTTTCTCCTAATAGAAACTTTTTTTGCGAAACCACTCGCTTCAGAAAAAGAAAAGAAAAAGACACTTTCACTTGCTTTCAAAAAAAGAAGAATTGGAGTTTTGACATTTTTCCTCCTGCATTTTCTTCTTCTTTTTCTTAGATGAAAATTCTGCAGGAAATGTGTTTCCTTCCCCTTCTCCTTTCTGTTCTCCTCCTTCTGTCTCAGCTGTTCCATTTTCAAAGCTTTGCCAGCTTCAATAAGTTAGTGGCAGAAGGCGGAACTTCATTTCTCTTTTGTCCCTAACTTTTCCAAAGCTGGAGAAGTTTTGCAATGTGTGTAGGAGAACAGGGGAAAAAAAGCTTGTCTGAAACCAAAACATGGTTCATGTTTTGAAATTCTGTTTGTTTCTTATTTATCTAAAACTGAAGTTGAAAAAGACCTGTTAACTGAAAATTGCATGTGTCGAGCTTTGGGTGGAGGAGGAACATGATGGAAGTAGCAGAGTGTTTGCTGTCAGGGAGAAACCTCATCCAGGGATCAGGAAAAGGCATTTCTTCTTGCTCTCATCCTGTCACCAGAGGTACAAATGGATATCACCAGTGTTGTTCTGAGGGATGCTTGAGGCATTGACAACAACCTGGAAGAGCTGCTAGATGTGAGACAAGTGTCTGAAATTAGGGAAGAGAGAAGTTCCTGGAAGACAGCCAAAGCTCTTCCTTCCACTGTTTCCTCTACAGTCAGTGGGGAAAGATAAGTTTTTTATAAGGGTGATCCCAACTCACCCAGACATCTGTTTATCTGTTTTAGGAGAGGCTAAATCAGATTCCAAAGATGTCCCTTCTCTCACTGGAAATCAAAGCTAAAAACCTAAGTCTGGACTGTTGAAGTTACCCAGGGTAAAAGCTACCCCGAGTGGCAAAATGAAGAGAACACAATATGGCAGATGTCTTCCTGCCACTGACAGCTGCGTTTTGCCTCCTGGAGAAAAAATCAAAGGGAATGGAGTTTGCCTGTAGCTCTGTTCTGCATTTCACTGCTAATGGGAGGACAGTGCTTTCAGACAGCAGTTCCACTGGGAGATCGTCTCAGGGGAAAGGATGGGGGACATGCTTCTTCCTAGGCTTCAGAAAAAATGACTTCTGAAAAAAGAAACTTATTGGGTGTATTGGAAATATAAAGACAGTCTGAAAAGCCTACTAAAAGCTTTGCTCTCCCTCTTTTCTCTTAACATTTCTTCCACGTTCTCCTTCCCTACTTCATCCTTATAACCAGGCCAAAAACTAAAATAAAACCGGTAAGACCCTAAATACATCTGCTTTCTTACTTTTTGGAAAAGAAGAGTTATCAGAAATAAATCCATGATTTTCAATGCTGCGGAAAAAAACATTTTAGTCTTTCTGTTCTCATCCAAAGGTGGGGCACAACCTGCATTTCACACACAGGGGTATGGGCTGGCAGCAGCTCAGCAACCTCAGAGCAAGAGGAAAACACCCTCACGGAGGCATTCACACAGGAGCACTTGTGCTGCCCAGGTGACTGGAACTGCCCTCAGACTGCTGGCCCAAAGCTGCCAAACAGAACAGCAGGTCACAGGAAAAAGCAAGCATTGAAAGCTGGAGAAGCAAAGCTAGCAAGTCTGCAGGTGAAAACTGCTCTCCTGCTGTGCCCAGGGCTGAGTTATGTGGAGAAAAAGGGCTACAAAGTGCCTGGAAAGTGAGATAGAGCTCCTTATCCAATTCTAACACTCTGTGTCTGTGCAACAACATCTCAAAGCTTCTTACACAAAGTGCTCTCAAGGAAAAGCAGAGCGGTCCCAAAGCCCCACGTGCTGTAATGCTGCAGCTAATCTGATGAAACCTAAAATCACAGCACCAAACAAAGGTCAGTGTGTTGCTAAATGGACTGTGAGGGTGTCTATGAGCAGGTGTCTTGCTTGAGAGAGGCTCCCCCAAAGCCAGTTTGGGGTGAGCACCCCATGTCCAGGCAGCCCTGGAGCAGCAGCAAAGCTCACACACAGCCAGGTCACCCAGCTTTGTGTCACCCAGAGCTGCACAGTGACCTCCTGCTGAACCCTCCCTCCAGGCTTTGAGAGAACAGCACTTCCTGCAGCACTTGAAGCTCTCCTCTAATAACCCATCTGGAAAATCCCAGTCTTTTCTCATCCCTTTGTTTTTATTTACATGGAAGGGCAGACAACATTCTGGGAAAACTAAACACAAACCAGAGTATGATGCTGTGGGAAAGCATTGGGATTCTTCAACATAATGCCAAGGAATTTGATTGACTCCATGGGTTTGGAAAAATGTTACAGATCTCTCAGAATCAAAGGTTTTGCCTTCACAGTTATATGGACAGCACTGACCAGTGCCCCATAAAGGTGCAAAGAACTCATAAAATGTTCTGGAGACAATGGTATTTCTTCCACTGAACTCTTGAGAAAAGCCAGATCCAAACCAGATCTCCCCTTCACTGGGTGATGCCCTGAAGTGCCACAGCTCCAGCCCCAGTGGCAGCACTGCACCTTCCATCTCCTCCTATCCCTCAGGTTGTGCTCCCCAGGAAGAGCCACCACACCTGTGCCAGGGTCCCCACGGACCCCAGGGACCCCTCAGAGCCTGCTGCAGGTCACAGCTGCCCAGAAAGAACAGATTTCTGCTTCCACAAACACCAGTGTGCAACTGTGGCCCCTGGTCTTTTAGCAGATGGCCAATTTGTAGTTCTCCCAAGTAAAGAAGCAGATATCCTTTTCCCAAAATATCAGGGAAGTGACAGGCTGCACAAAGGGTCTCTCATTTATTTTTTTCTTTACTATAAGCACTTTTCAAGAACAATTGTTGCACAGATGAGAAAGGAGGGAAAAGAGGGGCATTTTGGTGTGTTGTAGCAATTAAATGCTACCAGCAGCTTTCTTCCTGTGATACAGATCCAAAGTGTGGTCAGGTTTTTTGGGAAAGCAAGAAAACAGCCTCTATTGGTAACAGCTCACCATTCTCAAAGTCAGTAATTCTGCAGACTGCAGTTGCTAAAGATTTATCCTTTCTTCATATCAAAAACCACTGACCTACGGTGTGCCAGTTAGGAAGAAAGGAGAGAAACTCTAAAAAGACACAAAAAGTTTTGTTTTCATCTAAACAAGCATAAGATGTCTAAGCCTCAGACGATGCATCTCGATTAATCTTGAAGTAAAAGCCCAAGAAACACAGGAACAAACAGCCTTTAGCAAAAGCTTGTTAGAAGCAGCAAGAGACTCTTCTCACTGCCCTGCTGCCCTCAGTCCTGCCCTGCAGCCTCTGCTGCTGTTGTCCCCACAGCTGGGGCTGTCCCCCACAGCCTCCCAGAAAGCTGCACAGCAGCCCCATGAGGAGCACAAATGATTCATGAGGATGGGACCAGCAAATCTGCTCCTTTGCCCAAATTACAAAGTTGGGGGGACAACACTGTTAGGCACTGACACCTTCCTGTACTGGTCAACAACATCCCTGGAACCACCCCTTGGGGTGAGCACAGCACCTGCCTGCAAAAATAGCTGCTCTGAACAGGGTGTGATTGTGTGTAAGGGCTGCCCTAGCTCCCTTCCTACAGGGAACACCTTCTTTACAGCTTCATTTTTATTTCCTGTTTAAAGTATGAACATAATACTAAAAAGGCTACGCAAAGCCAGTTCACCAGAAGAAGAAAAAAAAGGCTACATTGATAACAACTACCTTGCTCCTGAAATTAGGTATTTTGTGTGGATTTGCAGCATATTTCAGCAGTAGTTGATGCTGGATTAGTTTTGCATTGCAGTAATTCTGGGTCACAGCAAGGATACACAAAGTAGACAATTCTCAGCTTGGATTCAGGAAACAAGATTTATATTCCCATCCCCACCCAAGGCCCACTATGGGGCTTTACATTTCAGGTTTTAATAAAAAGTACAGACAGAGAGCATTGCTTTGCAGAAACCTGGCAACAAGTTCTAGTGATAATGAAAATTGCTCTGAGTTCAAGTTAATTATGGTAATTGGGAAATTTGGGAAAGAAACATGGTTGCTGTCAGAGGGAGCAGAAAGGTTAGGAATTATGGAACAGGAGGCCTGGCTGTGGGTCACAAGGGGTTAAGTGGAGCTTGCAAGAGTGGGGAGCAATGAGAGAAAGGATTTTCTCATGGCCAAGGCAGTCCCTCCTGTCCCAGAGCACACAGATTGTAATTGCTGCTCTCAGTTCCTACAGATCAAGTGCAGGGTTTTAACCAAATTTCCCACAGGAGCCACTCATCACATTGCTCATTTCTGGGCATCCTGAGAGCCCCGGGTCTGCAAGGCAGAGCCCCAAGTGCTCACAGCTGCAGCTGGGTCACTGCACTGCAGGCTCTCAGCATCCCAGCTGCTGGGACAAGCCAGGGCAGTGTCACATCAAATCAGGCAAGCAGAAATGAGCTGCCTTTTTTCCCTTTTTTTTTTTTTTTTTTGACTCAATTTGAGTCCCAGCTCTTCATCTGGAGAAGGAGAATGCCCAGCATCCTGTCACCTAATGGGCACGCTGAGGATCAATTAGCATTCGTGAAACACTCATCTCGAAATGATGAGTACCACAGAAAAGCCCAGGAGGAAATCAATACTTCTCTAAGCAGAACAAGGTGTGAAGAGCATGCAGTAAATAAAGCAGAGTGGGACCCATCTCACAGAGAGGCTGAAATGAGGGAAGACAGGCCATCCTCTGGATAGGAGCAGCATTCATAGGCAGAAGAGGCAACCAGATGGAGGCAGGAGCACACTTCAGCTCCTGCAAGTGTTACCCTTTGCATCCTTGATAATGTTCGTGTGTGGATGAGACATTTCCTACAAATCCTGTAAAAAGCAGGCAGCTGAATTGGCAGCAACCATGGCTCAGCCAGGCAGGACCTCACTGAATGGTCCCAGCACTGCTGGGTTCCTGTCAGGGCTTCACTACCAACGCCAAGGACTACAGAGAGCAAAACATTCCAGCTATTAAGAGCAGCTGGCAAGGGCTTAGTTTAGAGTAAGAAAAGGATGTGGTCAGTGAGGGGGGGAACACAGCTTCTGAGGCAGCAGGAGCAGCCTCCAGGGACACCTGCTCTGGAATCAGGATTTGCTTTGCAGCCAGAGGAAGTGGAGGGATGGCAAACTGGGAAGGCACACAAGACTGATGCCATGGATGCAGGGCCGGTGACAGCACCACCGTTTTGCTGAATGCAAAGCAGAACCACAGATGAGAGCTGGAAGTTTGAAAATGAAAGATATTTCCACAGAGAATTTGTTTTCAGTCCACGAGCACTCTCAGAGGCAACTTGATCTACTTGTGCTGTGCTGGCAATAACTGCATTTTGGGAAGATTTATAGGCTTCCAAAATTGGTTTCATTGGAGAGCATTGGCCAAAATACTCCAGGAGTTGCAGCCTGAAGTCCAGGCTCTCAGAACTCACTAGTTTTTCCAGGGTCAGAACATTTTTCCAAGTCCATAACTATGAACAGACACAGTTCAGCCAGAGACTATTGTGGCAGTAGTAACTTCCTTCTGCAGATGCATGCATTTCTCCAGGAGAGATGCTGAGGGTCTGCAGGCAATTCAGACAGTTTTTCTTTTTATTTTTGATAATCTCAGAAAAGAAACAGACATGTAGGAATGGAGCAGCAGAGACACTCCCAGTTACCTCACAGCACAAGAATTCTCTTGTTACTGTTCCTGGTTTCCATTCAGGCTGAAAAACTGCATTTCATGTTTGCTCAAAACCAGAACAGTTGGCTAAAGCCAGGTCACACAGTAATCATGTTAAACAAGCCTTGATTTGTTGTACCTTTGGGCTTAGACTCTCCTGCATCCAAAGCCCAAAAATTCACCCTCCTCAAGCCCATGTGTCTTGTGTTAGCTTGAGTGTACATAAAAATCCATATGGAATTCCCCAATTAAAAGCAGATGCTACGTGGGCACGCACAAAGTTAATTATGACATGGAACTCATTTGAAAGCATGGAGCTGAGGACAACCATCACGGGGTCTGCTTTCAAAGTTTGGTACCCTTCAGAAAGTAAACCAGGTTTTGAATATTTCTGGTGCAGAACAGGATTAAGGTTTGTGTATCCCAGGCAAACCCTACTGCAGTTGAAAAGCACATTCACAGTCCAAGCTCAGCCCCTACCACACAGAGGGTGTTGAGTGTGAGAATAGAAACCCCAAAACGAGGTATTTTATCTGCTTCTTTTTCCCTCTGTGCATGTCTGGGCATTTCACAGGAACACCCTCACAGCAGGAATGGAAAAGAGCTTCCCATGTGTTACAGGTAGAGGGGGAAGACAGTTACATCTGCACCCAGATGAAATACTTCATCTGTTAGAATCAGCTGGTGAACACTTCAGAGGTCTGGGTGACTATGAGGTTGTGTTCTCTCACTACAGTGAAATACACCCCTGCTCTGCACAAAACCAGTGGCCTCCAAGTGGTCCAAGGAGTAACCAACCTCTCAAGCAGCCCTTAGGAACACTCTGTCTCTCCAAAAGATGAATGGCTGCACAGCTGGTTCTTACACAAGCTGGTATTATCTTCACAGATGCTGATTTATGAAGAAGAAAATAATTACATTTTGATTTAAACTCTGGAGTGCTTCAGGTACTGCAATTCAAGGAAAACACTTTGGGATGCCACAGAGCTTGCACCACAGTATAGATTTGTGTGTGTTTGAGAATCAATTACCATTAGTAGAACAACAAGTGCCAAGTGCTGTTCAAGTGTATTTAACTTGAAAGTTCTATTTGGGATATTATAAAGGAACTCATCTTCAGAAGACAAACCTTGTCACTCCTGAATTACTTTCCAGCATTTCCAATTCAGTGGCTTTCTGTTGTTGTGGGCTTTTGTGTGGTTTTTGTTCGTTAGTTTGTTTTTAAAGGGGAAAAACACAGATCCTTGCCAAAAGAAAAAAACCCAAATAAACAGAAATTAAAGGATGACAATATGAAACTCTAGAAAATCAAATCTAATAATCTATTATTTTCAAAGAAACTTCAGCAAATGTGATGATGATTTTTCCTCATCAAAAAGATGAATTTCTTGCCCTTGAAACATTTTAAAATTCTCTGATTCTCTAATTTTGGAAGGGTGCTTTCTGGTACAGGGTGTCTGTTGGTTGGACACTACACCAAAGCTTGCAGGGCCTGGATTCACCTCTCCAGCCTGCTACAACTCCTGTAGGACAAGGATTTGAATTCTGTTTCAGACTATACACTTGAGGAAAAGAAAGCAATGTGCTTCTGGCATAAGTGATCTCATGTGAGATGCAGCAGCTCCAGCAAAAACGCAGTCAGAGCTCTGGTGGTTTCCCACTCAGCCTGTCTCTGCAGCTTCAGCTCAAGTTGCCTGATCTCACAAGCAATAAGCCATGTTTGATAAAACTAAGCTCCACTTAACATTTGAAAGTCAAGCCAGATTCGTTCTGATGCCTGGGCAAACAATTCTGACCAAGTCATGTCACCATCAAAGCCAGATCAATCTGTGACAATTGTGACAACACGAGACCAGTCTGTACCAGAACCAAGGCTCTGATACAATTCAATCACTTTGTGCTGCTTGGAGAACTTACAACTAATCCAAAATAGAGCAGGTGTGGCCAAAATTAAAAGGAGCACTTCTGAGACCCTGCTATCAGCTAAACTCTGTTTTCTTTGGCAGTAGCTCTGTGTGTGACCAGCTGGAGGCTCACAAAGGCAGTGCTGCATGCAGAAACCATTCCTGCCTGGGGCTGACTGAGATGTGCAGGGCCAGCAAACAGCACAAAGGCAGGAGGCACTAACGAGGCATTTCTTACTGCACAGCAGGGACCAGACTCTGCTTCCACTCAGGCCAATACAAACCCAAGGAGTGCTGATTTCTTTGTACTACATTGCTCAGAGAACAGGGCAGGAGAGCTGGAGCAATGCTCTTCTCTGATTTTCCATTGTCTACAACTACCACATGTTTATGCATCCTGACAATGACAGCATCTGAGGAGAGGACCAGATCCTTCTATTTGCTATTTCACTGTCATCTTAGGAGATCAGAGTGGCATCAGGAAATGAGACTTAATCAGTTAACTTGACCCTCCTCCCATTTTAAATTTAGATTTAAAATATTTCCTTAGACACCCTGCATCTTTGTTTTAACCAAAAATGTGCATTCCTCCCTTGGTTCTAACCTGTCCTGGTTTTGGCTGGGATAAGAGTTAATTTTCTTCCAGGTAGTGGGTACCATGCTGTATTTTGGATTTTTTATGAGAATAATGTTGATAAGACACTGATGTTTTTGGTTGTTGCTAAGCTGAGCTTATGCTGAGTCAAGGATTTCTCAGTTTTCCATGCTCTGCCATTGAGAAAACGCAGCGGGAGGGAGGGAGCATGACCAGGACACCTGAGCTGAGCTGGCCAGAGGGAGATTCCACCCCACATGCCCAGTGTGTAAACTGGGAGGAGCTGGCCAGGGGCTGCCTGGGGATGGGCTGGGCATTGGCCAGCAGGTGGTGAGCAGCTGCGCAGTGCATCACTTGCCTGACTTAGGTTTTATTTCTCTTTCTCTTTTTGTTGTCTCCCTTTTCATCATCATCATTATTATTATTATTATTATTATTATACTTTTTTTTTAATTATTAAATGTTTTATCTCAACCCCTGGGGTTTCCCTTTTTTTTTTTTTTCACATTCTCCTCCCCATCCCACTGTAAACCACATCATAACCTTTATTTCTGTTCATGTCAGCCCTGCAGGAGAGAGAAAGCAAATGGACATCTATGAAAGTACCTTCTTGTTGCTGCTGCAATTGGTGCCAATTCCTCCCTTCTTCCCACTCCCCTAAATGCCCAGCTGGCTCCTTCTCAGAGGGCAGTTCACAGGCTGTTTGACAGGGAGGTCATAACGTGCAAGTCTGAATTTATGCAGTTCCTGTCCTGAAGGAAATTAAGGATTCCAAACAGAGAGAAATCCTCCTTATCTCAAGGCACTGTTCTGACAGCACAAAAAGCATGCCCTGGGTGATATCCACTGCTTCAAATTGCCTCTAAAAGTTACAGGCATCTAAAAATAGCCAACTACCTAATCCTTGTGATGGTAACAATCCCCATCAGAAAACAGCTCCTGAGCAATAGCTGTGCTCTCATGGTTTTCCCCTGCCTCCCACCTCGAGTGTGCCTGGCACAGGGGTGAGCCAGCTCTCCCCTTCAGCTTGCCATGAATACAAGTGTTGAAATTAATGCTCAACTCTCCTGTGTGCTCACAGGTAACACTGGGGTACAAAATAGGCCCCTGGAGATCTAATCCCCTTTGTCACCTCTGCCAAATGAGAAAGCAATCAGGCTCTGGGCTTCTTAAATGCATCTGTCCTCCATGTCTGTTCTTCCTAAATATTTGCCCTAAACCAGGACAGATATCAAAACACCTGTCCTGAAGCACAGAACAACCATGGAGACGTAACTGAGAACATCTTTCACACTCAGTAACAGGGCAGTTCTGCACCACAGTTCAACTCAGAGCTCCAGAGGCAGCTGTTAAGCCTTTATTTTTCCAGTGTCTTGGTGCAAAAGAAGAGATACTCACACGAAACAATTCAGGAATTCAAAATTATTTCAGCATCGAGGCAGCCTTCCCCAGGAAGGACCTGCTGTAGGAAATGGGATTTCAGAATGTGGGAGAATGAGTTTATGGCACTCCAACATAAACCATTCCACCATTTAATGCTCCAGGTTTGACTGGAGCAACCTTCAGGTCTGTTCTGTGCCAAGAATCACCTGCCCTGCAGCAGGCATCCGTTTCAAGTGCTGGGAATATCTTCTGCTGTAAGATGAAGTGCTCCATTCTGCTTGTATTGTGCTTTCTCTTTGCTGCACTAAATCTCATTGCAAATTCCCTGAAAATCTATTCCAGTGTGATATTCTCAGGGCCCTTTATGGCACTACAATGTTGGCTGCAAATGAAGCCATTCTTTTCTTCTCCTCCCCATCCCCAGGCACCCAGATCCCAGGAGGAACAGTCTTCATGCTGCTTGTCTGAGAGCTTCAACAAAAAATAATTCACTGTGTGAATTATAATTCCTTGAAGCTTGGAGTGAATCCTAAGGGCAAAGTCTATCACCAATAAATGACACATCAGAAAACCTGTCCCAAGAGGATTAAAAACTATCCGATGATTTTAATCATACCTATGTATAAAAGTTACTTTTTAATTTCCTTTTTCTGCATAACTGATCTTTGCATTTTCATATTCATTGCTAAGGAAGCTTCCAGTGTTTCATTTGCAAAGCTGACATCCACTGCATGTCAAATTGAGTGCTGGCTGCTTTTTAGAATACACATGATTATACTTGTATTCCAGGATATTTTACTCTTTTACTGGCCTCCTCTAATGATATTCTCTCCATAACTGTTCTTGCACTTCCCATACCAACTCAGCACAGTTCCTGAATTATTGATGAATCACTTTCTATTATGATCTATGAAACAGTTGTCTAGAAATTATCAGAATACTGTAAATTTGTACTTTATACCAAATAGCCAAGATGTCTTGAGAGCAAAGTTACTGCATTAGTCAATTAACACTTGTGAGAGATCTTAACACAAAAATCCACTGTACACAAGCTACCACAGCAACACCTTTGTAATACACACATTTGTACTCTGTGTCTTTAATTCAACATCTGGACTTTGTGTAGAAGCTCTCAGCTATGTTTACAGGGCAACTCCAGCATTTTCCCCCTCCTCATCATCACAAAAATATGTTCCAAGGAAAGGGGTAAGTTTAATATTTCTGTCAAAATAGGGGTCATATTCAGTTTCTGCAAAAACTGCACTCTGATAGTGAGAATAAGGTACCAGAAGAAGGAACATCATCCACCACCAACGTAGATTAATGTTTGATATTACACTTCCTTTGCTCTTCTGAGTATTGAGAAAAATGTGCATATTTCTCTGCTCTATAAAATTGCTGAGAGACTAATTGAGCAAGCTTGCCTAGAAACAAAAGGCCACCTTTGATAAATTTGAAAGTAGCAGCTCACTCTTAGAGTATCTACTTTTACTTTAGTGTAAAAATACACAGGTATAATGGATCACTGACAAGCAGAAATTTCCTAATCATTAATGAGACATTGGACTACTTAAAAAAAAAAAGGTAACCTAAACTGTTCTATACATGGAGCTTCTTTTCCAAATTCTTTCACAGATGAAAAACAGTTAACCAGATACCCTTGACTGAAATTTTAAAAACTCCCAGAGAAACAGAACATGATCTCTCCATTCTCCCTCCACACAAACCCCCTCACCTCACAGCAATTAAACCAACAGAGAATTGCCAAAGGAATACACAGGGGGAACAACTGAGTCTGAAGCTAAAGGATGATAGAAACAGGTAAATTCTGATAGTATTGGGAAAGTACTGCCACTCCAAAGAGGCAATTTTTATCTTTACACATCCACCCAGCCTCCACAGAGCACAGGCTAAGAACAGCAACTCAGCACAAGGTATTGCTACAAATGTTTTGTTCACAAGAGCTTCCTCAAAATAAAATTCTGCCTTTTAAATGAAATGAGCAACAATAGCACAACAGTCAAGAGGACTTCTAACAGAAGAATAAACCAGCATTGGAACCTTAGGATGAACTTCTCACAAGCAGACCCAGACCCAGATTTGATTGTACAGCTCTCAGGACTGAGCTGTGAATAGGATACCTGAACCATGGTAAGAAAACCCTTCAGATTTTTTGCTTTAAGGGTGACAGAAAACCCTTTTCAACCATCAAACTATCTTGAAACATTTGTTTCTGCAGACAGGATAGAAGGAACATTCTTTTAGAGTCCTCTGCAAACAATTGGTATTTTTTTGCATCTCTAATAAAGATTTTTTTTAAAAAGGTGGAGAAATATAAGACTAAGAGAGAGAGCTAATAAATCTAAAGGGAATTCAGTTTGAAGAGGGTCAGCAGTGCCATAAGGAAGGGGCTGCAGTCTGACTGGGAATATGCACATGTTGGCACAGAATTTGCACTGCCCCATTGGAGATCAGTGACAGAGGGGCTTCCACACTCACAAAACCTTCAGTGTGATTACAGATTAAGCAGACCTGATTCAGTTTGAACAGAAAAAGGGACAGAAAAAGGGCAGGGGAAGGTGCCTTTTAAGATGCCAAAAATGAACTGACATCACAATTCTGAATAACAGTCAATGTGTGAATCAATTTTTATCTAACACAGTTTTAAAAGTGCAAGGAGAAAACCGGTGATTTTATACTGAGCCTCTACAGAAAAACTAAAAACAAAAAACAAACAACCAAAAAACCCAAACCAAACTGCCATTGAATTGTTTCATAATGGTCCCAGCAGCAATTCTAAGCTGGCCCCTGGCAGCAGGGAATCCTGGCAGCTCTCAGGGCAGCTGTTTCACATTCTGGTACAGGGTCTGGAGTATAAGGTCAGCCTGACACACAGAGAGCATCAGAGACCCAAATCTGCAATTTGTTCCTCCAAAATAACACTTGTGTACACTTAATTTGTATGTACAAGGGCAGATTTGCCACACACAGCTGCATCTAAACATTTTGCTTTTAGTCTGAGTGTTTTTTAGAAGTAAGGATGAGTAATGCCCAAGATGAGATGCTGGCATTTCAACAAAATATTGATCACCTATCACAGTGTTATTTCCAACTAATGAGAAGGTCAATTCCGTTGCAGGAAAGAAGATTTGGAGGCCTGTTTTGCCAGATTTTGTGCATGATGACAGACCAGCACAGTTGTGGTATTAGTAATCACAGAAGGGCAAATGTCAGAGTTAAAAATGAGTATATTTGGTCTTGTTTTTGAATGTAGGAGTGTTAGAAAATCTAAAGTCTACCCTAGTGTCTTGTGAAAGGACAACTATTACTAATATTTGCCTTATGGCATTAAAAACAAGTGTTTATTTCTCATCATCCTGGTTACATTAACCTCTCAAGTCCCTTAGTAGTCTCAAGGACAATGATTTTTACAAATAAAATAAAACAGCAATATTTATTTCTTAGGATAAGTAATGCAGTGCTCACACAGCACTCATTAGAGACATAAACCCTCAGTGCATGAGCATTAAAAAACCCAATTCATCCAAATCACTGAGTGCTCCCAGCAGCTACAGGTAATGGGGGGAATACCTGCAATTATCCACCAGCACACTCAGCCTCAACAGACTTCTGAACAAATAAGAACAAAATCCACTCAGGCTTTTATCCAGCTGGAAACCACCAATATTGAAGTCAAGCTCTAACCTTTTAATTAGCTCAGACTCATCTTTGATTCACCAGACACAGACCCCAATTTGAGGTTCATTTCCTGATGATTCACAGGACAAGCAGTTTTTTCATCCAGCTAGGAAAAAAAATGTTCATAACATTTATATCTTTCATAATTCCAATTTAAGTGTTTCTCGTTCTTGGGATGGAAAGCATGTATGGAACCTGTGTGGTTCCATTTCAAAGAAGCTCAATAAACGAAAAATAAGAGGGCACTTCAAGCCAGAAGTGCCCACCTACACAGCTGCCACTCTGCCCTGATTCTCACTGCAGGAAGGGAAACAGAGACACAGTGGAGCAGCTTCACCACAGTCTGAAAAACTGGATGTGAACAGCCCAATTTCCCTGGGAAGAGACCAGACATGCAGGACAGCTTCCTGAACCTCTGTTTCATCACCACTTACAAACAGAATAAAGCAATGGGAATTATTTTAATTTCTAAGGGTGCTGCTACCAGCAGAATTTGGATAGAAGCAGCACCTGTAAAATATTCTGTGGATGTGTCTGCTGACATGTACATACATATGTACACATCCTCGAGACACCCAGCCTGGCTTTCCTGTAATTACCAAGGATTTGGGCTAATTGCTGAATAGTTCTGCAATATGAGGCACTGTCTCTACAATTCTTCTTGGCTCAACTTTCTCCTGTCACATTGCAGTGGTGTAGCACACAGATAATGAAGCCATCCTGGCTGCCAGGCTGGATCCAGCCACGTGTGTATCCAACCACATCCACACATGGGAGCTCTGTTTCTTTATCCATTCCTGTTTTCTCATCCAGTGCACTTATGACAGGCATAAAAACTGCAGGAAGAAGTTTAGATGCTGAGAAGTTGAAGAAAAGCCAAGAATAAAAGCCTTTCAAGAGACTCCAGCTCTCCAGCACTGCAGTAGCTCAGGGGCCAGACAGGAGCTGGACTTTACACCCAAGCCCTTGGTAGCACTCAAAAATCACACTTTTACAACTGAGGTGTCTGGGTGGACATTCCCAGAAATGCTGCTCTGCTCTCTGGCTAATTGGCAGTCAGGTAACAGGAGGAAAGGTTTCTGTCTGGCCAAACCCTAAGGCACAATATTGTCCTAATGCATCAAGAGCACAGAGTTATCCCAAAAGGAAACAGTTTTACTGCTTGAAATATTGCAAGAGTCAATCTCAATCAGCCAGCTGAAAAGTTGACAATTACCAGAGAATAACCAAGTACATGAATCACCTGCATTTGAGGGTCTTCCTCACCATTTCATCCTAAAAAGTGCAAATGGAACAAAATATTCTATAAAAACCCCATTAAAGCTGTGAGATTTTTGTGCCAGCTGGGATCATCCTACACACAAACACAAGAGAAATCTCTACAAGCATTTGTGGGTGACTGATCCCAGAGAGCAGAGCTGAGCACAGCCACACACAGAGATGGTGACAGGATTTGCACCCCAGTCTGGTGGGTTTTGAGCAGCACTGGCCTTTACAGAGGTGTAAATCAGGTGTCCGTGCTCACTGGGTTTCCCTCAGCACTGCAGAGCTGTAGGGACACGATGTCACAGCTTGCACCCCTCCAGTGGAACATCACAGTGAAACAATCCTGTGCACATTTCTTTGACCGCATGACTACTTTCTGACACAGTGCTTCCTCTGCATATTTTATGCCAGATTAAGGGTTTTTTTCCCTGCCTTCTGCATTGCTGTTTAAAGGATTTAATCTGCTGTCCTGTGGCTCTAACAGGTAACACACTGATTCTTTTTTTTTCCCAAGTCTCCAGACCACCAAAGCATCTTCAAGACACAGAACAAATTTATTCTGCTAGGGAAGCAAAGGCCAAGAGACTCCCCATTGATCAGAAAGTTCCTTCTATTAATCACTAAAGCATCACCTGGTTCAGCACAGCTCTGTTAGTGGCAACACTCTGAGCACCTTTCCAAAGACTAGAAAGGCTGACAGGCTTGGAAAATTAGCCAAGGCTGATGAGCAGAGCTCTCTTAAAGAAAAGAAACCTCATCAATAGCTGCTACACAGCTGTGGCACCTCTACTCAAGGATAATTATGTGGGAAATCTCTGCCTTTCTACTAACTCCTCATGGCAATCCAATACATTGAAGGATCTTGAGCCCACTTGAAAATAACTTACAGGGTCTCAGGTGGGTAAATGGTTCAACACAGAACACTGCATTTTCTAATAATAAAGTATCACTCTTCATTGAAAGATAATCTTGATAAATTATTTTCTTTTGTTGCACTCAAAACTCAAGGCCTAGCTCTGGAAGATCTAAGGATATATTCAATAATTAGTACAGAATGGTGATATTGTGCAGAAAATCCCCTGGTAACTCTTAGAAACAAACTTTCACCAAGAGGGTATTTTTGTGGCTTTTTCTTTAACTGGTTGCTTTAAAAAATCCTCACCACATGTCTTGCTAAATAATAAATGTACAGCTACATCCAGCTAGGAGACTGACATTCAAAACAAGCTTTGCTTTAGGGAAATTACCTGACTGGATACTTGTTTTGATTTGCCCCATCAATAAGGCCTTCTGAATACTTAAAAACATCCCTGAAAAAGGATTAAAATCTGAAATTCTTGTAAAAGACAGGCCTACAACTGTGTGCAAGTGACAGACACACAGACATGTTCTCCATCAGGAATTCCAGAGCACGGGGCTCTCAGCCATGGAAAGAGAACACAAAGCATACACCTGTCATCATATTTTTAAGATATCTTAATATTAAAAGCCTTAAATAACTTCTGCTAGGAAATTTGAAGGGAATTGTTTTCTATTTTCTGGTAGAAAACTCTCTGCTTTTGAAGGCATTCTGAAAAATGACAACAACTTGACAGTAGAAACCTTCCTGTGAAGATGTGTGCTCCTTCCCATGGGTGGAAAATCTCTGCTGCTCTTCACACAATTTTACCTGGGAAAAAATGGTGTGATCTTTCCATGCAAATGAATATTTGAATTTACTTCACCTAAGCCTTTCCAGAGGTACCCACAAGTTGAATTTGTCCAATTCTGTCCCTAAAAACATCAGACATTTTCACTAGTCAAAATTTGTTTGAAACTGCTTCAAAACCTGAGAGGTGCTGGCTCCATTTAATTTGGCCTCTAAGCTAAAACTGAAGACAGAAGAAAAATATCCTAGGCAGTATTAAACTTCAAAATGCCAGCGATTTAAAATTAATGTATCCTATCTTCCCAAATGATAATTTAAACTACAGGATTGTACTTCTAAATGCTAGTCACATTTTAAAACAATTCTTTCTGAACAGAAAGTCCCTTTGGTGTGCAAAGGGTTGTACAGAGACTTGGAAAAGCTGGGCACTTCTGCTACAGAGCTCACAGGTTTTTGTGTTCCATTTCCCCCTGTTTGGCTGATGTTCCAGTCCAGGTGGAGCCATGGAATTGCAGAGCAGGAGAGAGGAGGCAGCCACGGATCCTGTCAGCAGAACAGCTCCACACTGTTCACTCACATCCTGTCACTGATGCCTTAGGATTTTAGCTTTCATATTTTTTATGTATTTATAATCCTGCAATTCTTTAGTGTAGAACTCTAAACTCCATCTCCAGTGTCAGCTGCTGCTTTCCCATTTTGGTCAGACACAACAATTCCTCTCCAGGCCTGGCAATCCAGGACACCTGACTGTCCCAGGCCCTGAGAGATGGAAACAAAAGTGAGCTGGGGGGAGCAAACTTGGGGTGAATGACTTCATTACCTGAAGCTGTAATTGGAAGATTAAACCCCAATGTGCAAATGGACCAGACTTATAAAAGTGTGAAAACCCCATGAGCCATTGTCCATTTTTGGGTGTAGCCCCTGGTGGGGCTTTGTCTGCCCTAAATGTACCTGAAAGCCCTTCAATAAATAGAACTGCTTTTGATTCCCTTGATTTTGTCTGGCCTCTGTTTCCAGGCAGCCCCAAAAAGGCATCCCACTGCCATACAGATAACAACTGCTTCCTCTGCCTTTTCTCCCCAGACCAAATGCCCATCACACACCAGGTGTTGTCTCCCAGTCCCATCCTCCACCTTCCCTTTGCTCCATTTCATCTGAGATTTTGGGACTCACAGGACTGCAGAGATGCTGTGACAGAATCCCAACACAAACACTAACACAAAATGAGTTGTGTCACTAAGCCCTCTCCCCTGGAGGGATTGGCAGTGATGAATCAACATTATTGCAACTGCTCTAGGCTTAGGGAAGGCCTGAGACATGAAAATTCTGTGCATATCTCCAGACATCCATCAGGATTTGGGCATCAATAATGTTGCACTTGGTATAATAAAACATTATCCACAAATACAATAAAATATTATCCACAAATATATTCACCAACAGCAATTCAGAACAGCCAGCACCTGGCTCCACCTGCACAGAATATTCTAGTTAATATCTTTGAAGCAGCAGCAAATATTTAAATACAGATGTAGATAAATTTAACTGACTCAGTAGGCAGTGGCCTGGCATTTCCAAAGCACCTGGAAAACTGAACTGGGCTCCTCACACTGAGTCTCAGAAGTTTGGAGAAAAAACTGTCCCACTTTTAATACCACGTTCACAGCAAGCTCCCTACACTCTAAAATGAATAATTTCCAAAGCTCCTTGAGGGTCAGCATATGAGCTGTGAGGTTTAGTGCATTAACTGTGACATCCTGGGATGAAGCAAGTTTATTTGAAGGGCCTGTCATGTTTTTGAAGTATATTCAGACCATTGTTCCTTGCACTTGAAAAATGAAATTAATATATATATATGTATAATTTTAATGGTTGTCAATTCATTTACAGCACCAAACACATTTTCAAATCTGTTAATGAATGTTTAGTTGGCATGAATAATTGTCATTAAGCACAGAGAATTGAGAAACAGGGATAAATGTTGTTTACCAAAACTGCTTTCCATGACATCATCTGTATTGCTTGTCTGTGAAGAAAAACCATCAATTTATCCCCATGACCAATCCTTTGCCATTAAACAATTGCACACAACATTTTGCCTTTATCTTTTAGTTTGAGTCAAAGCATTTCACGGTTATTTTGAAGGGCACATGATGACTCACCTGATATTTAAGAGAAAAAAATAGTATTTCTGAGAATTTCCCCCAGATTCCACCAGCTCTGAGGAACAGCAGTGATCCACAGCAAGGAGGAACATCAGAAAATGCTCCCTTCTGACCTCTCAGCATCCCTTTCACAGTCCATCACCACATCCCTCCCTGGTGTGCTCCAGGCCACAGTGAACCTCTCCATAAGGGCACCTAAAAATCCCATTTCAAAGAATTACAACTCCTAGAAGGGAACTGCACTCTAAACCTGCAGACAGGGCTTTGTACAGAAGTCTGGGAGCAATGGACACAACTGAGTGAAAGGTTTTAGTTATTTTAGCACAAAATGCAGCTGTTTTAGCTCACAAAATGAGAGAGAGCACACACAGGGAAGGTGTCTCTGCTAAAGGGAGCTTCTGAAGCCAAAATCAAATGAGATGGAAGCTGGAATCCATTGCATAAGTATCTACACATTTTTGTTTAGATTTCTAATAGTAACTTTATGGCCAGTAATTTTAGCAGCCACTAATCCCTGACAGCCATGACAAAAACATGATCCACATCTTTGCAGGCTTGAGGGGAGGCAGGGCACACAACACTGACAAATATTTGTTTTCAGCAGCTTTCTATGATGGATCAGAAAGGCAACTTGCCAAAAAGTGCACATACCACACAGCACAAGTACCTAGTTAG
Organism: Drymodes brunneopygia; assembly: GCA_013400955.1. Classification (NCBI taxonomy): domain Eukaryota; kingdom Metazoa; phylum Chordata; class Aves; order Passeriformes; family Petroicidae; genus Drymodes; species Drymodes brunneopygia. The sequence goes on along the minus strand of VZTZ01044639.1, from coordinate 1,085,176 downwards.
GATATTTAAAATACCATCTGCCTTCAAATAAACTGGATTTAAGTAAAGCTGTGCAGCACAGGATGTCTGTTCCAGGAAAAGCTTATTTTAAAGGCAGCAGTTACCACAGCAGATGAGATCTGTGCTTCTGCATGATCTAGAACCAGAGGCAGCTTTCAAAGGCAGGGACTGGGGCTGGGTCAGTCCAGCAATATAGCAGGATATCAAGACAAGTTTCTGGGAAATCATTTCTTTCTCCCATGCAATACAAGTAACAGTCCATGGGTTTAATTCAATGATACTCGAGACTCTCAAGTTTGAATGTTCAGCTTACCTGAGAGTGTATCTGTAACTGGAGCTTTATCAATTTACATCAGGCAAAAGATGCATCTTTCTCTCATGAGACCAGGAAAACGTAGCTACAACCTTTTTAATTGCCAGAACAAACTCTCTGGGACTCCTTCTTACTAGGAATGATCATTTTTAACACATAACTAACCACCTTCCAGCCCAACATTTTGCAGCACTGCACTTCAGCATCCTGCACTCAGGAAGAGCCCTGGCTGGTGCCTGACCAGACCATTGAGACTGAAAAATGAAGCTGCAAAGTCACAAAGACATGAACAGTTGAAAGTGGGTGACTCCAAACTGTTCTGCTCTGCTCCCCCCTGTGAGAAGCCCTCTGTAAGCCCACAATTCCCTAAACTTCTGAAATCATTCATGCTTGTTTCATCAGTTCTCCCTCACATTCCTGAATGTGGCCCACAATTCCTTACCAATGAAGGATATACACGTGCATATAATTAAGATCTAATCACTCAAAGACACAAACCAGGAGTTAATTTCACTGGCATACACATTTCAACAGCAACAGGCAGCTCTGAGCAACCTTTGGGATCCCTGCATTGATCTGTATACAAACATGCTCACAAAGGCTTGGCACCTAGAAAAGCAGAACAGATGGGAAACACACCCAGATTAAGTGATTTCAAGGAATGCTGGCACGGGGCTAAGAACTAAGCACAGACCTTGCAAGTCCCAAGTGCACATCTTTTCCACAAGATCATTTATTCCCTGTCAACAGGAACTTCTGTGTGAACCAAACCCAAAAAATAGGGGACAGATATCAGCTTGTAACTCAGGTCCTGGATAACAAATACAAGGTGGGGTTTTATTTCTTAAAATAAAATATTGATTACACAGGTTATTCAAAGCTAAACCAAACTCTTAAAAGAACTAGTAAAGCAATTACTGGGTTATAGAAATAACCCATTAAGTGACTGTACTGCAAAAGCTGTGGTTGAACCACACCCACACAATTTCTCTCTGGAACGTTTTCTACCCTGAGCTGATGTGTCACCAAAATTTCCTGAAGTTTTGGGAAGTTTAGTATCTCAGCTGAAATTCAAGCTTCCACAGTATCCTTCTTATAAAATCCACATCTCTCTGTGTTTGGATCCAGATTACAGGAAACCTGATTCAGTTAACTCAGCCCACCTAGATCTGCCATCTGAATCTGGGGCAAAAAACATCAAGGTGCCACAGGTCCCCCCATTGCTGGTCCTCTCTCCCACTCATTTCCCACATAGGACAAGATGAGCAAACACATTTGGATTAAAAGAATTTGATCTTAGGACTAATTAACAGATATTTTTCATTTCTCACATCTTGTTCATCTGCTGCAGAGTCTGGTTCTGCCATTCTCACTCCTACTGATTTTTTTTGCTGTAGAACAGTCCCATCTATTTCAATGAGACTATTTGCAGAATAAAAGATTACTCAGTGAGGAGAAGCCCAAAACATATCTGAACACATAAAGGTTCTTGTACCTGTCAAAACATTTTTCAACAATTCCTTCCTGCAAGCTTTGGGAGCAATGTTCACCCAAGGCATGTGAACCACCAGATAACAAATCACTCCCTGCTATTCATTATCTACTCTCAGCAACAGAAACACAGTGCCACAGAACACTGGGCCATTAGAGGATAAGGCCAGCTCTTTAAACATTTCAAATTTGATTAATTCTTCCACTGGAGTCTTTCTCAAAGATGCCTTTTCTATTAATGCACTATAACTATTAAAAAAAAAAGAAACTAATACAAGGAAAAATCCGTGGATTAATGTTAAGCCCTTTTTTCTGCTCTGATGATTAAATCTTCCTTTTCCTCCTGTATTTTGCAGGCAGCCTTGCAAATTTTTTGCCTGTTACAGAGATTCTTTAATTCTCCTTGTGGCACAGAGCAACAAAACACACAGAGCACAGAGCCAGGGCAGTAACAGCACCCAGGGGGGAAACATCTGCCTCCTTCAGCCCCTCACTGATGGATGTTTGTACTCATTTTATTGATGCCATCAACGTCCTGTGCACCCAGCCACTGCCTGTGCAAAGGTGGAAGAGGGAAAGCAGCAGGACATGTGCAGTTTTAGAGATGAATTACACAGATGCAGCAGCTTATGCACTCCCCTCCCTTAAGACACTCACTTTCTTCTTGGAGTGATAAGAATATGTTGAACAATTGGTGAGGTTTCATAGCAGGGCTCAAATGATTTTACACTGTGCATCTACGGCCCCATAAAGTCTTGCTGAAGTTTTTACAATGTTTGTATGAATATTTAACATTCAGCAGTGGAACACTGTTTTACAACTTTCCTACTTGACTTAGTGCTTGCTGTTTTATTTTGGCTACTATATTGCCGGTAGTTTTTATTTGCATAAAGTTGCTTCACTAAAGAAATAAAGATGTATTTCAACTGAAACAGCCTGGAGTAGGAATAATTTTTCTCTTTCTTCTGCCTTGTTTCCTCAGGAAAAAAATAAGCTTGAATTGTTTGAAAACAGAAGCAAAGGAAAAGACAGATTCCTGGTAAGAAACAAGCCTTGTAAGAAGCATTTTAGATAAATATATTTATAATAAATATACATATATATATATATATAATTATATATAAATATTCAGGTCCACCTTTCATATTGAAAGTTAATTATCATATAATGAATACATACAATGTAATGAATTATTAGGTATCTGAACTGTTCCTTAAACTTTAGTGACAATCTTCTACAATTAAGCTCCTAATAATTTATCTGTGCACCACTACCCTTACTTGCTGCATCCACACACCTTTTTAGTACCCTGAAGAAAAAGGCAGCTTTCAGACTGGCATCTTCCTGAAGGGGCAGGATGTGGGCACAACTGATTTATTAAGTTCCAGTACTTATGACTTGGACTGAAGTAAGTTCTCTATTAGTAATAGAAATTAAATCCTTAATAAATTTAATACCCTAATTGTCTGTAGTTTGAGGTAGCTTTTTTTTAAACATTTCTCCACATTTATCTATTTTACTGCACTCACCTTCACCTTCTATTTCCAACAGCATGGAAACCAAGCTTAAATTCACAGTGGCACATACTGCATAACCCCTACGTGGAAGATTTTACATCTCCAGATAAAAAGAAATCCCCAAATCCACTGCCTGTCATCCACAAGCAGTGCTGGTACCAACTACATGCACTGGCAGACATGCCCTGGCAAGAGAGGTCTGAGCTGTTCTCCCTCCAGCATTGCTGCAAGCAGGAATAACATTAAATGATCCTAATTCATCTCTGCACAGCTCTCATGGCTTGGTCACACCAGCAGGAACAGGAGGAGGAGAAGCAATCCACCCCCATCTTCCTCTCCTCCTCCCCTGCTCTCAGTACATCCCCCTCTGAGGACTGATGCTTTCTCTGGAGTCAATGACTGATCTAAAATATAAACTATTTACTTTAATATTCTTCTTGCAGAGGATTTTCCCAAGTCCATGAATGTTCATTGGAACACAAGCTGGAGAGAGCCACCCTCCCTTGACTCATTTCTACATTTCATTATATTCATTACAACCTTTGGACCCAAACCCTGTCCCTGTCTCTCAGGTGAAGGAGCTTTCCCTCGTGTCCCCTGTGTCATGGTGTCCCTTCCAGAGGCTGCTCTCATCATATATATATAATTCTTTTCCATGATCAGTGCTGAGGTTTTGGAGGGGCTGGCAGATAAGAAATACCATCCCCTCTATGCTACCTTTGCTTATCAATAATTTGAAACACCTGATTCTTCCCAGCATCAAATATGACCCCAGAGAGAAGCATGAGACAGAAACATGGGAAATATAAACCCACCATGCAATAATACTGTCAAGAGTGTATTTAAACCCACACTTAGCTGCATCTTGTTGGTATAACACAAACTCACTTTTTCTCCTGTTATTTCATCATTTACCTCAGACTGGACAGGACCTTTCTGAGATAAGCAATGAAGTGTTCCCAAAGTGCAGCTCCCCATTCACCTTCACCTTGTTTCAATGTCACCAGGTACAGAACCCCCAAGAGAACTGAATCTAAGCAGAAGATGGAAAGGGAGAGCCCAGCTTAGCTGCATTACTCTTTTTTACTTTGGAAATGATTCATGGATTTGCTGGAGCTGTTTACAGAAATGCTTAACTGTAAGCCACTATTAAAGCATCTTAAGGAAGTGCTAAATTCTAACTGGTCAGAAACCCAAATATTAATCCTGTGGTAAGGGCAGAAACAATGCTCTGGAATTCAGTGGGTTTAATTTTATCCCAGTGACTCTGAAAGCATGAAAGACAGACTGCCAGGCAGGAGGATCCAGCACATCACTGTCCTAAACATTTTGAATTAGCTGTAGCCAGGGATAGGGAAATCAACTTGACTGATGTACCAGGTGATGGAGAACCCACCCTCCAGGGGTATTCAGAGTATCACATGCTGAGCAGTTCCAAATAGCTGCTAAAGACCATCCAGAGCTTCTTGAAGGCAAAATAGAAGCAAAACACAGGTCATTGTAGTAATTGCTGCATGCATGAGGCCAGTGGGTAGATAATACTGCTGACAAACCTTCCTCCTCCTGCTCATAAATGACAAGAAAACCTGAAATAAAAGAGGTTGGACAGTCTTGTAATATCAATTACACATGAAAATACATCCTTGTAACTGTTTCTTCTTATGTAATGCATTGCTAACACTGCTGGCATGGTCTTGGTAACACAGTGGAGAAATAATTTAATAAGATTGATTGAGGCAAGAAAAATAAATAAGTCTGTCTTAACAAGCAGGAGTTAAAGGTTGCTGCTCTGATTTGCTGCCCAAAATGTTAGAGAGGATGTCAGATGAGTTCTAGTTTTTGCACACGAATGCTATTGCTCTGCAGAACCCAGATATTGATATAAATTTAGCTTCAGGCACAGGTACTTAAAGATACGGTAGGAGATTGTGATCATCACACAATACGAAATAAAGCTAAATTAAAAGCTGGCCCAATGCATTTTTAATATTGATATGTAATAATAAAGCACCCACAGGATTTACCAAAGAGATCTATAGGGAAAATCCCAGGAGAAATCTGTGCAGTATTTATGAACTCAGGACACTCAACAGCTGATCACCAAAGATTACTGCAGGTGTAGTAAAGCCAGCAAGAACTTGCTGTCCTCTTGCTCCACAGGAACTCATTCAGGCACTGGAGCTCACACTGACAGTGACAAAAAGCAGCTGGTAAAAAGAAGGTGGCAGAGGCAGCTCAGAAAGGTTTCCAGCAGTGAAACACAGCCTGCTGTGGGGCTTTCACCCAAAGACCCTCAGTTTGAGTGCTGGCTGGAGGAGCAGGATGGCATGCACAAGGTGCAGGAGGCACCAAGCCAGCCCTGACTGAGCTGGGGTGATCCAGCACTCCCACTCTACCATTTCACCACCTTCCAGCACCCAGAGGACTGGAACTGCTGACACTCTTTGTTCCCCTGCAGGTCTCACTGCCCTCGTTGCCCTTCTCTCAGCAGCCCAGCATTTCACAGATGTCTGCCATGCTCTGCTTGCTTGGCGTTTCCATGGAGCAAAGGGACCTTGGCACTCCCCCTCTGCTCCCCACAGGCTGTTTAACAGTGCTGAGCTCCCCTGTTTGCACCTCCCCTGCTCTAATTCAGCTCTGGGAGGAATTCTGGGCCCTCTCCTGCTCCCTTCCAGCTGGCCATTCCAGGAGGGACATACTGCATCCTCTTGTCTTCTCACAAGTAACTCCTAACCCTCTATTATTCTATTGCATGCTACCCAACCATTTACATGACACTTTAAGAATTACCCCAAATCATTCAAAAATCTCTTTCATAAGCAGCAATGAGTAATATAAAACCCATCAACAGGACAGTTTTCCTCCAGTTTTGAGTTTCATTTGGCATGGGATTGTTCCTTCATGGTATTTTCTACAACTCTTGGCACTCACAGTGACTGTGTCATTTCAACACTCAATATACTGAATATACTGAATAACTCAGACTTTCTTCCCTACTTCAGTAATTTTTCCAGGTCAGTTATGAGCACAGTGACTGCTGTAACTCTCAGTTCCACCAGTAATGAAATCAGGCCAGTAATAACTGTAGCTCTCTGAGGGGATTAACCTGTTTATTTACAATGGATATCTAGATGACACTATTCTGTAAATGCTTACTCTGTAACAGCCTGGATGCTTTAGAGGCCTTCAGTGAAAAGACTTTTTTCAAGCTTTTGGAAACACAAACAGCACATCAAGAAGATCATTGTTCTCAATCTGCTTCTTCAAGGAGCTCTGACAGAACAACAATACTTCATCTTCCTTTGCAAAGAGGTAAATGATTTTTTTTCTACTGATATTATATTCATTCATAACTGAGAAATGTTATCATTTTCACTATTCATAAAAATATGTGTTGGCTTAATAGAAATTGCCCAAGGTGGCAGCTCAGAAAAAGGGTACAATCTCTTCTATCACTGGAACACTGTGATGAAAGCTCTGTGGTGAGCACAGAATGACTCTCCTATTTGCATAATCTAATAAACAGAGATTGCTTCTCTGAGAAATTCTTAGAAAAGAGGGAGTGTAATGAAGAAGGCTCTTGACACAGAGCACCCAGATTTTGCAATGCACTGAGTGAAGTTCTGAGTTCTGCAGTGCAGCCCATGGCTTGCAAAAGTGATGCAGCACTTTCCAAGGTGCAGGTCAGAGCCCCAGCTTTCACAATAACCCATCGAGCTCCTTTTGGGCTGCTCAGCAATACTTCAAGCCTTGCATCTGCTGCATTTACCCAGCCCCAGCTCCGTCAGACCAAATGAACCTGAATCACATTGTCATTAGACAGGAAAATTGTACTCAACTCCCAGGCACTCATCACAAAGTGTTACACTCCAGACAAACCTGGGCATCAGGTGCCACATGAGCACCTCCCAGTTATTTATCAATGTTCCCAGCAGTTTGCCACGAGTAAAACAGGGTGTTGGTGTTACCGTTTATCACAGAAACAATGTAATTTGCCCTCCTACAAAGAGCTACTGCAGCGCTTCTCTGGTTACCATTCATGCCTGGTATCAGGATGCACGACACTGTAACCTGCAGGGAATTCAGTTTAGTGCCTGCTCTGGTGTTTCAGACTAGTCCCCTTTAATCAATGGCTAAAGGAACAGAAGTGTTCTACTGATTATTATAGACACGCTTTTAAAGGGTTCACAACACTTCTCTCTTAAAATATAATGTTCCAGGCATTTGCTGCAACTCATTTCCAAGAGCAGTCCTAAAATAGGATCTGAGTACACTTAATTGTGCTCAGGACAGTGGCAGGAGGAATGACAGCAGCATGAAAAAATTAACACACGGCTTAGATCAATCATTTCTCAATTTTCTGAGCTGGTGTTCTCCATGTGCTGAGTAACAACCCACTTCATTAAACTAAAATGGATCTTTAGTGAAGCAACTATTTACAGAGCAGCTGCAGCCTGGTGCTCCTGGCCTGTGCAGAGGGGGTGCTTTCCACATAACCCTTCCATTCTTCAGCTTCTGTTCCCTCCCAAATTTACCATATCCAAAAAGGACAAAGTGCTAAAGAGGACTCTGCAGGGTCTCCCTATTTCTACCATGAAAAATACACCTAAATCCCCTTTTCATCAACTCTTCATGATAGTTAGGTCTGACCTTAGAGAGAGGATATGCAATAACCTCACTCCTCCAGTAATTAGAGACCCTATTTCCACTATTAATATTTCTTACCCTATTTCTAGCTGGGTTTTTTTTTTTTTAACCAGGGACTGAAACACAGAGCATCAGCACAAGGACAATGTAATTAATGTTTTTCTTTCAAAATTCAATCCCAAGGTTCTTGCAAAGCCTTGAAACCACAGCAGCTCTTTGCTTCTGTGTTTGATCTGCCTGCAGAAGAGTGTCCACTGCCAGGTTCATTAAACACAGCTTGGTGATTGCCCCCTGCTCAGGCCTTTTCAGCACTCTGCACCCACGGTGAGCTCAGGTTAATCCTCCTCTCCTCCCCCTGTGCAAACAGCTCTGGCTGCTGGCAATGTGCTAATCAGCCTCCACAGGGCTGAGCTCACACCATAAACACCTCACTACACCTGGCTGCATTTACCGATTTGCTCTCCATTCCTGCTGTTCTCCTCCTCTTCTGACTTCCAGCTCCTGTTCCCATTTGAAACAAAACAGTTTTTCTAACAAGAACAGGTATATCTTAGGAAAAAAAACCCCAACACTCAAAACCAAAAAGAAAAACAAGTGATTCTTTGCTAAGCATTCCCCATTCCCATGTTTCAGAAACACCTGGTTTTGAAGCTAGTCCTAGCCCAGTATCACGTTCCTCCTGTCTATTGAAACACCAACATTTACAGTGCTTTCCAAACCTCAGTGGCAGTGCTTGGCCTCTAGGCTTTTTCTTTCCTAGCTCTGATGATTTTTAGGTAGCACTGGCTCACTCAGCTTCTTCACACCTCCAGCCATCCTCTTCAAGCATCTGCTGAGCACAGACTCAGCCTCTGAAACCACCACAAAACCCTCTGTCAACCCCAATCACTCAAGTTTTTGTCAATATTTACACTGGGTGCAGGACATTCACTCCCTTTGATAATCACTGGGGAAAAAGAAAGTTAAAGGTTTGCCTCAAAGCCAAACAAAATCTTTAAAGGACAGGATCCCATTCTCTCATAAGAGATGAACAAAGCTACAGGCTCCAAGTTATGCCTCCCCAAGCACAGGAGACCCTGCTCCTGCCAGCTCATTACAACCTACAAATTGTCAAGGAAATGCAAGCACATGGAATGGTACTTGGTGAGGCATGGCCAGGGTTAACCCCACAAGGAATTCTCATTTCAAGGTGAAATCCATTAATGGAGGCACAGGGCAGTTGGTTTTCATTTGAAAAACTACCATGTATGATTCCACTGGTGATCTACAGAGCAACACCCAGTGCCTGGAGCAACCAAAATGCTTGGAGAATTCAGCTACAAAAGGAGCAAACCCGAGGATGTGGGACAGCCAGGCTGCCCAGGGTTCTGCTGCTGCCCTGGTTCTGGGGATGCTCACAGCCAGCCTTGCCACCAGGCTCTTTCCAGGACAGGGACACACATTCCTTGTGTTCTTCCAAGAGTGTTGCTGGAATCTCCATGCTCTGCTGGGGTGACAGCCTCCTGCCAGCCTGGCCTTGCCCTGCAGCTGTCAGAGGCTTAACTGAGGGGTGTGCAGTCAGAAAAATGTCAGCTCTCAACAGTTCCTGAGGGACAGCCCCATAAATATTGGATGCTTTTAACTAAACCTGGCCCATGATCAGCTCGAGGAGACTGCAGAGCCTGTCACAGAGAGGACAGAGTGCTCCCCCAGAACAGCTCCAGCACTGGGCACCACCAGCAGCACTGCAGGGCAGGAGGCTGCCAGGGCTGGCCACCAGCACTGCCCAGACTGCTCATAGCTGCTTCCAGCCAGGCCAGTGAGAGGCCAGAGCCTCAGGCAAGGAGAGCAGAGCAGGGCCCATGTGGGGAAGGGGTCTGTGCTCCATTCCCTGCACAGAGGGGCTGGAGGACACAGGCTGAGAGACAGAACCACAGGGTGAGGCTGCTGGAAAGGGGCTACTGCCCAGGCAACCCTGAATCCTGAATCCAACCACAGAGAAAGAGCTTTAGAAGTGCATTGTTCCTCTTACACAAATGATAAAAAATATCCAGCATAAATCAGAAAAGTACCTTGCAAACAGATGGAACAGTCCAGCCTTCCTCCACGGTGTTTTTTAAATCATTTTTTGCAGGGAAATGGGAAAACCCCATTTCAGAGCAGCCCCTTCTCTGCCACTGCTAATTGTTAACAAGCACATGCATGGCTCACTGAGGATTCCTCTATTCCAGCCCACAGATCACAACTTTCCCTCCCAAAACAGGAGGTATTAATGTAAAAAAAAGAACATCCTGTATTTTCCATCCTTTTTATAACATCAACAACCATTTGGGCACTTCTGCTTTCTGTTTTGCACTTACCTGAATGCTTTCCTCAGACACACAAGTGGAAAAGAGCCCCAGCAATGTAGTTCCTTAAAACCATAAATGGATTTGCATAGCTTTAAATATTCCATACTCCTACCAAAGAACACAGGCCATCCATGTTTAAAGAAACTCACTAAGCACAGAGCACGAGGAAATTTCTGCAGTTTACAAGCATATGCTGATTAGCTCTCCTACAGTTTGCCAAAAAAGTGTTGGGACTGGTAGGGGAGGATTGACAGCAACATCTACAACAGCCTCATCCACTGCCAGCACTTCAGAGTCAGTTTAGTCAGCACTTCAAAAGACACAACTTTGTTGCACAAATAAATGAGTGACACATTTTCCGTGTAAAAGCTGAGGAAAGCAATGGCAAGACAGAAACACAAATATCTGACTTTTCAAAGGCTGTGTGTTTTTTAGCAAACTAAACCAAGGATGAATTACCCATTTTGCAGAGAAATATAATGACAGAGATGTTAGCAAGACATTTCAATTATTGCAAAGAAGTGAAAGCACGTTTGAGTTTCTCCTAGCCAGAACTCTGAAACCTCAGTGAGCATTTTGTTCAGAACTTTTGTGATTTTTCTGCCACTGCTTAAGTCAAAAAGCAGATAAAGACAGAGTTTTCTAGCAACCATGCTCATAAAACTTCATACAGCCCTCCTTCATCAACTTCAAATGTACTCAGGTAGGTGTTACGTGCATAAAATGGAGCAGATACATATTTGTTGTAATAAATAGCATTACTAGGGATTCAGGGTGAGATTTCAGAGGTCTTCAAAAGCACTTGAAAAACCCCATGCCTTGATAAATGGTGCTGTCTTCTAGCCTTGCTGATACCTACCTCCTTACCTGAGGTCTGCAGCAACAGGGTGGAGTGGAAGCTAAAACCTTCCCCATGCATTTTTCTTTTCCAGCTGAATTTCATAGTGTGAAATCCAAACACAATCCATCTCTGCTAGAAAAATACAGCTGGACTGCCAGTTATATTAAAGGGGCCTTCTGACAGGAATTCATTCAGGTCATTCCATCCCAGAGCAATTTGCCCTATTTAGGCAGAAAATTAATTTATTAAGAATCAGAAATAAGCCTTGATTTGACTACAGTTACTTCTCTCTGTGTTACAAATCTGGAAGTGTCAAAAGCACAAGCATTCACAGATTAGGTGATGCTAAAGAGCCCTCAGGACTGGAAATCCCTCTGTTCAGCTGTACCTGCCTGTGGGACAGTCACCTAACCCACTTTGAAATTCCTACCTCCAAAGAGCTTGCTTTCCTCCTGAGTGTACAAAAAAAGTACAAAATTGCTTCCATAAAGAAGAAAAGGTCATTGTCATAGGAGAGATGCCTTGAGGAGGGAACAGAAGGCTCCAGGTGCAGACTGAACCCACCCAGGGAAGTTTGCTGCCTGCCTGGGGCTGGGGTTGAAGATGTGATGGGAAAGGTTCCCAGCCTGGCACAGCCCTCAGACCATCACCCATTATTGGTCAGCCAAGGAGGAACCCCTGCTACAGGAATTACATAACAATGAGTGAATTGCAGCTCTTTGGAATGCAGGTTTCATTACTGCATGTTGCAAGCCTCCAATGCATGTTTGAGATACACTGGGAAAGAACCACAATGCATGTAATTCTCTAACTGCCAGCACTTGAAAACTGAGGGCAATAGTGATTCCAACCATTTATTTAACTGAAGGTTTAGTCAGTTCAGGCAAAGCCCACTGATGTGCCAAGCAAGCCATCTTCTCCCTCCACCAATCTGAAAGGAAACACTTCTGTGAGCCAGGGTATGACTTTACAGTTGCTGTACACTTTGAGGCTCATCCACTTTGGCTGACTTTTCCTTCTGGGCACTTCACAGTGGTATGTGCAAGTGGGTTATGAGCAACTTGGACTGTAAAAGCCACCTTCAGACAAGAGAACCAGACACTGAGGAGATGAACAATGTCTCCCTCACCACAGCAGGCCCATTGTAACAGCACCAGGCTCTCAGACAGAGCCTCTATCTAACAGCAGAGCTGTCACTCCATTTCCTTACATTCAGAAAGCTGAGCCAGTATCACAGTGTGGTGTATTAATAGCAAAACTCTGCTAGCACAGCTGTGCCACAGTTAAGTGTGCAGAAGCTTTCAACTTCCTTAAATACAGCACTCAATATGCTGTGCTATAATTAATGGCCTCATCTGCTTACAAATGTGCCACAACTATTTTTGCAACTAAATTTCTCAAATCCAAGGAAGATAGAGGTTCTGTACACAGAGATACTCTGGCTGGCACCTTTGGGTCCATAAGTATCCCTAACACTCCATCATTATCCGTGGAGCTTCAAGCAGTAGATGTGCATGTTCACCTGAGCAATTTTCTGTTGCTAATTTCCTTTCCAGGTGCTGCATTTACTTGGATGTAGATAAGGCCAAATTTAACAATAAGGGTGTTTAATAAAAATATGAACTAAGAATCTCCCCAAGGAGGCTGCTCCAGAGCTCAGGCCTGCCTTGCCTGCAGCAGGGACAGGTGGACCAAAATTAAGACTGGATCTCTGGAGAGCAGACCCTGAGCCTGGGGTCCCTGCATGAATGATGAGGCCACAGCATCACAAGCAGCCTGCACAGAGGAAAACCAGCTTTGACCAAGGGACAGTTCTGTTGTAGTTTATTCTGATCCCCACAGGAAAGGCCCTGAACACATGATGAGAATAACAAGTAGTTCAGAGAACAGGGTGAGAATTGAGCTGTTGCTGGCTTGTCCTTGCTTCAGCTTCTCTCAGGGGGCAGCAGTGGCACAGAGCACTCAGGGCAGTGTAAATCCCAGGGCAGCACACACCTCCAGCCACACACCTGTGTGCCCTGAGCAGCTCACCTGTGCCCCAGTGCAGAACCTTGCAGAGAATTTTTTTGCTGCTACCAGTGATTCACACCTGATCCTGCTCTTGATAACCCCACTGTGCTGCCTGGTCCTTTTCTTTCCTGCAAGGCACATTATCCTGTATCCATGCTGCATTTATGTCGTGGGTGTGCTTGCCTTTGAGAAGGTGTTATGGGTGTAAATGTACCTTAGCAGATAAAGCTTTTAAACATGTATCTTTAAGGAATATTGGAGTTCAGAGCAACAGTAAGACAAACCTGCAATATTCCTAATTCAATCTCTCCAACTGCTCCCTAGTCTTGCAAAGTGTCAAAGCTACAATCTACTTCAAGCTAGGCCAAGAAGCCTGAAATCCTCACTGGATGGATATTCCATCAGCAAGAGACTTAGGAAATGAATGGGACTCTCCTTGATAATGCCATGCATTTGTTCCACAGGATTAACTTTGTTTCAGTAAGTCCCCAGTTCAACTGCCTCAAGGGAATACTTATTTTTAGCACTTTGAACCTAGGCCATTTGTCTAGCATTCTATATTACTGGAAAAAAGCAGGTTGAAAAGCAGTGAACACCTCAAATTTTGCTCACCTGAGTTGCAAAAAAAAAAAAAAAAGGACAAAACCAGGATAGCATACCTCCTCAAAACCACAGATACACTTGAATTCCAGGCCATGCTGTGAGCTGCACGTGTGCTACACACATGTTCTTCTGTAAAGACAAGCAGAAGTCATGGATCTTTGCAAGTGTCCTATCACACATGGCAGCTCAGCAGGCTGCAGCCCCTGGCCATGTTGTTAAAATATGCTGGCAACGGGATAATTGAAACCCCTCACTCACCATGTGCTAAAGGTGCTCTCCCCTCTGAGCTCCATTGTGTGTGCTTCACATAGGACAGAGCTTCCCTCATGCTGCCAAACTGGAAAAGAGAATTTTTGCTAAACTGTGTAAAATGTCTCTGACAAAGAAAGGTAGAATTCGGTACTAATATGTGTGCACCCATGTAAACACCCAGTCAGACCTGGGTAAGCACACTCAGCATCCCAGAGAAAGCAGATGAGCCATTCAGGGGGAGAAATACAATCCTCAGGAATGGAGAAATCATCTGCAAAAGCATCTGATGATCTCACTTTTTGATTGCTCCCTGGGGAGAACAAGTCAGGAGTTAAAATTCCATCTGCTATTCTCAGTAACTGCACAGCTAAATCAACAGTTGTTTTTGTTCTAGATCTAATTTCTTTGCATTACCTGGTCTTTACAGAGACTTTGAGAAGCTACTATTCACCTACAAAGAGAGCTCAAGGCCAAACTTTCCTGCACAGGGACTAAACTTCAGTCTATTCATGAAATGAGATTCACCCAACCCTTCCCCCTTTACCAGTACTCTTGTGTTATTTCCACCACTGTAAGTGAATAAACAGATTTTATATTTGTATGGAATACAATATGTAATTGTAGTTAGAGTTTAGAACTATTCTTCCTGCATAAAATTCCCAAACTAAACCAAACCCACTCATGCCAAGCACACAGCTACACCTCCTTCCCTTAGCAGAGACACAGTCACATAAATGTAACCATCTGAGGAATGTTTATAATTACAAATCACATCGCTTGTATAGTTAGGTAATTGTTCTGCCATAGCTGCAATTTCTACCTATAACCACATCAGAATTGATTTGGATTATTACTGAAATCAAAAATCTAGACTAAAACACTGAAAAAAACCCCTTAAAACTTGTGCCAAACCTGCTAACAGGAAATGTATTCAGTGGAGTGATAAATGCTTTACTTTCATAGAACCATAAAATGGTTTGGGTTGGAAGGAACCTTGAAGTCCATCCTGCTCCAGCCCCCCTGCCATGGTAGGGACACCTCCCACTATCCCAGGCTGCTCCAAGTCTCTTCCAACCTGGCCTTGGACACTTCCAGGGATCCAGGGGCAGCCACAGCTTCTCTGTTACACTTAAAGCAAGAGGCAAAGCAAACCAGGGAGTGACCAGCATTCAGCCTTCAAATCATGTTGGAAATGGAATGGAAATGGAAATGGAATGGAAATGGAATGGAGCACAGACTTGCCATGAGTGGTGGGGCACAGGCTTGGCACCAGAGACCCCAAACTAGAAACAACTCACTGGTTGTCAGCTTAAAGATAAACAACCAAAAAAAAACCCAAAAAACCAAAAAAACCCAAACCAACCAACCAATCAAACAAAAACATACAGACCAGCAGCTGAACAAAACCCCAATTAGGAGTAACAAAGTGAAGAAAGAAATAGCACATAACATGTGCAAAGCACACATGCAATGATTTGGATCTAACCCAGTGCTGGGGATTGGTGAAGGAAGAGAAAGGTTTAAAAATATCTTAGTAAACAAATAAAACCCATACAGAATGTATCCTAGAGGGAGGAAGGAAAGGAAAATAAAGCAACACAACAATATGAGTGTCTAACTCCTCCTGGCAAGGATTGCAGCACTGCTGTGACTATAGATGACCCAGAGGAGCAGT
This sequence comes from Drymodes brunneopygia, assembly GCA_013400955.1. NCBI lineage: Eukaryota > Metazoa > Chordata > Aves > Passeriformes > Petroicidae > Drymodes > Drymodes brunneopygia. The sequence goes on along the minus strand of VZTZ01044639.1, from coordinate 1,069,497 downwards.
GGGTAGGGGAGCACAGCATCCAGAAAAAGAACCAGACAGGGAGGTGTGTGTAGCACAGTTTTAACTGCACTGTTATTTTTTCTGCAAGTTAATCTACACTAACAACAATTTGACTCTCAAGATTTCACTTACAATAACAAAATTCCTTGCCTTTCCTTGGAAGGTGGGGATTTCTCTGTGCCCTCAAACAAGATTTTGAGCATTAGTTAGAAACAGTGGAAGTCTTTGATAGGAACAAAGGAAAAGAACAAACCAAATCAATCCCTCTTTGCAACTGTTGTGCAACTTCCACTATGAAGGCAGAGCTGGTCACAGCATTTTCTTCTTTTCAGCAGTGCGTCAACTGTGTAAATCAACAGTGATATCCTCTCTTGCCTCACGTTATCCTAAACCAGTGTAGACAAAACCTTTCCTAATTTCCTTTCAACTTGCTTTGAGGCTGGAGAAATTTTCTTAGAAAGCAGGGTGAATATATATAGCTTTGTCAAATAGGAAGATGGCAAAATATCAGTGGAGCATATAAGGAATAATGAAGAAACTTAGGCTGGCCCAAAGGTAGAAGGGAGCAAGGAGGATGGATAGCAAGGCAAAGCTTCTTGATTAATGGAAAGCATTTGGCACTCTCAAGAAAACTGCTGTGGTCTGTGTTCCTCGAGAGTTTTGAAATTAGACTCATTAAAAGAGAGCCCTCTTGCACTGGCAAAGAAACAAATTACATGGTCTAGCCTCTCTATTCCTGATTTCTCTTTCTCTGAAGGGTTGCATTGAGACATTGAACTAATACAGCAATATAGTGTTTACTGAAGGCTGGAAATTTCCTGCTTTGCTGCTGCACTGCTTCAGCTTCAACATAAATTCTGCATTCTCTGCTGTACTCCCAGGCAGGAGAGCTGGGACCTGCTCCACATCAGCTTTAAAAATACTGCAACACTCTGGCTCCTACTCAAAGTGCTGTGCTGTCACCACTTGACTGGTCAGAGTTCAACAGTCAGGAGCTGTGAATTTACAACTCAGGTTTAGACTTCAACCATTTGCTTTAGTTTACCTGTATGAAATCTAAGCCATTTGCTACAGAATCAAAGTGCCAGAAGGACTCTCACACTCAGCAGAGACAGCAGCAGCTGTTCCACTGGCCAAAAGTCCCAGGGAAAATGTTACAGCTCAGTTTTGACAAGTGGTATGTACAAATAAAATCATATTTTTAAGCAGTAAAAAGCTTCACCAAGTGTTTCATAGCACATAAGGATGTCCAGCACTTTTTGTCAGTGATGCCTTGGAGTGGCTGCCTAGAACAGAGGCTGGACAGAGTGAGAGAATAAAGTGGGGATTTATGAAAGGCCTTCAATAGATCCACCTTGGCCAGTGCAGGAGCCTCCCAGAGGCTGCACCCAGGATGGACAATGGGCACCAGTTTTTCACACACAGATAACTTTGGTCTGTTTGCATCTCAGGGGTTAATTGTCCAATTCCAGCTTTAGCTAATGAAGTCACATTCCCCCAGTTTGCTCCCCCCAATTCACTTTTGTTGATACTTTTTGGGGCCTGAGGCTGTGAGGTGTCCTTGTTTCTCAGGCCTGGAAGGATTGTTGTGTCTGAGCAAACTGTGCAGAGAGCTCCCTGACACTCTGTATGGAGTTCAGAGTTATGCACTAATGCAGTGCAGGATCTGAAAAATAAAAAAGCTAAAATTTCAGGCATCACTAGGGATGAGGTATGAAACAGTGGTTCAGAGTGCCAGCTTTATTCCCAGCACACTGCTCCAGAGGGCACAGTGCAGCAGGATGCCCACATCAGCACCCACCTGGACAGGAGTCACCTGTCAAACCCAGCAGCACAAATCCCTCAGCTGCCATTGAGGGCTCCTGTGCCAGCCCTGCACACATTTAGCACAAGCCCATGCCAAGGCTCTGCAGCCACATTCCCATCACTACTCCTCATTGTGCCAGCAGATCCAAACCTGCTGGAATTACAGAGCTGGCCTCACTTTGATGCCCTGGCATTTTTTACCATCCTTCCCTGTGCATTCCTGACCTTGCTGCCTGAGCCTGTGTGATAACAGATTTTCAGGAAAGTGCAATAGTCAATGCCAGCTGCAATTAATTATACAGCACTATAGCCGTTCCTCAGACAAGAAACTGTAATTTAAGATTTCTCTACAGAAATCTTATCTCAGGAACCATACATTGGCATGGAAGATCCATCATAAGGTACCCAAAAAAAGAAGGTCCAAATTAAAATAAGATCATGAGCTACATTCTCTGCTTAAACAATCATTAACTAAGTTATCATCTGCTAATTCACCCAGCTAATTCAGAGTTCTCTGCTAAACGTGTAAAATGGCCTATTTGGTGGAGAAGGATAAAGGAGCACTGGCATGGCAAAGAACTTCAGAAATGGAAACAATTCAAAATTCTTGAGAGCATTTCAACTCTAGTTTCGTCCTTTAATAGCAACAGGATCAGGTTTAGCTTAAGAATAAAAGCAAGTATTTCTTCAGAAAATTTCAGGTAGTAGCTGAGATACATTAGGCCAAATTTAATAAACCATAACAAAGAATTTTATTCACTTAATAAAATTCCATTTCAATAAAATCCCATCTCTTTATAATAAACATAATGTAAATCTTCATATTTGATACGCTTGAACAAAAAATTGTATCAATTGTGGCAGATGTACCAACCCAAAAGGTTATCCCTAATGAATCTATTGAAAAAGCAGTTTAACACCATTTATTGCCACCATGACAATTCTGACAGGCCTGCAAATGAACACATTGGGTACCTAATGTTAACATCCATGTGCTGTCAGGTCCTCCTGTGACTGATTGAAATGTAGCTTTGATTGCTGTGACTGATAAATAATCCAGGCTAATAAAACTGCTGTATTCTGTAATCATGACAGTGTGAACACTGCCTCAATTAGAACTGTTTCAGAGCCTCATCCATCAACCAGTGACGAGCAGCACTTCTAAAGGTGCATGAGAGGAACAGACCCAGTACCCAGCCAAAGGCTTGAAGAGATGATCAGCAACTCTCCCTTTGCTTCCTGCCATGTATAACCATGATCAGCAATGCTCCCTTTGCTTCCTGCCATGTATAACCATGATCAGCAATGCTCCCTGTCCTTCCTGCCATGTATAACCATGATCAGCAATGCTCCCTGTCCTTCCTGCCATGTATAACCATGATCAGCAATGCTCCCTGTCCTTCCTGCCATGTATAACCATGGTCACAGATCAATATCAAATTTTTGAGTGCAAAATGTGCTCAGACCTGGCTTCCAGTTGCCCACAGTGTGCACTACTGTGCCACAGTTGTTGGGATGAACACAGCAATCTCCCACAGTATTTGGAAAGATAGAAAACAGTTACTGGGATACACAACTGGAGTTCCAATTTGAGGCTTTTAGCATTGGAAATGCAGCTGCAAGGCTGTGTATGATCCTGCTTGCAGAGCTATTGCACCCTATGGTGTCACTGACCCAGACATTGGCCTGACACCTCAGGAGCCAAAAGTTTGCTCAAAATTCTGTTTCCTCACCTGAAAGAGTCAGCCCTGGACCTACTCTGTTAGCCATGTAAAATAAGTGAAGACTACAGCATTTAGGCTTTGGAAGATTTCTCTGAAAACAGAATGAATGGTACCAACATTCCCCTCCTCCAGTTTCCACCTAAAATAAATGTATTCATGGCATCGTGCTTGAGTTTCTCAGTTTGAGCTGATGCTGGAAGAATCTCACAACATATTAACTGTGAGGTGGAGGGAGAGTTTTCCATGCAATTGTTCTGAAACCCCAAGCTCACCTGCAGTCTTTCCCACCAATTCTAACACTCCTGGAATTCAGTGAAACTTTTCTGTTCATGGAATGGCACTTACAGGGAAATAAACTGTCCCTTCTCAGTGTGGGATGTAACAACTACACAGCAGCTTTTGTGTTTTATTCCTGTGCCAGGTATGCTCCTTCAGTCACACTTTTTAACAGTGCAAATGCTGCAGCAGCAGAGTTCAGGCACTGTTTACTCCCATTAAGAGCTGGAAAAGAGGAAAGGTGTCTCTCCCCCTTTTCCTGGCCCCAAACAGGTGACTGGCTGTTGATCAGACCACTGGCACCATTGTATTTAATTGTTAGTTTAGAAAGTGTTGCTATTCCAGTGCTAATATTATGCATTCCTCCAGAGGACTGAACAAAGTTTCTGATAACAAAATGATGAAAAGGGAGTCTGTACTTGTGCCACAAAGCACAGGCTGCAGGAACTGCCAACACACAAGATTCTAAAAGGCAGGGTGACATTACCATGCACACCAATGCACAGCACAAGCCCCTGAGCGTGAGGGCAATGCAAAAAACAAAACTATTTCACCACCTGCTTGTCAAAGCCAGAAGCCAAGACAAAAAAATGGAGATTTGAAGATGCAGGCACAGGGATCCTGACCTCAGCAGGAGACTGAATGGCAGGAAGGCACCAGGACTGCAGAGAACTGAGGCTGGACAGGCAAACTGCTTCACTTTCATTATCATCCAAGGAGGAAAAGCAGAAAAAAACCAGATAAAAAATTGTACTGCACTCCAGCAGGGTAGTGAAGGTCAAACTCAGCAAGAGACAATGCATTCTAATGAATATTTTTCTCAGCTCTTGGAAGATTAGATTCAGCACATCTTTAAATCCCACCAATATATTAAACTGCGCAAAAAAAAGAATTTATCAGACATACAAACTGTAGAAATATCTTATTTTGTCCTGGCAGAGCTTCTCCAGTGCAAATATCAAAAGAAGTTTTAGGACAGGTAGCTATAACCAGAAAAAAGTAGTAATTTCATGAAACAGGAACTATCACTGCAAGGAAACAGAGTTAACAGTCAATACTACTCCCATAAGGAAAAAAATTCTAATTTGTGTTGACACACAGGTACAAAATCTTCTGCTAATGATCAGAAATGCTCATTTAAAATCTCACAGAGCTGGAAGGATGGGATAGACCCCTGTGCCAGGGGATTAGAAGGCTCTGTGAGTCTCAGGTGAATGAGGGGTTACATACATTTATTCACTATATGGACGTGGGTTTAGACCCCTGGTCAGCTGCTCACAAAGTCACAGCAAGGGCAGTGCTCAGCTCCTGCAGGACCAGACCCAGAGCAAATCCAGAGAGGCAGATACACAGAAAATTGACAATAAAGAGCTTAAAACAGTGCTCCAAAATCATGCAATACAGAAAAAGCCAAACCAAAAAAGCCCCATAGCCCCAGGCCTTAGGACACTGCAGAAGACAAGGACTGAAACTCACTTTGTGAAGTTACATTATTAAGCCAATTAACATTTAAATAATTCCTTTTTATTACGCTAGAACAGACAGGAATCTGGTGCAGGGAAATTCTGGTTTTTTCAGCTGCCAATTTTTCCTCCTTGAATGCATTAAGGCATGTTTTACCTTCAGATATCACAGCTGCAACACAGTGCAACTAAAGAAGAGAATTTCAAGAACTTGTGAAAACAACATTTCCACTTCTTAAACAAAACCTGAAAATTTATATTATATTTCAGTATGTTATATCAGCTGCAATATTCCAGTAAAATCGATGGATTTTCCATCGATTCCAAGGACAAGTCTGCAGAAAAGGGCATAAAAATGATCAGTGGATGGGAACATACTGTGGGCATAATAGCAGATAATACCACTTTCCAACAAAAAATCCCCATTTTCAGTTGCATGCAGTACACATAATATTCCCAGCTGTTAATCTACCTGTAAAATATGCTGTTGGTGTTCCAAGTCACTGCCTGTGAAGATGGGCTGAAAGAAAATGAAGGAAAGTATGAGGTAACAGTGCAGATGACCACACTGTATCATTTATTTTCTTTCTCTGGGACTGTGCCCAAAGAACTTGAACCCAGAGTGACTTGTGCAGAGGAAACACCACTGCAAAGTTCCCAGGCTGACAGCTCCCCCACACTGAGCATATTCTGCCATTTCAGCATTTAGTTATTTTAATCTTCTCCTGACACTTTCAGCCTTTACCACAATCTGCCTTCAGGGTGGGACATGTTCAGAGTAGCTGTGAAACAAACAATTATTTTCATACTGAGCTCTTTTAATCTCTTTCAATTTTTCCTCTCTCACTGCAGCACAGGCCTTCAGCTGTCAGTTCTTGGTTTAAGAGCAGGGAGCCATGTCAGATAATTAGTAAAAGGTCTACCTGAGGGCTTTCCTGGGTAATTTACAGCTTGACTGACCTATAAAAAATTATAGGGAAATAAGTCTGTGGTACCTAAAAGTAATGGTTGTTCAGTTCAGCACTACTTAATTACTCTTCCTTTAGTTCAAAGCAAAAAGGAAATAATTTATTCTTCAAAACATTTCATGAGCTTATTTAAAATAATTGACTTTGAAAGACGCTGTGAGGACGAAAAATGTGAAATTGTCAGTATATTAAAAAGCAATACTGACAAAAAACCTCAGCCCTCTTCTGTTTTATAGACATAGGGTAGTTTCCCCTCTAAGTAGGGTACAGCAGCCTAGTGAGTACATGAGGGGAAGGAAACAAAAATAAATGGCATTATGGCTTAAAAGATTGATAGGTTTGTAATTAAGATGTGGCTATTTAGGGCAGCCATCCTGGGTAGAACCCATTCTGTAGTTACTGACAGCCATAAAGGAAGCCTCAGGCTGATTCAGGATATCACAAACTCCTACAAACATGTTTCTGAGTGAGCTTCAAACCTCAAAGAGTTGAGAAACCTAAAATGATTTTAAATATAAAAAGCATCTTTCCCCATTTCTACCACAATTAGCAAATAAAGTAAACATATACTGACATTTGGCCTGTGTGCATTCAAAATCCATCTTTCTGTATTGCAGCCCCTGAACCTTAAGAGACCACATGGGGGAGAGGGCTGACAGTGAGATACTGAGTCCTGTCCAGTTTCTGGTGCTCTTTTCCTCTTGTATTGCTGACCAAGAGATACTGCTTGAAGAGCACAGAATAAAACTGCAGCTCCACTGGAAACAGGTGCAGGTATATGTGTGTGTGTGTGTGTGTGTGTGTGTGTGTGTGTAAATATATATATAAATAGATATATGTACACACATCAGTCCAGTGAGGTGAGCTCAAAATGTAAATTTTAAATGCAAATTCAACAATAAGAAATTGGAACACAGGATTCTTTAGCCAGTATTGTGATAATTTTATGGGAAAGAAATACATTCCATACAGGCATTTGATGTAATTCCAGAGTGTTGTAAATGCTGCACACAATGGCCATTCCACAGAGCAACTCTGAGCTCAGTCTGAGCAGAGCAAGAGGGAGAGTAATTCAATATACAGCAAATGCAAGAGAAATAGATGTCTACCAGGAAGAAGATCTACTCTTACTCTCCACCTGCTCTAGTTTCAAAACATACTTTCAGTCCCCAAAAGCAAAGCACTTGTGGTGGATACCAGGGAAACAAAACCACTCTGTTATCCAAGCTGAATTTTTGAGCTGAGACACCATCTGGACAGAGATGCTCTGTTCTAACAATTTCATTTTGCCCATTTGGTCAACATACTTTTCCCTTTTCTTGCAATTTATAAAACATAGTTTACTCCAGAAACATTTTTTAAAAGTGAATTTCCAAGTGAAAATAATCTGTGCAGGGAATATTTGTGTGGTTTTCCAATAGAGGCATAACAAATCTTCACAGCACAACTTTTGGATTCCCCACTACAGCCTGGAATGCAGAGTTTGCCACCAGCCTACAGAAAGGTATTTGCTGAATACACTGAAGAGAAGGCAAAGGGAACTACAAAGCTCACTGATATTCCTCAGAAAGGAAGAGGATTAATTTATTTAACAGATTGCTGAGTTACCAATTTACACCTGAAGCCTAAGTGCTTCCTCTTTCCTTCACCAGCTCCTGTTCAGCTGGAATGTGTCTGTTTCTACCTCTTACTCTGGCTGCAGTCTGGTTTTTGTTTGTGCTGGGGGGTTCTTTTACACTTCTCTAGAAGCAATTCTTGCTGTGTCAATCCAAGTTCTGCAGTTATGAAGAATTAGCAGGCTGTGGAGGAGCATTTCAAAGGGAACAGCAGCCAGCTCCAGACCATGGATCGGATCATTACAGCTGTTTTTTGGCTTTGGGTTTCTGTTTGAAGAAACCTATGCAAACACTGTGCCCCCTCTCCCTCTTGAGCCTACCCTCAGTTTTTCCACACTGACTGCAATAGCACCAGAGGAATCAAAGATAACTTGGTTCCTGTGAGTTTTATCAAGACAGAGAAAGAAATCCTGTAAGGGTTCAGCCTGGAAAAAACTTCCCAATGCAGCCTTCCATGAAACACCCAGAAAGAACACTTGAGCTGGGGAGGAAGCATCATAAAAGGCATCAGAACCAGGAGCTGTCAACCCCACGACACATCTTTAAGAAAAATGGTTTTCAGGTATTTCTGCAAGCACAAGGACATCATTTTTACTCTCTTATTATAGCTCTTCCCAACTGCACATCACTTCAAAGGGATCTGTAACACGTACTTGCACATCTTAGCTATTTCCATGGAAGGATGGCATCTAAAAGAGGCTGAATTGATGATTTCACAGAAATCTTGAACACAGGAACAGCGTGCAAGCACAGCAGAGTCACAAGCACCCTGCAGATATTCCTTAACCTTCTGCTCAAAAACAACTATAATTAGCAGAGACTTGTGAAAATGAGAGTACAGAACTGAAAAGGTTGAAGAAAAGGTTGAAGCCAGTCCCCCCTTCTACACTGGTGAAGACCAAAGCTGTCAGCATACATGGAAAATAAAACTGTTCAAATCCAGGTATCAGGAGAAATATATAAATAAATAAATAAATAAAAATAAAAAATAAAAATAAATAGTGGGTCAGGTTGACATGCTAATTTCAGATTTCATTTCAGGACAAGCCTGAGGAACACAGCAGGCTGTGATGGCAGATCATGTCTGTTTGGAACAGGGCTGGCCATCTCCCTACTCCTGCCCCTTGCACCAAGGAACAGAAGGCTGTCAGTGAAATGCAGGAGCCCAGTGTGACCCCCATCCTGATCCCCTGCCACTCCACTCCAAGGCAATCCTAACCACTGGGAATTGAACTGCTTTCCTGACAGGCTGAAAACTTGACAAGCAGGGAGCTCAGGGAAGTAAATTTGTCTTCCCCTCCTACTCAGCAAACATGTCCTGGTGATCAGAGAGGGAGTGCACAAGTGCTAACACACAGCATTAATTCCTGGAAAGCTCTGAGGCATTCTTAGCTGTTATCAGGTTCCTGGATGTAAAACTATGGGTACATTTAGTCTGGTGTTGGAGCAATCAAGAATTCCATTCATTACTGCTCTGATTCAATGACCTTACACACATAATCAATGGCTAAACTGATAAATGGGAAGACTTCTTAAAAATCTATTTCTTGAGTGCTGGAACTAAATGTTTTGTTCTCGACAGCTGTAATTTATAATTTAGTGACAAGAACATTTGTTCCAGCTGTTCAGACCTATTTCAAACAGGAAAGAAGGGAGCATACTGTATTTCCAAAGCCAAACACTACATTTGGACTGGGAACTGCTTGATTTATTTATCATATCAAGTTATTAGCTAACTCAAAACAATCAGAAAACATTCTTAATGTCCATAATTAGAACACTCATCATGGGAGTTATGAAGCCGGAGTTCTTTAAGCCCTCAGAAATAATAAAGTGCCAGGAAAAAGTAAAACAAACTAGTAGCTTTTAATGTCAGGGCATAATTTTTTTCGCATGGCTAAGTAATTTCCTCCATTTAATTGGGATGATTCATGCCATGTATGCTCTCCACCAGTGTCTTAGCATTCAGTTCACATCACTGTATCTGATCTTTCTGGGTCTAATAACATTTCTGGTATTTCTTATTTTCATTTCTACTTAGAGCTAGAGGGGAGTGCCTGCCTAGGTGTGCCAGCAGTTCTAGGGATCAGGCACACAGCAGCACACCAACCTTCTGAATTCAGCAAGCCCAACCCAGGCAAAGGATAAGAATCTTCTTTACCTGTATGAAATCAGTACGAGGGATTGGACAGAGACATTTGGCCTTAAACCTTCAGTTTGTGTTGAAAGACTCTAAATCAACAGCAAGGTTGTTCCTGTTTGAGGGAACTCTCTGTTCTGAAGCATCTGCAGGATATTGCAATGGCTGTTGGAGCTTCTCTCCTTTACATTCCCTCATCCCTCCCACTGTGCATGTTGGGGAGAGGGCAAACTCCCTGCTTCACTGAGCATCTCAGCTGCCTGGGGCTGGGAGATGTTTTACATCCTGCCCTGGGAAGCCACTTTGCTGTGTTTGAACGTGGATGCCTGGAGGCCGTGAGAACCAACCCTAAATATTTCAGATTGATTCAGGTGCTTGATAAAGCTGGAAGGGTTTATGCCTGGGCCAGGCTTTGACCTGAATGGCCAAGTGCCCATCTCCTGGTGCTGAACAATTCAGCTGTTTCATATTGATATGGCAACACACACAGCTCTTGGTACTGTGACTGCACTTGTGGAAATCCTGAATTCCACATGACTGTAACATTTCTCAGTGTAATTTCCTAAGCTGTAAGACGGTCAGTCCTGTGTCCCAACCAGAGATCACAAAATCCACCTTACCTGAGAATCTTTAAGTAAAGGGAAGACCAGTAAGGTATTGAAGGATATCAAGATGGAAGTCCAATCCTACAGCAATGTATCCTAAAAATCAACTTATTCATATCTGCAATAAAAGTAACCTGTGAGAACCAGGCACTCAGAAGTGGAAAACTTGTGAAGTTTTTCAGTATAAATAAAACTTAACAATTGCACGAAACATTCTCCCCTAAATCACTCTTTATTAGAGTGAGATTCCCAACACCACTGCCTTCAGATTAACACAGCATTCCCAGCAACTTCCAGTGTGGACATGTACCCTCAACCACTCCCTTAACCTCTTTAGTCTCTATCCATACCCTGCTCACACCTTTCATGTCTGACAGTAACATGAAAAGATTCTTCAAAGAAAAATTTCAGCACTAGCTGAGATTTCTCTTTCCCTCTACAGCTGCACATCAAGGGTCAGTATGTTCTATTTCATTTAGTCTTTTGTTGCTTGGAATGCAAAAGCACAGCCTTTATCAAGAGGCTGGCAGTGACCCAGCTTTAGCTGAGTTGTTTTAATATTGTAAAAGCATATGGGACACTCTCACTTTTATCTTTTCTTTTAGAATTACTCGCAACGTTTTGATTTTCACAACACTGCTGGAACTAAAACACAATGACTGCAAACCCAAACACACCATTCCTGTTTCATGGCCTGGGGCTACAATTTCCTGCCTCTGTATCCCAGTGAGAGGCACTCTGGATCCCTGCCTTGGGGGCTGGGAGATGCTGCTCAGACCTTCCCCACTGTCCCACACACACGGAGAGGCTCTGAACTAATGACTGAACAAATTCACTGCAGGAATCTTAAATAACAAGTTGCTTGGTCAGGATAAGCAGCTGTCAGCTCAGCTGCCTGATTTCTGACTCTGAGTTAGCACTAGAGAGGATGAGCAGAGACCCTGATGTTCACAGTTCTGCTGTGAATGGTTGCAGCAGTGGTTTCCCAAATTACCTCAAGCCAAAGGACACAAAACAGCCACAGAGGAGACAGAAGGGCCCACACAGCTCATTGTGATAGTGGCCAAATCAGGAACTAGGAAGGCACAGAACCACAGGTCACACAAATAGCAACACTCACCCTGAACCTGGCAGCCTGATTTCATGTCCCCCAGCTCTTGTTCTGAATTAGAGACATCAAACTCTACCATCTCCATGCCACATAACTCCATAGCCTTTATTGTCACTGGTCTCAGGAGTCTCTTTTGTGTGCTGAAGGGCCTCAGCCCCACTGCTCATTTCTTTTACAGAGCCCATTCCAAGATTTCAAAGAGCCTTGCTGTCTTCTCACTGCTTCCTCCAGTTTTAGTGTCTTTGGGACTGGAGTGGAAGTAAAGGAACCACAACTGCTCACAGCATTCAGGAGGCAGAAGTTCTGTGCATTGTAATTAACACACAAAGCAATTAATGCCTCCTCAAGTTGCTTCCTCTTACTGCCCTAACAACTCCAATATTTGAGATACCTGTTGGACCACTCCTGAGCACTGATGGCATTTCTCTCACAACTCAAGTTCTTATCCAAGAAACAGCTCAGAGCACATCCAATTCCTCCCCACTCTGATTCCCTCCTCCCCATATCCAAACTGATGCATCACTCTGCTTATCTACACAGTCATTCTGTATTTTACTGTTCAGTCACTCAGATTCATTGGGTTCTTACAAAATTTTTCAGTCATCATCAATAATTCAAAGCTATTCAGGACAGCAATGAATAACAACAAGGATTCAGCTCTTACCAAATTATTTATGCATCTGCTGACCACCATGAGGCCCCAAACAGATGCATTTGCTATTTCATTAGAAAGGCTCTGACATTTTGCACAGACTCATCATAAAACCAGGCTGACTCTTGTCTCTGTAGCCTGTAATTCCATTCTCAATATACCACTGTATAGTAATTTCTTTCTTGATTGCATATCCCAAGCCCATCAGCCTGTGGTTTCCCTTATCCAATTTCTAGAAAGCCACATCACATTTGCCATTTTCAGTCCTCAAGTACCAGAGTACTTCTGTGGAACACCACAGTTAGTCTTACTCTTGAACTCCTACAGGAAGCTTGGGTTAATAAATTACTTGCCAACTTGTATTTGATTCAGAAATTCCCCTACCAACTCTTCCATTTGAAAGAGACTTCCTGATGAATTCTTCTTTAAGCAGTGTGCCAGCACAGGGAACTGCCATTTCTTCACAATGAGCAGCAGATGCCAAGGATTTGTTTGTCATTTCTGAGCCCTAGAGATTTTTCTGGCAGGCTCCCCAGTGCTGATGTTTTTGAAGATTTCTTTTTTACTAGTTTTGATGCCTTTTGCAAATGCTCCTCCAGCTCCTTTCTTTCAGTCTGCCTTGTTGCCTCTCTACATCCAACCTGTCACTTTTTATAATCCTGTGTATTTCCCTCATTTAGATAAAGCTTTGGGCTTTCAGAGGACTCTCTCTTGCTTTCAACAGCAACCATCCTGCTGCTATTAAGTGATGACTCTTCCTTTATGAAGTGTTTCTCACTAGGTGGGAAACATTTGTGCTGTGCCTCCAGTATCACATCCCTGCAATCTGTAACTTCCAGCCTCCTTTCTAACAAGCTCCATGAGCTATTTCCCCATCTCCCCGTGCCTCTTGAAGTGGAGCATGGCTGCAGCAGGTTATTTGGCTTCTGTTTCTCCTCCATTGATCCTGGAACTAATTCAACTATTCCTGCTTTTGGGCTGATGCTCTGAACCAGGTTTGTGTATTATTCAGCACTTACAGGTACCATTTCTGGTTAGAAAAGTAGAACTTAACACCATTATGATAGGACCAAAATTGAGAAGAGTTTTCACATTGCAGTAGGGCAGCTCCAAATGTTGATACCCTAGACAGTGATATCAACCCCTTGAACTCTGCAGGGCAGACTGTACATCCTGACTCCTGTGATTAGGCAGGACTGCACATCCTGACTCCTGTGAGCATGCAGGACTGCACATCCTGACTCCTGTGAGCATGCAGGACTGCACATCCTGACTCCTGTAAGCATGCAGGACTGTGCATCCTGACTCCTGTGAGCATGCAGGACTGTGCACATCCTGACTCCTGTGATCAGGCAGGACTGCACATCCTGACTTCTGTGATCAGGCAGGACTGTGCACATCCTGACTCCTGTGAGCATGCAGGACTGTGCACATCCTGACTCCTGTGATTAGGCAGGACTGCACATCCTGACTTTTGTGAGCATGCAGGACTGCACATCCTGACTCCTGTGATTAGGCAGGACTGCACATCCTGACTCCTGTGAGCATGCAGGACTGCACATCCTGACTCCTGTGAGCATGGCAGGCTCAGCCCTGCACATGCACCAGTCAGGGAGGGTGCTTATACTGGGGCTGTAAGCATTCAGCAGTTTCTTCACCAGCACATAAAAAACCATGTGACCTTTTAACCCCTATTTCTGTAAATTTTGTATTGATGCCTTAGGATTTTAGCTTTTATATTTTTCATATGTTTGCAATCCTGCAATTCTTTAGTGTATAACACTAAACTCCATCTCCAGTGTCAGCTGCTGCTCTCCCATTTGGGTCAGATACAGCAATTCCTCTCCAGGCCTGGCAATCCAGGACACCTGACTGTCCCAGGCCCTGAGAGATGGAAACAAAAGTGAGTTGGGGGGAGCAAACTTGGGGTAAATGACTTCATTACCTGAAGCTGTAATTGGAAGATTAAACCCCAATGTGCAAATGGCCCAAATTTATAAAAGTGTGAAAACCCATGACCCATTGTCCATTTTTGGATGTAGCCCCTGAGTGGGGCTTTGTCTGCCCTAAATGTATCTGAAGGCCCTTCAATAAATAGAACTGCTTTTGATTCCCTTTATTTTGTCTGGCCTCTGTTTTTAGGTAAAGGCATCAGTATCATGTTAATTTGACTGAAGTTAACATAGCTAAGGCAATTTTGAAAATGCAAAAGGAGGTTTTTAAACCCACCATGCACAGCTAAGCTCGATTTGGGGTGTGCTCCCCCTTCCCTCACAGCCTGAGGCAATGCCACATCATGCAGCATAACAGAGTTTGTGAGAGGAAGCCCAGGAGTGAGAGACTGTCCTGACTCTTAAGATGCAATTTCTATTTCTGTCTCTGCCACAAACTTGCTCTGTGACCTTGAGCAAGTCACCAGATCTCACTGACTCATATGAATATCTCTGAAAAAGGGTACTGCAAAGCTTTAATATCTGCAGATGATTATTGCATGTATAAATCCCCATCATCATTTTCATCACTCTTTTCATCGCTTGCTATTTCACTTTCATTCCAGAGATGAAGCAGAAAGCCCAGTGGAAATACACAAAATAGATGCTGTTTCAGAGGGAAAAACTACATTTTTCAGAGGGAAGAGACCACATTTGCTGTGCCCCCAGGTTCTACCAGACAAGGCTGCCTTCCAGGGCACTGGGGATATCCAACACTCCACTGCAGTCATCAGAGGTGGGGGGACCTGAACCTGCTGAGGACACAGCTCACTGTGCTCATCACAACACTGGGCCACACAAAATTAAGGAAGAGACTGGGAAAAAAAGGGATACTGGAAAGCTTCAATATCTGCAGAAGGCTTTAAAACACCTGCTACTGTGAGGAGATAAGTGTGGTGTGGCCAATGATGCCTGTTAGCCCCAGTTAGCCACAGAGCACACAGCTTTCTGAGACAGCACCTTCCCACCTACCATCCCAAACTGCTTCCTGCCATCATTTCATTTGGTCTTTCTCAATACAAGCTCCAAAGAGATTTTTTTTTTTAATAAACTACATTCCTCAGAAATAATAACTAGCAATTGTAACACCTGAGTTTATATTTTCCAGGTCTTTTTTATAGCAAGCAGAGCACAAAGCAAAGGGAAGGCAGAGGAAGCTCAGCTCAGGCAAGGGTTCTGTCCTGGGAGCTGTGAGTGAACTGCCTTACAGATAATTATGTAATAATGCAAGAAACAGCTCTAGCCATGGCTAATGTCAACATTTTCTGCCTTACAAACAGCCAAGCACAAACTGTGCTTCTGGTTAGTGAAGCCAGTGCTGAGCTGCTGCTGCCAAGGCTTGTTGTACACAGCCACAATTGCCCACAACATCCTTAGCCAGAGGGATCACCTGACACTGAGGGAATTGGATCTTGGAGTTAGCACAGAGACCAAAATATTAGCAGGAGCTCCATGCAGCATCATCAGCTGTTACAGTGAGAACAAAGCTCAATATCTGTGTGACCTTACACTTACTGCCACTCACAAATCACTAATGAAAAGCAGCACACTGAACACTGATGGGCTGAATTCCAGCTGGGGGGAGAAGAGAAATGCCCACTCTGAAATTCCTGTGCAGAAAATCTAGTGGCATGTCCATGGCCATCAGCTGCAGAAACCATTCTTCAGCCCTGTATACATCACAAAGGCTCACAGCAGAAAGAGATTCTGCCTTTGGTTGTCTTTTGAGGCTTCCCTGGCTGAACGTGGATCATCTTTTTACCTCCTCGTTCACTGCTGTGATATCTGCCCTCTCTGTTTGCTGAGACTGAATAAATCAAAATGAAAGTTCACATTCCTAAGCCCCCAATATATTATAAATTCCCCATGCTGCTCGGCAGCCTGCTCTTCCAATCAGTGACTTTGCTGATCTCTCCTGACTCCACATATATGTAAGAAGATTAGAAGCAAATATAAAATAATCTTTAATAATGGATTTTGTATGGTAAGTAGGCATCTTTAAACATATTACAGGAATGAGAAAATATCCCTCTTCTAGTACTCAAATATTTATGCACACACAGCCCTAGAGTTCTGCCCTATCTTACCCCACATATTTCAGCAACATGCTTTTGTCAAATCTACTTATTTTTGCCAAATTTACCCCTACAGAATCCACACACCTCCTCTGGCATTCATAATAAAACAAACCAAGTATTTCCCACTGTGATAATGTAAGAAACAGCTCCAGCCATGCCTAAAGTCAACATCACCCGAGAGCCACCAGATGGTGCTGTTAAAGATGGCACATAAAATTTCAAACTGATCATTTAATGAAAATTTTAAAAATCAGAATTTTTGAAAATGGTCTTAAAATGCTGTTTTTCTAATTCTGTGTTTATTAAACCAGCAAGACTCCTACCATGACTTTGTTTCTAGAAGGGAGAAAAGTTAGTGCTGAGGGCAATACGGCCCATTGAAGCAGGAAATGTTCAGTTCAAGTCTCTGAGGAGTTTGACTGTGCCTCAGCTTCAGGCACCTGAGCACAGAGAGGAAATCATCAGGACCCTGAGAGACAGATTTACTCTCCCAAAGCACAGCCTGGGCAGAGACAGAGTGCAGGCTGCTCCCAGCCCAGCTGTCCACACAGCAGGGAAGGGCTGCCTGGCACCAGGGTGTGTTTGATATTCACTGTCTTCAGCCCACAGGACAGGAGAATGTTCAGAGTGTGTTTGAACCTCTCTGCCCTGGGAACCCACAGCCCAGCCATCTCTGGAAGGTGAGAAAGGTGGCCTTTTCCTTGCTCCTTTAAAAGCAGGTGCAGGTGATAGCATTAGGTCAAAATGTTTCTAAAATCACAGTAGCATAGTAGGCCTGAGCAGCATGTTCTAAATGTAATTATTGCTTAGTAAACATAATTATTTGGGAGGGGGGATGATAGAAATGGGAGCTGAAACTTATGCTTGAATGGAAACAAAGGAACTGAAACTCATGGTTGGACAGAAATAAAGGGGGATTGAAACTTGTGCTTGGATAGAAACAATAATACAATAGAATAATATCGAGTTAGTGATTAACAAATGATCATATGGAAGTTATGTAAGTAAAAGGTATAAATATGTTTCAATTTTGAAATCATGTCAAACTCCAGATTTGGGTTTGTACCCCGGAGTTCCAGGGCCCTTCAATAAAGCACCTTCATAAAATCATTCTGTGATTATGTGTTTCCACACTAACACAGGGAGGTTCCACTCCTCCTGTGCAACACTGTTCTCCTCCTAGATGGGATGTCGAGGACCTCTGGGTCTCTGGGGGACAAGAACAACAAAAATTTAAACAAAATCATTTCAGAGAATATGTACATCACCCTGAATTGATTCCTGGAACCCACCTTTCTAACCTTCCAGGAATTTGCCCTCCTTCTTTTCATCCGTTTGGAGCACCATTCCCAAACCCTTCAGTGAGGGGATGTGGGCACACCTCCTGCCCAAACTTCCAGCTGCCTGCTGAATAACACCGTGCAGGACAGCAGGGATGTGAATCCACACTCTCAGGAAGGTGAGGGGGATGAATCCAGGTCCCTCTGCCTCCCTCAGCCACATGTCAAAAATAAAAACATATGCAGCAGTAAATTGCAGAAGCAGGAACCACAGGAAGGCTGTGAGTGGTGGAAGGAATGAGGGACTTGTCTTTACAAACAAACTGTGGGGCTGCTGCTACATAAAATTGGATACTGAGAGACGGAATGAACAATGGGAAGAACCATAAATTCCATAGGAATTCCACTGAGTGACACAAGGAAAAGAAAAAGAGAGGGGGGTATACATTAGAAGGGGGTTTTAGATATCAGGCATTTTGGAAGCTCTGTACCTCTCAAGTACCTCAGCCAATGGAGGGAGAGAGAGGGAAATCAGGATAAAAATGAAGCTGCATCCTCCAAAAATTTGAGACATCCCAGGGGAAATGCCCCATGGCCTCTCCCTTTATTCAAATAAAGTTTCAGGACTCCTCTGTCTCCTTTTTGGACATAAACCTGTGGTGTCTGTGGATTAATTTTCCTGACAGTGGCCCCTCTCCAGCAGCACAGCTCTTCCCCCTGAGCTCCCCAGGGCAGGGATGGGGACAGGCACACAGAGTCCCCACCATGGGGGGATTTGGGAGCAGCCCTCCAGGCCTGCCAAGGGACCAAAAGAGTTCCAGGCAGCCAAGATTCTTGTGTTTAAATCCCAAAGGTTTGACAGCACCTACACAGACTTTTTCAGAGCAGCAATTTAAGCACCTGAGCTCCAGCCAGATCTCATGTCAGCACTTGTTTCAGGTTGTGTTTTTGTCACTTCAGAATATAAGGCTTTATATTAAAACAGAGCATCTTCCAAAGCCTGAAATTTATTGTCCCTCACCCAGTTATTTCAAAGTGACTGAATTTCCACCTTTTTGCCCCCTTGAATAACAAAATAACAGACGTGACTGTTTCATGGAAAACAGCTAGGTCATCCCCTCTTGCACCAGCATTATCAAATGAGTGCAGGCTGAATCAGACCACTGCCAGCTGTGAATGTGAACAGAACCACTGAAACCTAAAGTGCATGGACACAAAATGAACACAAGATTGGGAATGCATGCTAGATTTTAAAATTATGTAGGAGATGTAATAATCTGGGTTTCTGATGATATGAGATACAAGTTAGGCAGCAATTTAGGCACAGAACCAGCATTCATGGTGGTCAGGAGTGGCCAGGCCAGGTCAGCCCAGACACCAAGAAAGCCCTGAGAGTTTGCTCTGAGTCCCCTGTGATTTGTGCTGGGAAGGTGGCAGCAGCTGCTGGCTGTGTGCTCAGCAGTGTGTGTGCACTGAACACAGCTCCTTCCCCACCTGCAGTGCTGGAGGTGTCATGTGCTGCAATCGATCCCAGCCCTGCCTATTAACAGCTTAATAATGGTCCTGTGAATTAGCATTAAATTACAGTGAATCTTACAGAAGGGGTTCTAATATTTACATTAGTGCCTAATGAGCTCCCCATAATTAACATAATTGCAGTGAGCCACAAAAATTAGTATTCAACCAATTATTTTAAAGAGCCACCCAATCTACGTCGAGATTTTTTGAAGACACCTCCCCAATAAAGAGGAAGAGTTTTACAAAAGCACAGATCCTAAAACTGCCAGTGAATTGCACTGCAGGATCAAGGCCTGGGTTCTCCCTGGAACTTTAGGATAAATTAATTTACCCAATTTTCAAAGCATTTGCATTATGTTTGCTCCTAAAATATTACGTTTACTCCTAAAATAATTACTCCTTCATAGGTTCCTGGAAAACCCATGAAGTTTTGTGCTCACCCTTAATCACAACTTTGAATGTCACAAACATGAGATAAACTCCCCAGGGACAGGTGACACAGGGCCATAAGCAGCTTAAAGTGACAAATAAAAAGATCCCACCAGAAGCAGTGAACAATGCTTGAAGTTTCAGATAGTTTGTTTTAGAAAGAATAAAAAAAAAAAAAGAAGAAAAAAAAAACTGAACCAAACCAACCAAAAAACCCCTAATAACCAAATCCCAGAATAAAAAAAACCAACACCCAAATCCAACCCAGAAAAGCAACCAAACAAAAAGCCCACAAAATGCCCTTTTTACCTGAAGGAATCTTTAACATTTCCACATCCCCGTTTCTGAAAGCAGACCTCAGGGAGGTGCACAGATGTGGACCCCCTTTGCAAACCCTTTAGAAACCCTCTGGGGGACACTGCAGGGCCTGGACCTTTGGTACCCATGTTCCAACAGGCCTAAGGCCTTTCTTCCCATCTTTCCAAATATTTTGTATTTGGAGACCTAATTTTCAATTTGTTTGTTGAGAAGCTCCATCTTCAATCCAAAGACAGATAATCCCATTTCCTCTCTTGCTACATGATGTTCATAAATGCACTGCTGTTCCATTTTCCCATAGCAAAGCCTACACTACAACTGCAGAGATGCAATTTTTGGGGGAACTGAGAGCACAAAGATCAAAAAAGGTTAACAAAGCCAATGTTATGAATGAAAGGATGATTAATCTCACATCCTCAGCAATGTCTTCAGACATTGGATCCAGTTCTGCTCACGCCAGAGAGCAATTTAACATTTTGAATAGTGCTCATAAAAGTGTCTTGTTCCTTTCCGTTCTTGTCCATCAGACTCCTGGGATGGCAGCAAGTAACTAGAGCTGGAAATGAGAAATGGTGGGGGAAAAGTAGCTGGAACATGTGGGGGACATGATCCTTTTCATCTTCTCATATCAAACAAATAATTTTTACCTTTTACTTCTTGCCAATTTCCATTTACAAGCACAAAATCTAAATTAAGCATCCTAAACTACTCAGTGACCTCCTTCACAACAATTGTGCCAGCTCTGTGTTGGCTTTCTCTGCACATTTGATTTGCCTGCTGCAGCTAAAAATGTCAAATTATTCTGCTGCTATTGGTCTCTGAGACATTGAGCCCTGCCACACTTTGCCTTAATGATTTCCCAGGACTGAAAATGCTCCACACCACTTATCTGTGCTGGAAACTGTTTCCCAAACTCTTTTTGAGCATGTTCCTTCTCATCAGCGAGTATTCCTTTACTCTTGTGATGTAAGACAAGTTGAATATGAGAATTAGATTTTTTTAATGTTACAATTTCTTCTACTCAGGTGTGTACAAAAGCCAGGCAAAGCATTGACAGAAAATGCAGGTCCAGGAGATGCTTCTAAAAGCAGCAAATTTAAGACTTTGTTGCAATCCTGGGGTGGCACAATAATTTAAAAATGGGTTCAACAGCATTAAAAACAGCAGTTAGGCTAATAAATCATTAAAGCTCCTCAAAATGATAGCATTAGAAAATAGGAAAGTCATCCCACAGTTTACACCTGGACGTAGACACAGTCTGGAGGAGAAACTGGGCAGGAAATCCACTCTCCTGGGGCAGGGACTAAAGCCAGAATTGTGGGTGGGTGGGTGAACAGGGGCATTATTGTAAAAAGCCCCAAAAGCAGCTCATTCTGCCTGAGACAGAGTCCCAAATGGTAAATTAGGGGAATACAAATGGAAATGAGCACAGGTGTACAGCACATGATCCAACACCACAGGGATGCACAACCTTACACCCCTAAATACAGCAACAAAATACACAAAATTGGCCTCACTGCCCCACAGCACCCAGGCACACTGACCAGAACTCTCCGGACACACTGACCAGCAAAACTCCCTACACACACTGACCAGCACAGCACCCCACACACACTGACCAGCACAGCACCCACACACACTGACCAGCACAACTCCCCACACACACTGACCAGCACAACTCCCCACACACACTGACCAGCACAGCACCCACACACACTGACCAGCACAGCACCCACACACACTGACCAGCACAGCACCCACCCCCCCTGACCAGCACAACCCCCCACACACACTGACCAGCACAACTCCCCATACACACTGACCAGCACAGCACCCACACACACTGACCAGCACAGCACCCACACACACTGACCAGCACAACTCCCCACACACACTGACCAGCAGGACTCCCTGGACACACTGACCAGCACAACTCCCAGCCATTCCGAGCTCATGCTGTGCAGAGCACAAGTTCAGCTACAGCAGCTTCAATCAAAAATCCTCCCTTTAACCCAAAGGTCACCCAAATTTTTTTAGCACTGATAAAGAAAAAAGTCACTGTGCTCGTACTGCCCAGCCCAAATTCCTTCAGCAACAGCACACCGTTCAGCAAGTGCTGGAAATCACAGAATCTGCTTTAACTTGCTCCAGCTGCAGCATTACCCATATTTAGAGTATGGAAGGTAAATTCCTGTCTTTGTAAATTCCTTAAATTCTCCAGTAAAGGTTCTACATACGCTGCAGACTGAGTTTATAAAGACACAAAGTAGAATTTCATCTCTAACCAGACAGTAACTTGCACAAAAACTTGCAGGAAGCTAATTATCTTTTAAGACCTCTACCTCTGTCACATTTGATTTATGTCATCCAACAGTTCAAAATTGCTAGGGAGATGGACAGACAGCAGAGAAGCACAGGTCTGTTTCCATAGTGAAGTGCATTAAAAATAGAAAGAACGTGACACTGATGCTTCTTTCCAGATATTGCCAGAGGGATTCTTCAGGACACTGCATCCTGAAGCTCTCACCCCTGGTGAAACCTATTCAAAAAGCAGTAGTAGGATCCTTCATCATTCTTATGCTGGAAAAATTAATTGGACCAAACTCCTCTGCATATTGAAGAGAGAGGAGATGGGGAAAATCTCCCACTGGATGCTTGAAGTTTAATGTAGTTTAATTTACAGCTACAATCCCATCTGTGAATGCTCCTCATGCATGCATTGTTATAATACAGCTTAACTCTCAGACTGAAGGATTGGGCTGGCTGCAATTTGCTTCTTACATATTTGATACCCTGCTGAAGGTAATACCTTCATATTCTGTTTTACTGCTACTTCACAGGACTTTATTAAAAGCTGGACAATAAAATACTGCCTAGAGGAAGACCATTCAGGAAAAGAAACATTAGAAGGGCTGGTTTTTGGGTTGCCAAGAGACCTCTGTGTATGTTCATACCAATCTAATACATCACTGTCTGTGAGAACAGTGGGCTGAATTTTGAGCTACAACTTCTGCAAATAAGCAGAAAATGCCAGACACAGCACCAGCTGCACCAGCAAATGCTTTGGTCCAGCCATGTAGCAACAAAGGTGAGGTTGCTCCTTCCAACACACTTTACAGAGCTAGTAGCAAAGGCTTCTCAATGCTGCAGTCTGTGAACCAACCTGGAAAAAAACTTTAAAATTTTCCTTTCCCTAAAAAAGGCACTAATTTTGTCTGTAAAAGTAAGATGGTTTGGCCCACTCCTGTTATTTGACAGGATGAAGTCTTCTTTATTTGTGTGTAGGAGCTCAGAAAAGGATGAAACACCTTCATTAAAGGGTCCAGGCAGAAGAGCAGAGCCTCACAAGACCCCTTTCAGAGTGGCCACAGCAATCAACAGAAAAGCTCTTGGAATGATGAGCTCAGTGGGAGCAATAAGCAGAAACATGTCTGTAAAAGGTCACCCTCTGCTTAAAGTTTTAATCTTCTAAAGTGAAGAATTTTGGTGAATGTGGGAGACATGATGGCCAGTGCTAAGGCAGAGGCAATCGTTTTAAGCTGCTCTTTATCTGAAGTGGGCTTTTGCCTGCTTTCAATAAAGCAGCACTTTGTCTGCCTGCTTCATGAAGCATTGAACACACCGAATATTAGAGCTGAAAGCAGCAACATATTTTTAGCTTTAGTGAATATAGATAATGGGAGAAAGATGGCAGCCTGCCTGCATCACCTCTATTCACTCAATCTCAACTTCTTACAGCAAATAGCCTGCACTCATCCACTGACAACAGGCACAGACAAGCTGTTGACTTCATTCAAATCCTAAAGCACCACCTGAATCAGCCAGGTATCATTAGCTGAAATTGTTTTACAAGGAAAGGGCTCATTGCAAGGAATAGCAGTGCAGAGAGCATACATTGCAACCCCTTTTTGAACTGTAAGCCAGACTTTGTACTGAGTACCAGCCTGGTTACCTGGGCAGATTTCACTGAAGAGCCTGTGTGTTTTTCAGGTGCTTTTCAATGTAGCCACAGCAGCACTTGTGTCTTTTCCAGACTTTCTGCCTCTTGCAACTTCTTGTCCCCAGGACCTGGTGCCCACACTGTCTCCTTTTTGGACATAAACCTCTGGTGTTTGTGGATTTTCCTGCCAACTGCTGTTGGCTTGGAAATAATCCAGAAAGACGTACCAGCCAACACAGGCTTTGTTTTTGGGAATCTTGGCATTTACCACTTTCCACAATTACTAACATTGTTCACTAACATATCAATACTTTCTTCCAGCTCTTTGAAGGACAGTCAATAAAGGGATGATACTGGCAACAACTCAGTGCAAGCATCCCACTTGAGCTGAATGGATGCTGTGGCATAGACACAGGCACGAGTGCTTGCTGAAATAACTAATTGATTGGCATGGTTTGCATTGGGTAATGCTTCTTTAAAGAACTAAACCTCATGAACAGGATTGTTAGTTGCTGTCCCCCAGCCTGGTTGTACTGATGGATGCCTCCACTGCAAGGATCCTTGCAAAGATGCCTTCAGCCAAATGAGATAAGGCTCCCTGAACCTGATGCCTTAGGATTTTAGCTTTTCTATTTTCCAGATCCTGCACTGCATTAGTGCATAACTCTGAACTCCATACAGAGTGTCAGTGAGCTCTCTGCACAGTTTGCTCAGACAGAACAATCCTTTCAGGCCTGAGAAACAAGGACACCTCACAGCCTCAGGGCCCAAAAAGTATCAACAGAAGTGAATTGGGGGAGCAAACTGGGGGAATGTGACTTCATTAGCTGAAGCTGGAATTGGACAATTAACCCCTGAGATGCAAACAGACCAAACTTATCTGTGTGTGAAAAACTCGTGCCCATTGTCCATCTTGGGTGCAGCCTCTGGGAGGCTCCTGCACTGCCCAAGGTGGATCTATTGAAGGCCTTTCATAAATCCCCACTTTATTCTCTCACTCTCTCCAGCCTCTGTTCTAGGGAGCCACTCCAAGGCATCAAACCCTTCTGGAGAATTCTTACATCCCCCTAGCACACCTAGGTGCCTACTCCAGCATAGGCCCTATCCATGTCTGCTCATCACCATAAATTAAGTACAAACCATCTCATAACTCCCTTAACCATGAACAAAGACTGTTCTACAAGACCACTCCTACTCAGCAGTTTTGTCTGAATATTTACAGTTACCTCTGTACAGTTTGGTCAACACCTCTGTCTACAGCAGATGCCAAAAGGGAGAACCCTTAAGAGCTCCTGAATTTTCAGCTCAGGAATTTAACCAGCACATCCCAGCACACAAGAAGCAGATAGCAGTTTGTGCACAGCAGGAACCTGCTGGGAGAGACCTGCCCAAAAGCCCTCTCTGCAAAGTTTCATTGTGTTGCTTTGCTGAAGGCTGGCTGGGAGCTCACTCAATCACCCTGTCTGTGGGCAGTCCAGCAAGTCCTCTCTGCAGAGATCAGCTCCAGAATTCCCAGGTCACCCACAACCATTAAGCATTCTGGATATCCAACCAGGCACAACTCTGATATTCAGCTATGCCAAAATTGCAGCAGGGTAAGTTTCAGTTCCATCCTTCTCCCACAATTATAATCTACACATAACTCTCCCCAGATTGTCACCACAGCACCCACTCAGCTATTTTAACAGCAGCCACTTGGCAATCATTTTTCTACAAGCCATGTGCCATTCCTAACGCAGTCACACTGACCTCGTGGGGCATCCTCCTGATCCCTGCCACATATGTATGTATGTTGTTCTGATTTTTGTAGTGTTTTATGTTTTCACTTTTGTAGTAGAAGCTTTTATGCATTTTCTATAAACATAATTTTTGTTTTTGTAACCGGCTTAAATTGTTTTGAACTTTAAAATTGTTTTCTATTTCTTTCTCCTAAGGTGGAGAAAGATGACAGACTATGTCTTTATCCTGTAAAATTGTAGAGGTAATAAACTCATTGAGCAATCCACGATTGTCTTGAGAAAGATATAAATATGAGAAAATAAAGAAAGGCAGGCCCTTTTTGGTCCTGCCTGGGTAGTCCTAACTTACTGCTGAAAAGTCTGCGTGTTTCTTTCGTGTCCAGCAGTGCAACACATGTGGAAATGGGAACAGCAGGGAAATGAGCAGGTATCAATGGGTTTGAATTTGGTAGCACTCAGGCTGAGTGGCTGGAGCAAGGTCAGGCACCCAGCTCCTCCTCCTCACTCTGACTCAAGCTGCCCAGAAATCCTTACAAATCCCTTTGTCACTTCCCAAACCATCTGAGTGCTGTACCAGAAAGCTAACGGCTTTTCTGAGAAAAGTGGTTTTTCTGAAGCTCCTGTGGGAGTAATGAGCCTCTCCTTTTATGAAGGGACAAGTCAGCTGAAAGAAGCAATAAGAGAACTAATGCCCTTTGCCAAGATGGATTGCTATTATTTGAGCTGTCCATCCACATGTATTTGTCCTGAGTGTATTTTCAGTACTAGAAGCAATGTAGTTACAGATCACAGAACAGCCAAACTGTCAGAAAACATGGACTGACTTATCTTCATCAAAATAAATCACAGCAGGTTTTGGGACTCCCATAACTCAGAAGCCAAGGGTGACCTTGAGGGAGAAGTTGATTAAAGCTGTCACATCAAGCCCAGTGTTGTGCTTTATGGTTAATGATGCCAAGCTGCCAACTGAGACACGCTGCTGTGTCTGCAGTGGAGCTCAGAGCCGAGGTGTTCCTCCTAAACAACAACTGAGACTGGGAAATTCAGCAGTGTGAGCTGCTCCCAAAGTTACAACCCCTTCACATGAGGCTGTTAAACTCTGTTTTACATGCCTCAAACAGGAATGGGGAGAAACCCAACGGGCAGGATTAAAAAAGAAACAAAACCCCATGAAAGTCACCGCACCCCAATCCAGTTTGCCTTCTCCTCCATCAGTTTACCTGATTCTGAACTGTGAGGTACTAAAGACTAAATCCTCACCTGGGCCAGACATCCACAGAACTTTACCTTCAGCAGAGCACCTCTTTGAAACACATTTTTCAAACACAAACCTGCTAAATCCCTGTGTAGGCTGAGTTATTCTCATGAGTGTTTTCCCTGTGAACACCAAATTCTACTCATGCCTATTCCCAGGAATAGCCAGACTTTAGACCACACAGAAAGTTTCAGAGGTTGGACTTCCCAAAAAGCAAATATTTTGCTGAAAGTTTTTGTCTAAAACACCTCACTCATGCTTATGAAAGCCCAGCCTTGACAGAAGAAGGACTTTTCTTTTCAACATACAGGAGGCATTTTGTAAAAAAATTCTGGGACAAAGGTTTAATATCTCTATACCAGAAGATTCTCACTGAGGAGACATACTGAAAAATGCATGAGTGAAAACTGTGCATGATCCAAAAACAGGAGATAAAAAAGTATATTCAACATTTTGTACAGTTTTGTTCCTAATGGTTTAGTGGCCATAAGAACATCTCCTTTCTTATGCCCAAGGAGACTGCACGAAATTCAGGATTTTTTGAGGCAAATGATGAATGAGTCCTTGTCTCAAAAATGCAAGGATGACTGGATTCATCCCACCCAGGTGAGACACCCAATTTCAAACACAATTGCCTGGACTTTGGACTTGCCAAAACAAGGACAGACTTCTCCAAGCAGCAATTCCAATTTTTGGTGATTGTCCTTTCCTTCAAACCTCCTCCTACCTCAAAGGCAAATACACTTCTTTTTAGGCATTTCAGCTTGTCATGGGGGACAATGAAAAAAGGCTATAACCTCTGGCTACCCTGCTGTGACATTACCCTGCTTCTGAAATGTCTCAAACACTCAGAGAGAAAAAAAATTAAGAAAAGAGAAAACAAGGAGACACTGGTTAGAAGGCAGAGTGACAGACACAACCCCCAGACCACTCCTTCTTCCAATTCAAACAGCAACAAGATCAAAACACTGCAATTAACAATTCCTTGCATTTTGCTTACAAGCATTGAAGAAATATTCTTATGTCATTACCTTAAAAAAGCACCTAGGCCAACTCCTGACAACAGAGCACAGAAATTGCCAAATCCTCCACATATTTTAATGTTCCTTTTCATCATCCATATAGGCAGAGACCCCAGAGCAGATTGCCTACAGATAATTCAGTTTTTGCAGCCAGTTTTGTCTTTCTGTGCTGCAGAAGCCTGACATTTACAGAGTGTTGGGGTAGGATGCCAGTGGCTGCCACCAGTGACCAATATTCCCTTCCTTTTTTGGTGGAGCAAGCTACCTGACCTTGGCTCCAGAGAAAGAAAAATACACTACAGGCTTCTGTCCCTTCCCTCTTGCCCTCAGGTAACAGCCTGACCTGCTGGAAGCAGAAGCTGCAGGAGGTCTGCATTTAACCCCAGGGATCTTTCCTAAATTGGTCCCAGCAAACCGTGGAGGTGGCTCTGCCTGAGCTGTGGCTGTGCCCTTGCCACAGCACCATCACTGAAACATTGAAAGCATCCAAAACCACCTTGCTGTGTCTCATTTCTGGACTCAAACAAGGACCAAGCACAAACTTATTCAAAAACATATTTCCTCATTTATTTTAGCTGTATTATGCCTGGTGATAATGGTCACAAGCTTCTGCCTGTTACTGGCCCTCCTCATCACTGCTAATGCAGTTGGTGTGGGGCAGTGCCTCCCTGTGCAAGGCAGAGCTCATTACTGCACTGGTCAGGCAGTTTGTCTGTTCAAACACCACTAACAGCCAGAAAAGGCAAGAGAGTGTTAGCATTTTCCTCCTAATTTCAGAAGAGTGCTGTCCCTAACAAGCTTTTCCTTGTCAACAAGCTCCTCTTCAGGATATAATGTTATAATCTTACAGTAAGGTTCAGTGCACAAGCTTATTTGATTTAAAATAATGGATTTATCTTTTATAATTTATATATATGATTTATATTTATGGTTTCTAATTTATTTTATTTTAAAACAAGTCCTAATCCAGCAGTTTTGTCACAAGCATTAAAACTCATGAGTGCAGGTGGGGCAGCCTGAGCCCAAGGTCTCACCCATCCTGTCTCACCTTTGTGCATTTTTAGGATTTACTATCTTTTATCTCCTTCTCCCAGCATCTGAAAGAGTGTTTTCTGGTCTTGCCCATGTGCTGGACTGCTTCTTGTGCAGGCTGCCCCTTGTTTTTCTGATCAGCTGTCCTGAAAAGCTGCAGGTGGATGTGCCAGGACTATGGCAATGCACAGATCATCCACACCTGCCATTCTGATTTCTCTTCCTTCTGGCTCTTCCATATTTCAACCCTCCCATTCATATTGGTTTTTTTTCTGTTTTAAATTAATTTTCTACAGTTGCAACTGCAGGAAACATGAGGAATGCTGATGCACCAATCATCAGGACTGCATCCTCCATGGATAAAAATGTGAATATGAAATAAACAGATGACTAGATACTTTGCTTTTCCACTAATGTGGAAGTTCCACTCAGTGTTGTACTTCCATGCAAACCTTTATGAGTTTATCTGACAACCCAGTGAAGGTAAATGCTTTAAGAGCTGCACTTGGCACTGTCACCCTCTCTATCAGGGAAGCAGAGCAGCAGCAGCCACCTTGCAGTTGCACATTTACAGTGTGTTACTGCCTGGCTGTTGGATAAAACACACCCAAAGTTTGATTTAAAGACTTAAACTACATTTTCCCAACTGAATCCATCCGTTTTCATTCTGTACTTGTTGGCCAATATGAATAACACAGCTCTGTTTGCCCCACACCTGATCCTCCTGAGCTCCCTGGTGATCAGCCTCCCAATCCAAGCCCACACTGCTTCACTCTTTCATTGCTCTGAACTAGATCCCCTTCAGAAACAGCCCCTGCCACCTCCCTGCATTTCTGACACACTCAGAAGAGAAAATCACCCAAAAATCATTTTGGAAAAGACGCCCCAATGCAGGTTCTGGGGCCTGATTTAAGCAGCCCTTTCATTTGCACACCTGGAAGCTGAACTAAGAAGGGAAATGAAGGAACTCAGTGAAGCAGGGCTAAGACAAATCAAACTGGGAATCCAAATTTGAACTTCTTTTGCCCTCAGTATCCACGATACAGAAGTGATGAAACATCAACTCAAAAGATATTAGGAAAAGCATTTGTGTTTAGAAAGCAGCCACACATTGGGGTTTCAAGCATCACAGAGCCCATAGGCTGCAATCTTATCTTCCAAGCAGTAATTGATGGTAAGTTTGGGGAACAGAACAAAATTAACAGCTGCTCCCTAACTATTCATTGTATACCTGACAATAGTTAAGAATACAGAATTCTTAACTATTACCACATTTCCTCTCAAATTCCTCTCTCTGCTTGACTGAGCTTTGTGCTGCATTTCCTTCAAAGCAGGACAAGATCTCTGGCAAGATGGGTTTTTGTTCTGTGATCAGTGTCCCAGGAGGGCTCCCCTGGTTTTCCACAACCACAGTGACACTTCTAAAGTGCCCCAACGCCAGTAAGAGAGGGAACTTGCAGTGCTGCAGCTCTGCACACCTCTGGTTATGTGTCAGAGTCTGACACAAAGAAATGCTGATTGCAGAGGCTTCAGCCCCATCTCTCCGTGTCAGCCATGGCAACCACAGCTCACTCGGGACTGCTGCTTATGGAGGGTCTTTCTCCAAAAAAAGCTGCATTAGAAAAGACTCAAAGTCCTTTAGCAGACAGCTACCCAAAGGTCTGGTCTTCCTAATGGCAATGTTTTGGAAATGGAAGTGTTGCAGCCTCCTCCAGTGCCTTTGATTTTTAACATCACAAATTAACCTGTTCTGATTAGCGTTAAAAAAATAAATCAGTGTTTCACCAGGAAAAAAAAACCAGCCATGGTCACAAAAACCCAAACTCCAATCTGAGCCACTCCAACCAGGCAACTCAGTGTGGTCCTGCCTTCAAAAAGGTGCTGTTGTATTGCACGTGAATTTAAGCTCCCTGCTGGGGCTTGTCATCATGCCCTCGATTTCCCCAGCAGAATCTGGGGCTGCAGATCCCCTGCAGCTGGAAGTAACCCTGGCCAGAATTCTCCATCCAAGAAGCAAAGCATGTCAGGCTGACACTCAGTTTGTCAAAGCTATTGGGTGTCAGCAGTTTCCAGCCTCATTCTTTTAAGAGCTGGGGGGAGGGGGGAGAGGAAAAGCCCACAAGAAAACAATTTAAAAGTAAGAAGAGGACAGTTAAAGGTAAATTATTTCCTGTACGGGGTAATTTTCATGCACAATATGTTCCTGAAGAGGGACATTCAGCGAAGGATGCAAATATGTTTGGGAGGTAAGTAGGTAATTTCCTAAAGATGAAGATGGTAGGCACATGGAGAACAGAAAATAAAGCAAAGGGAAAGGACACACTCTTCAGTCAATAGCCACTTTTTTTCTCATGAGTGTTCTACAGTTCTGGGGAACACAGACAGCAACAATAAACGCAGCAGGGCTTTGCCTGTCCTGATGCCAGGGGGCAAACCTGCTACAGATGAGAATGTCAGGAAAATCCACAAACAGCAGAGGTTTATGTCCAACAAGGAGACCGTGGAGTCCTGTAACTTTATTCAAATGAAGGGAGAGAGTCCTCTGGGGCACACACCAGCAAGGTTTGCTCTCTCAGGGTTTTAGGGGGCACAGCCTCCTTTCCTCCTACACTCCCAGCCACACATTGCCTTCTTCCTTTCCCCATCGGCTGAGGGGCTTAAAATTCAGATCACTTCCAACGGGGGGAATTGCTGAAAAACACACCAGATTAAAAATTTTTAATCAAGGGTTTTGTTCACCTTTGCCCTGGAGGAAGGGAACTAAAGCATCTTTCCAAGGCATTGTTCCTCCAGGTGAGGCCTGATGAACTGAACATCTCAACAGACCGGGAGCAGCACAGAAGATACAGAAGAGATAACAGCTATCAATCATTGACAGAGCATCAGCTCCAAACAGCACCCCTGGCTGGCTGGAGACACCTGGGCTGCAGGGAGAGGAGTAAGATTGAAGATCTAATTAACATCAGGGGCGAGAAGGTTTGGATCCAATGGGAAACTGAACTCTGGACCAATGAATCTGGAAACAGAGCATCTCTATGGGTTTTGACTGTATAAAGTTTGGGGGGAAATCCTGTCAATGTGTGTACCATGGAGTGATTCTCTCTGCACACCCAGGCTATGTGTGGATGAGATCATTTCTGTGGTATATCCTGGCCAGAACAACCTCCTGGACAGAATAAAGTGATGCCTTGACTCTCTGACATTAAAAATGTTGTTTGGAGGGTTTTTTTATTTTTCCTGCAGTTTCAGTGACAGCAGGTTTGCTACCCAGGCAAGAAAGTCACTAGCTTGGAGGATAACTACTCTTCTCAAAGGTGCTCTGTTCATACCACGAAAAAACCCTCTTTTTCATGTATCAAGCAGAGTTAAAAGAAAGTCAGAGGTAACTTTAGCAGAGATGGATTTAACTGCAGCGATTTGCATCAGCTAAATATGCAACCCATCCTGTTTACAGACCGCCGTGTATCTGGCATTATTAATGAATCATTTTCTGCTCCTTCCACTTAATTGCCCTAACTGTGTTAGCAAAATTAGGAGAAGAGCCTAACAAAACACAAATAAATTATTTTGAAGGCGAAAGCAGCAGCCCCAGGTGCTGTGGCACATTGCTGGGAGAAGGCAGGTGGCCACAGGTGGCTGTGAGCCCCCAGGTACTGACTGTCCATCTGCTGTGCTACAGGCCTGGGCTGCACTTTGATGGAACGCTCTGTCTACAGCCTGGCACACCACATTTGTTCTCAGAGCAATTAAAATCTACAGCAGGTCGGAAAACACCATTTTTATGAAAACCCCCAGCAAGACAATGCTTTACAGCCCCATTGTGAGAGCAGAAGGATTTTGTCCTTCGGGCTAAATCCTTGTTGTTTTCCATCTCGTCTTTTGGACTTGTTTTTTTCCCCTAGCACAAAGAGGTGTAAAAAAAAATTTAAGTCCTGCTACTCAGTGGCATCTAACAACCTGCACATTGCAGGGACTTGTGCTGTGAAGGTGTTATCATCTATTAGTGAAGGAGTTTTAATCTGACTCTCAAGGCTCCTGTGAGCTGTGCTTGTGCAGCTCACCACTTCCTAGCGAGCCACTGCCACAGAGTGAAAAATTCAGTAATTGGTTTCCAGAAGAAGATGAAGTTAAGCCTCATCTAGGGCACAAAGATACACTGAGATAAATCAAAATAGCATGTCTGGAAAGTTTACTGAAACAATGAAATTCTTCATTTGGGAAAGAATTCAACTTCCCAGTTAATCTGCATGACTTGTCAAATACTCCATGGCTCATTTTCTAGACATTTAGACATTTTAGACATTTTCCTAGAATCCAGGGAAATGGTGTTTCAGCCTCCCCATAGATCTTGCTGTCATTTTTGTGCAGCAGAACAATTTTTTGTAGAACTGCAGTATCTCATCCCTACTCACCACTATAATGTTTAAAAAACCAAGCCTTCCTGCTTGCAGGTTTATAGTTTACATCATTTCAACAGCCCATTCCCTCTGGGATCCCACTGCTGCAGGAAAAACAGGGCCTTTTCCTTTTACCCTTTGAAAACTCCAAAGTGAGGCAAACCCAGGCAGCTCTATTTTATCAGATTCCTCAAAAAGTACTCCTTTACAATCCTCCTGGGTGCTATACCCTGGTGTGAAACACCTCATCTCATTTCTTTCCAGAGATAAACACTGTAAAAGTTCAGGTTTGGCCACAGCCCCTAAAAGCCTTGGCAGCTCCCTGCCTTCCTCCCTGCAGGGCTGCCCTTCTTCTCTCTCTTTTTCTACACCTGCCACCTCTTTGTTGTACTTTTGTTATGCCATCAATGCTCTTAGGGAAAATTATTATTATTTTAGCTACCCATTCTAAATTGCTCTGTTGAGAGGCAGAGGTGTAACAGGAGAATGTTTCCCACTGTCACAGAAGATGTGGCCAAGCTCTTATAGCACCAATAAAAATAGCTACAAGGGGGAAAATCCAATGAATTTCCTTAAGGTCAGTCTCCACCTCCCCTAAACCAGAAATAATTAAACCTAACTGTTAACATAAAGAGCATGAAAGTGTTATGCAAAATCAAAAATGAAATTTGTTAGCAATTGGGAAAAGCAACTCGGGTGTAGTTGGAGGAGCCTAACAAGGAGCAACTGAGGCAGGCTCAGGATCTTTACCCAGCCCCTCTGGCAAACAGGAGAAGAAACATCTCTAATTGTAGACTCCACCAGAATATTAAGCATTTTCATATGATGCATCTCTTAAAAAAAAGTGCTGTGCCAATTAATTTTTGTCAGAAGTCCCCTTGCTTTGGCATCCAGGGACACGTGGAGGCCTCTGGAGCTGTGGCACCCCCTCTCACACAGCTCAGCCTTTTCCCTTTTCCTCATGGCATCTGCAGCAGAGCTGAGCTACTGCTCATCAGCAGGGTCTCCCCTCCTCCCTGCCCTCCACCACTGCTTCCCTCACAGCCCTGAATTACACTTTGCTCACAAATTCCTGCCCTTATCTTGCTTCAGCCCTGGCCTGTCTCCCACTGTGCGAGAACTTGCTGCCTCTAATCTTAATTTCTCAGCCAGCAGTCCTTGCAGTCACAGCTCACACAGAACCCAGGGCATCTCCCTGGCAGGAAAACTCCCTCTTGCCCTGGCTGACATTTCCAGGGTACCTCTGCCCTGAGGGCACACATTGCCTGTTAGGCAGCTCTGAGCCCCCTAATTCCTGCTGCAGTCACCTAATGATTGACATCAGAGCATCACTGAGCATTCCCTGCACAGCTTGAAGAGTTTATGAGACTGAAATATTCCTGTGGCTCCCTGAAATGCTGCTATTAATGCCATGGTCCCTGCAGAGCACACAGCAGCAGGAGGCACAGAGGCACTGCCTGCCCTAAGCCTGGCAGTGCACAGCACACAGGGCCCAGCATTTCAGTTTAAAACACGTCCATCCCCTCCCACTGCCTCTGAAATCAGTTTGGGCTGTAGGAGAAAGCAGGGGGCTATTTTTATTATTCTATTACTAGGACTCTTTGAGAAGTCCTAGTAATGGAAGAATTTTGTGAATACTAGGAGGATTCACAAAAGAGGCAGAGGAAACTGGAGTTGTTGGGGTCCTGCATTTCATAGAATCACAGAATAAATTAGGTTGGAAAAGACCTTTGAGGTCATTGAGTCCAACCTGAGGCCTGACAACACCTTGGCACTGAGTGCCACCTCCAGGCTTTTCTTAAAC
This sequence comes from Drymodes brunneopygia, assembly GCA_013400955.1. NCBI lineage: Eukaryota > Metazoa > Chordata > Aves > Passeriformes > Petroicidae > Drymodes > Drymodes brunneopygia. The sequence goes on along the minus strand of VZTZ01044639.1, from coordinate 1,034,333 downwards.
ACCTCCAGGGACAGTGACTCCACCACCTCCCTGTGGCCTTCCTGTGCCATGTGAAGGCACAAAGAAGACAAAGATTCCCCCTCCCTCTATTTCTTACCATTCAGAAGGACAGGAAATTTATGAACAGAATGTTTGGCCCCAGTCTGAAGCTTCTTCTATATTCCTTATAAAATGTGAAGTGTATTCTTCCCCACGGGAGCCTCAGCAGGGTCCCTTATGGAGAGAGTGCTCCTCAATTCTGTGCACACAGGAACAGCAAAGCTGGGCTTCCCCACCTGGGCAAAGAGGGGTGAAATCAGAGCACCTGGAAAGAATGTGCTCAAAGAATACAATTGGCAAAGTCAAGGATCAGCAGTATTACCAGCATTTTCTCTCACTATGCATTTATTCTAATTCTGCGGATTCAAATAGCTATGTATTATCATTTAACCTGCTCAGAAGATGGAATTGCAGCTGCCTTTAGAAATGGCTTTGAAAAGCCACCCAATCCTACTAAAGTGCTCATTAAAACTCTGCTTAAATTTAAACTGTAGTGTTGCACTGAAGTTTCTTCCAAAAAGCTTCACTCGACCTTAACTGTACACTATCTTTTAATACTGATAACTAAATTTGCTTCTTCAGTACTGGCAAAAGACACCTGAATAGGTGGCCAGATTTGAAGAAGCACTGGAGACATAAAGTACCCACTGTATTCAAAACCAGGACTCACTGCTTCTGCAATGGATGTTTTTCCATGCCATCAGCCTCTTGGTAAAGGACTCTGTGCCAATTAAGCAGCAGATATATTTAGCTTACAGAACTGACAAAACTCACTTGTTTCAGTCAAGAAAATTCAGTAAGACATAAAGCAGCTCCATCTTCCCCCCTGCTCCAGTTCCTTTAGCACTTTACTTTTGTAAAACTGAGACTGGAGGCTGTAATTCAGCAAAGTATTTTGCCATGCATTGAAGTTCCTCTAGACCTCCATTCTATCAAAATACTTCCTTAAATCAGGGCCTCTGATGTTAATGATTTCTGCCCCACTGAGAGGAAGGACGGCCTAAATAGTTATTTTCCAGATTCAGGCAAATATTTGAACATAGATCAACAAAAAAAGCAGTCATGCAGAGCAAGATCTCCCATTAAAAAGCATTATCACTAGCCTGAAATCAATCTGACAACCTTTAAATCAGACTCCAGCTGATCTGCAGACCACGGCGAAACACTCCTTCCTTCATTCAATCCTTGTGCAGCACTAAAAGAGCAGCAGCCCAGAGGTTTTGCTTGGCCTGGTCAAGGAAACACAGCTGAGGTCAAGCAGTGACACCGGCGTGTCTTCACCGTGTTTGACTGAAGTTCAATAAATTTGAACTCGCACTTGTAGGTACAGCTGTCAGAGGCAGGGATCCTGAACAATTTGGTGCAGGCAGAGCACCCGGGGAGATGAAAGGCAGCTGCTGCATCACTGTGAGCAAAGAACAGGGACAGAGCCATCGATCGGTGCTGCCATCCAGCTGCTCTGCCTGGGCTCAGCAACTGCACTCAGCAAAGCAGGGAAAGGCAACCCTCTCTCCTCTCCTCTCCGAACCTCTCCGAACCTCTCCGAACCTCTCCGAACCTCTCCTCTCCGAACCTCTCCGAACCTCTCTGAACCTCCCCCTGCTCCCATCCATATAGGTTATAAAATATGAAATTAACTGCATGCTCAGAGGAAGCTTAGGAATTTTGGGGATCTCAGAAACAATTTTGAATTTAACCATATGAAGTGTGTGCAATTTGATCCAAGCCATTTAAATGAGTTCCTTGTGAGAGTCAGCTGGCATAAAATAATTCCCTTGGGAATGAAATCTGGCCCTGTCCTTCAGCAGCACTGTTCCTGTCCATACTCATGGGCACTTTCTTAGTCATGTACAGAGCTGCTCTAAATGCCAGAATAACATCTGCCAGAAAATCATGAAAGCCCCAGTACAGGAGAAATGAATTTGTGTGTGGCAGACCCTGTGCAATATCTCGTTGCCAGACACTGACTGATTTCCACACAAAGTCAGGTAAAACTGGAATTCAGAACAAGTTCTTGCTGGTTTAAGTATTCAAAAGCTGTTCTTGAGTGCTTGTCTGGATGTAACCCTTCCCCTCTTCCCCTGTAGCAAGGGCAGCCATCAGCAATTTCAGCATTAGCCAGCTCTGTATCTCCTGTACAAAGTCACAGTGCTGTGAGCAATTAACCACCAGTGTGAGTGGATTTATCCCAGGAAGGAGGAAAAAGGACAGTTCAACAGCGTAACACAGACATGTCTGGATAATTAATAAGAACCAGTTAGTGGGGGGAAAATAACTGTAAGCTATGGAGAATGTTGTATTTGGGATTCATTTTTACTCTGCTAAAAGTAATTCTGGGGCAATAGATTTTATTTTATATCCAGTAGGAAATACCACTATGATTATTTACTGCAATTTCAAACACAAGCAAACAACTGCCGCAGTGATATGTACCATCATCTGAGCAAAAATTCATAATGTTTAATCAGCTGTTTGCTATAAAAGGACATTTGCCTGTTGGATTGCTTTTAATCAGTACTACCAGAATTAAAAAGAAACATATTCTGTAATGGAGAGAACATTAAATGTGCCACTAAACTGAGATTAGATTTTGTGACTGCAGTCACATCTGATGTGCCTAAGGCTTTGATTTCTTTTTTTTTTTTTGCTTTGAAAGTTCAGCACTTGGCCACAGTTGGCCTTGTTGTAGATGGCACCACACTCTATTCCATCATTGATTCTCTGCATTTCTTTTATCCTTCAGTTTTGGAGCTTTGCAATTTAGGAGCAATGCCAAAAAAGTAAAGGGATACTTGCTCTCCCCAGCATAAAATTTATTTACTTTTCATTTTAAAAATGCCAGATTTAAATTAGACAAAGGTAAAATACCTTAAGATATTTCCAAGTGTTGACTTTGAATATTTTCAGATGTGTTAAAAACGCTGTGGGAAAGTTGTGTGGGAAACTTGACAGATTTCTCTATGTCAAATAAATTGTGCAAGAGGTGAAAGAACACTATTCCTAACACTTGAGAGAAGACCCAAACAAAAAAACCATTCTGACATAAGTAGATCATCCCCCTTTATTTGTTCTGATAGCTCATGCTCTGGCTCTCCTGATAACCCAAATAGTTTAATGCCATTAAAATAACTTATAAAGTCTTCTATTCTTTTCTGTCCTCACAAAAAAATCTCGGTGATAAAAATGAAACCAAAGTTGGTGATGAACAGGCACACAAGTCTGATGGTGGGGGGTTTATTCAATCATTACCCACTACATTGTTCAGAAAATGTATCTTGCTGGGTTTATTATTAAAAAAACCAAAAAACCAAACCCACAACCAAATTTAAACCCACCAGAATCTGTGTGAACCAGACAGGACAAGGACTCTGCAGCCTTAACTGACTTTATGCAGCCTTTTGGCAGCAGCACATCTACTGAATTTGTATTTCAGTTCACACGCCACTTCCAAGGCTCCCATATTTCAGCACAATTACAAATTAATGAGATAGGTAGTCTCCATTGCAGAGATAGCAGCAATCTGTAAAAGGGCATTAAGAAAAGGAGTAATTTATTGGCTCATGAGGGTTCCAAGTGTGCAGTCACATTAGCATGACAGTGGGAGGTCAAGAGACTCATTAGCCAGCAGTTACAAGATGCACAGCTCAGGATTTTACAGTGGTAAGATGTACATGCAACACACACTTTGGGGAGCAATTTTTGGGTGCTCACTCTGGCATCACCTTTGCCTCTGTCTGCCAGCACCCCCAAGGGCTGTGGGTACCCACTCTAGGGGGTCATTGCTGTGCTTCTACAGCAGGAAATCCCACTCAGATTTATTTAAGCTGAATTTATTTATTTTAGTGTTACCCAAAAATCCTGTCCAGTGACACCGGAGCAGCAAAGAGCAGAAGGTTTGCTGTGCCCCACTCCTGGGTGAGGAACCCAACAACCTCATCCCTGCCCCAGCAGGGCTCCAGCCTTACCCTGGCTGCTGCAACCTGCACAGATGGGTCTGGTTAATACCTGAGCTCAGCTTTGCAGCTTGAACAGCAAAGGAAGCACGGCCTGGGTTTGAAGTTTGGGAGTGGGGACAAAGGCAAGGGAAGACAGATGATGGATGGAAGGAGGGAAAAGTGTGCTTGGGGCTTGAGCTGAGATCCAGCAGCAAGGCAGCTCTACCAAATGGTTGCTCTCAAACTGAGGAGAAAGAGTGTGGAGAGCCTCCACCTTGGATGAAACACTGAATGTGTGACAAGGTGTAAAACTGAATGAATTACCAGAAATGAAGGTGTTACATCCTGATAAAATGAAGTGAAAATCTCCATTGACCACAGTGGTACTCTGATGTTTTATACCCACTGAGAGGGCTTTAGCTCCTTTTGAAGACCCTCAGTTTGAGGGAATAAAATCTGCAGACAATCTGAAGCTTCTGACTGCAATTCATTCACACAGGGGGGAAAAAAGACAAAAATAACCTTGCAGAAGACAGTTTTTGTATGAAAGCCCAATGCCAACAGGGCACCCAGGTACTGTGTTTAAATCAGCATCAGGCTGGGCTGGCATTTCTTGTCTGCCACCCCTCCCTCTCTGCTCAGACACCCCACACCCTTTGTCTGTGGAACAAGAGATTAAAGCAAAGGCATACACTTGTTTTTGTCTAAATCAAATATGTAGAATGCAATAATTGCCTCTGAATGTGCTGCATGGCTGATATCAGCAAACACCTTAATTATTAATTGAATTTCTTTAAACGAACAGTATCAAAGCCTATTACATCAATTCTTATCACAACTGAAGCACTCCAAGACTTCAATGTTATTCCTAATTAAACACATGGGTACCTATATGAGAGGGAAATAACATGAGCTTGACTATTTTCATAGATTTCAGATGTTCCTTAAATTTTACAAGAAGCCATCTCTCTTAAGCATTGGGTTATTTCTAATTAAGAGCAGATTTGGGTTTTTTTAATTAGAAACATCAGATATTGCCTTCCCTTAGAAGTATTTTGGCCTTATTTTGATCTCACCTCGAAATGGCAATGCCAGACTAGCATAAAATTCAGAGTGAGATCAGAATTGTGATCAAATCTGGAGTCAAATAAGCAGATCTTCAAAGGTTTCACACAGCTGATACCTGCATTATTCAGGCTTTTATCAATTTCAGCTCCTGATGCTCCTTCCCCTCAGTCATGGTTTTTGCACGTAACACATCATTATCCTGTGGAGTTAATTGCCACAGGATGTTTGGAGGCCAGGAGCAAATATGGGTCAGCAGAGAGATTGCTAAATAGATTAACATAAAACAGATTGTTTGGGGAATTCTGTCAAGAGTTCAATGCCATCTCCAAGGCAAGGTCCTTTAACTGAAGGTCGCTGGGAAGATCTGCATTTCCTTGTGGTCTGGCTCCTCTCACAGACAAATCCCAGCTCCTTCCCCCTGTGCAGAGACACTGCCTGACAGGGACTGTGCTGCACAGCCCTGGGGGTGACCCCACACAGCTCCTGCACCTTTAGGGGGGATGCTGCTGCTGCTTCCTTCCATCAGTGTATGGGGCTGGAAGGACAGATGTTCAACAGCTGCACTGTGCAGGGATGATGGGTAAATGGCAGAGTAGGAAAATTCAGCAGAGGAAGTTATATTAAAAAAAAAAAAAAGGAAATAAAAGAGAGTGACCTACACAGTAACAGTAAAACCAAGCTCAGCTCTTTACTGAAATCCTGGTGAAAAATAGCTCAATAAAATGGAATATAGGTCAGTTTAAAATAGCCATTCACATGTTGGTGGAAGGCAACATCCAGGCCCAGGGCAAGTATTTCCTCTGAGCAAAATCCCCAAGTGTACACACAGTTTGAATGTAAACCTTCTATGATACGAGGTGTTTCACCACAGTGGAAATTTAAAAAATATCTTACACTGCTGCCTCCAATTCCCTTTGTTTTCACCAGAGTGGGAATTTGTACAATACCTTAAACTACTGCTTCCAATCCCCCCCTTTTTTCTGAGAGGAGAGTGAGTCTGCTGCCCATTTGGCTGAAAGGCAAAGACAGCTGAGATTTGGTTCTGCTGCACATCTCAGCACCGTGGCACAAAGGACACTGCCCTGGGGAGAGGAGGTTTTGACAATCAACAGAAATGCCAAATACCTGGCTCCTCCTCCACAGTGCCCACTGGCTCTGGGGTAGCTGCTTCATCTGCTCCTGAAAGTTCCATTCACACTGGCAGCACTGCACAACCTATGCTGCTTGAAAAGCCACAAAGAAAAAAAATATTTCTTATCAAGGCAGATGCTGCCCAAAAGTTTAGGAGCCTCAACCAGAGCAGCATCCTGTATTAGAAAACAATCTGCATACAGAATTTTTAATGAACTGATCAGGCTCTAAAAGCATTCATGGCACATTCTCCTCTCTTCTCATTCTATCATAAAAGAGAAATATTCATCTACTCACGTTTATAAACATAGCCTACAAATGTAACAAGCTTCAGTAAATTCAGCCTAGAAGGATGAGGAGCATTTCATGCTCCTTTTGCAATGTGTAGCCCTTCACCATCACATTTACAGTGAGTCCAGTGAATCCCCAAACCAGCAATCACTTTAAGTCAGTAGAACTGTGTCTAATTATCCCAAAGTAATTGTATGTATTAACCTACATCTTAGGATATTCCTAAACCAAAAAGGAAACACAGACTCACCATCCTTTCACAAATACCCAGGTGAGCACTTGTGAATGTCAACAGGAAACACTGCCACTGTTTGCAGTTACACATTTCCTTAACTTCATTCTTCATTAGCAGTACACTTTGTGTTTTTTAATGACTGCAGTGTTAACAATTAATAAATTCCTCTTTTAAAAAACCTATATATGCCCACAGCTTTGCATCTAGCCAGCTCAATATCTGCTTCAGGGTGAGATCCTGCACCCAGCCTGAAAACAGCCAACACCAGAAATGAGCTTCCCCTGGCCTTTGAGCAAAGCCATGATGCAAACTTGGGGGAAAAACATCTGAGTGATGCAGGCACTGCCACGGGGAGGATTTCTTATGTTTGTTTCCATTTGTTTCCAGCATTGCATCACAAAAAGCACATTTCCACTTTCAGCCTTCCTATGGAATTGGACTGGAAAGGGCTCTTTGTTGTCATCCTTACAGGTACAGAGCTCAGTCTGTGCCAGAATCCACTGAAGCACCAGGAGGGAGAGCTCACACCTACACAGAGTCACTTTGGATCCCTCCAGCCTTCTGTTTCAAACAGTGAGTGGCAAAATAGACCGACCAAAATGGTCCTAATAAATACACATATGACATGTATGTACACACACAGCCACACACACACACCCCCATCATACCCCAAACACTTCTCCCGTGCCAGATCAGACAGAAAAAGCACATTTTAAGGTTGTGTCCTAAGAATCACCCAAATTAAGACAGTGATACAATAATGCAGATCAAGTTTAACTACAAACCCTTCAGTTAAGAAGCTAGGGATGGGTGGACTTCAAATGCTCAGACACACAAAAATGCAATTCCTGCCCAGTGCAGGAGTCTCTTCCCCAGCCCTCATGTCATTTCTTTTTTCTCCTCCTCCTATACTTACATGCACTCCTCTCTCTGATTTTTGTCATCACAATACCTAAAATTTCCTTCATCTCCTTTGTACCCTGTTCCCCTTCTGCCACATCTGAAGAGAGGGACAGCTCTCAAGGAAGGGATGGATGTAAAGCCCCCTTTCTCAAGGGGCCATGCCATTATCCCAAATTACACCACAAGGCTGTGCCTTTTGCAGTGTTCAGAGACCCAGACCTGGAGCCCAGCATGGGAGTTGAATATCCTTCTCCTGGAGAGAACAATCCTCCTGGAAGACTCCAGTAGGTCCCTCTGCTTTTATCCTAAAATCAAAATAGACAGATTGACGCTGGCCTGGGCTTCCCACCAAAACAAAACTGAAGGTGACCTGCAGAAGAGCTCAGCCTTTGCATCCACACACTTGGCTCACAAGGCTCTTTTGAAAGCCAGCAGAATGAATGTGCATGAAATCTCAGAGTGCTTCTGGCAAGCCCCAGTCACACAGGGGTGTTGAGCACTGACCCTAAAGGCTGCCCAAACCCCCCTGAGGTATAAATCACTTCCTCACTCAGTTGTTGTCATCTGGAGGGGTGAAAAAAGGACAGAGATCTGAAGGACTCCCCCGTGCTAAACCCCCTTTCTTCCTCATATTTATTCATCGTTGCACCTGCAATGAGTGAGTCCAATCTCAAATTGAGGCTGCACATACATGAACATTTCATCAGACCAAAAAGAGCTTTCCACGTGTATTTTGTGCTATTTAGAGATGCCAAGTAAATCAGAATTCCGTGTCCTACAAACCATCCAAGCACACAGAGATGCTGCCCCTGCCCTAGAAGGCAGCTGTGTCCTGGCTGCTTTCATGCTCACACAAAGCCTGCACAAACTGCAGCCACCTCCACTGACAGACCTTCAACAGGCTTGGGGTTTATCACATTTTCATGGAAATTCAGTTCGGTGCTCAATTTACCCTTATTTAAATGCTAATTTCGGTGAAGTGGTTTAACAAAGCAATTATGAAAAAAAGGCTCTAATCTTCCACCGAGTGAGTAGGGAGAAACTCAGGATGTGGTAGACAGATTAACCATGTAAATGCAACATAAGTGATCTGTTTCCTACTTAATGCACTCGGTGATAAGGGATTCAGTTACAAAGGTGACAGTTCAGCCTCCTTTTCTAAATATAAAACACCAAAGAATCAACAAAACACTAACACCTCACACAGGCTGTTGCATATAATAATTATCCTTAGCAGTCTCTCTTGTTTTCTGTACTTAACACTCACTCTTGTTTTCCTTCTTAATGCATGTTTATCCATTTTATTTAGAACTTCTGACTGCAAGATATAATCAGGCACTTTAGAAGGCATTTCACTGTAATTGTAGTTAGTCGAGTTAAGTGCCACAATTTCAAATGGCTCAATGCTAATTCCACCTCCCCCCTCTGCCGGAGCTGCAGCTGAACCTGACAGTGCCAAGCACTTCTAGAGGTCTCCACCTACCACAGTCAAAATTCACCAGTTCTTTGGGTGGAAACTAAACATGAATATCCCACCTGCAACAACACATTTCTCAGAGCAAGGGTAAAGAGCAGAGAGAAGTGCAACACAGGGGTTTTAGGCCCAATACCCATTTCTTGGATAATCTACAGTGCCATCAAAATTTGCAGCATCTGTCTGCTCTTGAGAGCAGGTACCATGTGAGTGACAGAAATCTGTGAGATACTGTCAAATACTCCATCTTTTGCCTCTGAACCTGTGGAATTTTATTTAAGTTGAATACACAAAGGATTCAATGTCACTGTTGATTTATGGGTTTCAAGTACCAGATCGTATTTTCTAAAGTTCAATCATTGCAGTTCTTTTCTTCCAGAGGCCTGTTACCTCTCTTGGAGAGCTTCCTCTCTGACTTTCTGCCATCGTTGCACTTCTCCTCAGTGCTTTCCTGGTTTCTCCCATCCCTTCCTGACTGTGTTGCCTAAAGGTTGTACAATCTGTAGGGACAGGGCTGTGAGGGAGGAGAAAAAAAGCAAAGGCAGCTGCTCACCACAGACAGAATCCAAGGGCTGAAGAAGCAGGGAAGAGCCTGTGACAAGTGGTCAGGAAAGATTTTTGGCCATGAAGTTAAGGCACTCACCTTTTGGACTTACATTTCATCTCTAACAACAAAAAAAGCAAATTATAAGAGAGGATGCAACAAAAAAAGAGGCAAATTATAAGAGAGGATGTGCAATTGTCATGAAATAATTATCACAAGAGCAAACCAACTGATGGAAATTTCCAGAGCTCAGCTTAACCTTTCTTTCTTGTGTTTGCTGCTCCCCAGGGCACCACGAGACCCCTGCCCTGTGTGATGTTTGCAAGCAGGCTGTGCTGCACAGCTGAGTGCTGCTGTGGCAGAGAGGAGTTTAATCCTTGAGCAGCCAGTGAATGGCTCCTGGTGAAGCTCAGGCAAGTTCCAAGTGTGCTGGAAGTCTGCAGGAGCTCCAGCACTGGAGGGGCAGGGATACACAAGGGAAATAGCAGGATGCAAGGAGAGGCAAGCTTTTTTCCTTAGACATCAAAGGAATAATTCCACACTGACCAGTGTGACCAGGTGTCCTGTTCTGGTGTCATCACTGGAGTGGCACAGCCAAGGGGGAAGAAGTTAGATTTCCATCATGCAGCCAATGCAAACAGTACAGCACTCAACTAGAATGCACCTTTCCACCTTCTCTGAAAGGGTGGGCAGCTCTGGGGGCCTTCCCTGTTACAAAATGCACTGTCCAGTGCAGCTCATTGGAGTAGGACACATAATGCACTGCAATTCCCAGAATACAGGGCAAAACCACAATTCCATGAGCCTGAACAGTTCTCTTCCTGCCTAGGGGTTTATCTTAAGAGAAGAGATCTATGGTGTGAAGTTCAAAGCCTGTGAAATACACTCAGTAATTCTGGTTACTGGGCATTTCTGAACAAGACTTGCAACTCCCTTTTCCAGAATTCACCCGAGGTTTTAAACAAAAAACCCTTCTCTTATGTAACAACAGAATGATCCACTGTGGGAAAGGAAGAGCATTTGAGAGAGAAAAGATGACAGCAATTCAGTGTGAACACAGTCACACATCTTCTGCAACCCCTTTGGCCCAGATAACCTCACTCTGCTTTTTGCCTGTCAGCTCTTCTGGACTGCACTGGCTTTCCAAGCACAATGGAGTGAAAATCCATAGCATGTCTGCAAATAAGCAAGAGCTTGTAGCTCTAAAGCCAGAAAGGAATTTGCCATGGTGTGAGATAAACTTTGATGGTTTCCCTTCTCCTCACAGTCTGGTGCAACCTCCCAGAGATCTTGGAGCCGGTACTTGAGCATCCCTTTGTGAGAGTGTGTAAAGAATGGAGGAGAAGGACTGTGAAGACAGGGCAGGTGAAGGCTGAGCTGGGGTCAGAAGACAGGTTTTCTAAATTTAAATTCCATATTTGAAACTGGCAAGGGGCAGGGAAAGTGCTCACTTTCATTAACCTAAGGGTGAACACTGGAACTCCACCTCAAGTGCCCTGCTGAGTGCTCAGGCCATGGTGGGGCTGAGAAATGAATATTCCCAACATCACCCCTAGGTAAAAGGCTCATGGATACTGACTCACCTGTAAACATTTGGATAGTCAACAGTGCTCTTCAGAGATGATCTTCTATGTATTACCTCTGCTGCTGCCTGAGGGCACAAGAAATCCCCTCACCTGGGCAGTTCCAGAAAGCCCCAAAATTCCTGCCCCAACTCTGCCTGTGCTGGGGGCAGCCCTGGGGCACCTTGCCAAGGATGAACCTCTCCAAACAAATCCACACTGAGCAGAGCTGGCTGATGAGGAGAGCTCCTCATTGCCTCAGCCTGGTGCCAGCACAGCCCAGCTGGAGGGAGCCCTGTGCTCCCACAAATGAAGTCAGAATTCTGAGTGTTCACTGTTGCACTGTCGGACACGAAAGAAACACGCAGACTTTTTAGCAGCAGGTCAGGAACCACTAGGCAGGACCAGAAAAAGGCCTGCCTTTCTTTATTCTTTTATTTTTATATCTTTCTTAAGACAATCGTGGATTGGTCAATGAGGTTACAACCTCTACAATTCCACAGGATAAAGACATGGTCAATCACCTTTCTCTACCTTAGGGGAAAGGAATGAAAACAATAAGGAAGTTCAAAACAATCTTGGCCAGTTAGGAAAACAAGGACTGTGTTTATAGAAAATGCATGGGAACTTCTACTGCAAAAGTGAAAACATAAAACACTACAAAAATCAGAGCAACAGTTCACAAGTGCTCTCTTGTCTGCACTGTGCCATGGGCAGTGCGTGGCCTCAGCAGGAGCAGCAAGGACCACCTGATGAACCTGTCCTGTTTGTGGCTGGCAGCCACTGCTGGGCACAGCCAGGACAAGATCCCCTCCTGGCACTTAGTGCAAGCCTTGAGCAGGAGAACACACCTGGCATGGATCCAGAACAGTCACTGCATGCTGCAAAACATGACAGTGAAACAAGTGGCCAAACTGGCATGGTCTTGGCTAACACCTAGTGACAAGGTGTCTTTTGGGAAAAAATATCATGAGTGAAGAGTGATCAGGACAGAAAAGAGCAGTGACAGCAGGAGCTCACCCAGATTTCCAGTGTGTGCACTGAGGATGAGTAAATACAAGTGAATAAACTCAAATCTTTTGGATACTACTCACTTAAGGCAGATAGGGAAGTGAACCAAAATGCCAGAACTTTAAATTCCTGGTCTCAGTCCAGTTCCATATTTCTTCATAGGTTGTTGCACCCTAAATAGCAGGTTACAGTTTTGGAGAAGGAACATTTAATTCTGATTTAACTCAAGAATCATTTTTCTGGTGTTGATTTTCACAGATTTTAAAGCAATAAAATTAATTTGAGCGCTCCAACAGAAACTTGTGTTCACCAAGGTCTTTATCCTACACAGTTTTCATTAAAACAAGGCTGCTATTTTAAATTAAAGAGAACGTGACAGTTACAGCTCTCCCTCTCTGGGTTTTCGTACATCAGAAGTTTCATTCAATATTTTGACCTTTTATAATCCTACCCTTGATCGCAATAGTAATGTCTAAACATAAGAAGCAGGGAGAGAAGAGCTGAATTAATACACAAACCATCAAACCCTAGAATACAGATCTTACTGAAATGCACAAGGCTTTCAATGAATCTGAACAAAACCCCAAGTTTGGTCAGGAATATAAGGAAAAAGCATGCTAAATTTTGTCTGAGGGAAATAATATCAAATCACATGAAACCAAAATTCAATTTTCAATCAAAGTGTATTTTACAGAAAAAAATAAATTGTGGTTCACTTTTTAATATAGTCAGCTTGCACTTGAGTTCTCATGTTCCCTAGAATTCAGAGCCCAGAAAGAAGGCAGTCTGTACAAGCAAGACAGAAAGTGTTGTGCAAAACCAAAGCTTTGAGCAGTTTCCTGCTCAAAGGGTTTGAGGCACAATTCTCCCAGGTAAACAGCTCAGGCCCTGAGGTTCTGTGACAAACTGTCAGTTCACTGACAAAGCCCAAATGAGCAGTGCACTCTAATGAAATGAGCTTTAATGCTCTGGAAGGGGAATGAAAAATAAAAGATTGAGTCCTGGTGGCAGGGACCTGCTTAAGGAGAGAGGTCTCAGATGAGAAAAACTGAATTCCCACCACTGCAATATTCAGTGCTATTTGAATCAATTATTGCCCACAAAGAGATTTTACACAATACAGGGAACAAATTTAAGTTAGAAATCCATATCCATTTGATTTAAACTAAGTACTTTGGGAGAGCAAAGCAGCCTTCCTCGACAGAATTTGTTTCATTAAGGTTTTCCCAAACTTTACACAGCACAGTAGGCACAGTAATTTTATTTCCAAATGAGTTAAAACAGCTTCTGATCTGGTGGAAGCACTTAATTATGATCAGAAGGGCAAGACTAAAATATATGTAAGTGTTCTGGGCAATTCATGTCCTTTCAGCATAATTATTCTAGCTCAGGGTCAGCCCAAGTTGCTCCTACAAAAGCTGACTCCCTCAGAAGGGCTGTTTGTCATGGGTGCTTGGTTCCTAAATCCCCTCCTCAGACCAACTGCTGCTCTGCTGTCCCTGAGACCACTGGGGAGGTTCCAGGCCCCTTCTACTGAAGTTGGTTTTTATTCAGCTCCATTCCAGCTGTGAGCCTGAAAACTTCCTAAGAGGCAAACACATTCAACAGTGTTTCAGCTCGTGCTTTTAAATACTTCCAAAAACCCCACCAAACAATATTAAAGAGCAAACACCCGTTTGATGTGACACTCCTGAGTTCTCTGACACTCAGAGATTTTGGGGCTGAGCTCTGCAGCTGCCATGTGGGAACAGCAATGCTGTTGTATTTCCTTACAGTGCAGCTCCTGCCCTCCCAGCAGGGCTCTGGGTCCCTTCTGCACCAAGGGAAATACTGTAGGATAAATTCCCATCCAGTCACTCTGGAGCAGCCACAGCCACTCACACAGGGCAGACTCACAGAAAAGCCTTTGGACAAGAACCTGAAAGTGATTTTGGACGTTCACTGTGAAGAAGTTCCCAGTGAGAATTGGTAACTCACTGGGGACTGGACACTGAACACTGTCAGGGCAGTGCCTGAATTATTAAAAGGAGGTTTTTTAAATGGTCATATTTCTAACACATTTTGAATCAGCAACCTGAACCCCATGGCCCTGTCAAGGAAACCCAAAGCACAAGGTTCTTGTGGTACCCACCCTTAGAATGCCCTGGATGGTCTGGGTGTCACTACTGAAACACTGCCACACCTCAGTAATAACACACAGCTCCTTTCAGCTTTCCAGGTAGCTCAGAATTTTTAATTACAGTATTTGTATTTAAGCTCTGCACACAACAAATAAATTCCAGCTTTGCAGTGTGTGCTGGGCTAGCTCTCAATAGCTTTGGAAAAAAAAAGGAAGAAAACATCACCAGCTGCCTGTGTGTTCTCAGGAACAAGAAAACATCTATCAAGCCTTGGCACAAACAGTTTTTATTTCTGTTTTATCTGTTTATTTTCCTAAAAGCATCACTGAAACAATTCACAAGATTCATAATCCACAAGAAAAGCAATTTAAAGCCACATCTGCAGAAAAAATATTAATTTCTAGAAAACAGTAATCTACCTAAAACCCCCTTAGGAAAACACTTCTGCAAATCCATGTCACAGGACTGTGCCCCAAAAGAACTGGAAAATGTATTATTCAGTTGTTTGTGCTTTGTAGGTGCAGAAGTGCATGTGTAAAAGAGGAATACAGGCACAAAGCCAGCAGGAAACATTATTGTATGAACTGTCCCTCAGAGGTAAATCTCAAATAGAAAAAGAATCCACAGGCTCATGCAAAAAACACAGCCCCAAGCCCTCAGGTCCAGCCTGTGCTTCCACATTGCCCTTCTGAGCAAAGTGACACAGCAGAGGAGCCAAACAGCAGGATTGCTCAGCAAGTCTGGAGTTTGGAGCATTGTCACTAACTCTGTCTGCTTTAGGGCCAAAAGCTCCACTTGCTTTATTTCCTTTGCCCTGAGTCCCAGGGACAGAGTGCCCAAGGATGGGCCACATCCCAGAATCACAGAATTTCACAGGATCACTGGGTTGGGAGAGACTTTCAAGATCATCGAGTCCAACCCATGCGCCCCCCACACCTCCACTAAACCCTGACACCGAGTGCCACATCCAGTCTTTGGTTAAACACATCCAGGGATGGTGACTCCACCACCTCCCCAGGCAGACAATTCCAGTACTTTATCACTCTTTCTGTAAAAACCTTGTTTCTAACATCCAACCTACATTTCCCCTGGCTCAGCTCAAGGCTGTGTCCTCTGCACAGCCCTGCAGTGCTCATGTGCAGCCACAGCAATCCCAGCCCTTCCTTCCTTTCAGGCTCTCTGGCTCAGAAAGAGCAGCACCTGACCTACAGGCTGACACATCAGAGAGTTTCAAACCCCAGTGTTCCACCTGGATGTCTGTGGTTCTGTTTGGGCTGTTCAAACACTCCCTGCTGGGCTGAAGGGGTTTGCTGGTGCCAGCTGAGCCTCCGTGTGCCCTGTGAGCTGCAAACAGGCACAGCCCCCTCAGCTCAGCTGCTGGGTTGCTCTTCAACTCATTTCCATCCACATCCCTCCCTCAGCAGCACTCCAGCCCCCTCCAAAGCTTTTTGTGGCCTGCCCTTATCTTGGAGAAAACCTGAAAGCCTCCTTTGTTCTTCCACTCCACTGAGGTGAAAATACCCCTTCAGCCTGAGCAGAGATGCTCCAGCCCTGGAGCCCTGTGCCCACCCCGTGCTGCAGGGATCATTCCAGGGCTCTGGAAAAACACACAATAAAAGAGCACATGCATGCTCAAAGGCATCCCACACCTCTGCTCCATCTGCTTTGTAGGCTTTTGGATGTGATAAAGACCCTATTGGATAATCCTGACCTTAAAGACAGCTCTACTTTCAAAACTTATTGGAGCTGGAGACTACTGTGTGGCAATGATTTATCTCAGCTCCTCTGCAGAATGTGTTCGTTTCAGATGTTACAAAGGCCTTAGTCTGTCTCAGTGGTGGGGAGGAGAATAAATTTGCATGTGTTAAGGGCACGGGGAGCAGGAACAGACACTTTCCAGGGCTGTATTCACTGCTCTCACTCCAGATTCACACAGGGGACCCACTGTCTTTGGCAGAACTCCAGGGTTCTTGGCATTGCTCAGGAGACAATCACAGGGAACTGTTTTAGCTGAATGGGCCTGGCAGGTGAGTGTGCTCTGGAATAATGAGCACAAAGTTATGGTGAAAGAGAGGGACAGGACAAGAACAGATTCTTCAGGTGTACATGCAGTCCTGTTGGGAGCAGACCTGAAATTCCATGTTTTCATGAATAGGATGAAGGGACAGCACCTGCACACCTGTGCTCTCTTGCCCATTTCTTTTCTTCCTTCTACACTTTGCAATGTAACATCAGCAGGAGTGCCAGAGGTGCCCATCAGTGAAATATCAATACAAATATATGCAAAGAGTTCATGGAAATATTCATGCTAACTTAAGTGAACAACTGCCACAGAAATAAAGCATTTCAGGCCAAAGACTGGAGGCAGCAGCCACTGCCATGGCAATTCTTCCTGGGGAAGTGCAGAGCCTCCCTTCAGCCTGAAGTCACAGGCAAACACAAGAGCCATGAAAAGGTAAAGAGGGCACAGAGGTGCCAGGGAAGAGCACAGACACCACCCAGCACAAAGTGTTCATTTTGCGCTGAATTTATCATAATTTTTCCCTCTTTTCAGATAATTGAGTTGTAATTTATCTTACATGTTTCAGCTGGAACCTGATAGTTTTCAAGAAGTTTTAGCTATGAAATAATTTTAAACCACCAATATGATACAAACATAAAAACAATCTATAATTAATCAGTTAATGCTGAATTAAACTTTACAGTAAGAGGAAGTTCAATGACATGAATGAAATGACAGCAATCAGGCTGTTTAAACCATGAACAGAAAGATGGAAGCTGACAGGGTATCAAACAGCATCCAGGCTTCAACATGAAAGACTCCTGTCCTCCACCTATCACAAAGGCTACTCAGGCCATTTCAAACCATTTTAATCTGGTCTTGTATAAAATTACCCTCTAACAGAAGAAAAGCACTTTGGGCTGCCTTCTCCCTTTGCAGGCTGTCATCTGTATTTTCCTTTCCAAGGCTGCTCATGTTCTCCTCAGATCTTTGTCTTTAGAAATCCCTCTAACTGCCAAAGCTGTGCTTTACTAAATTTTCATTCTAAAAAACCCCAAGTTTTCTCTTAAAATTTTCCTAGACCAGGATTGCAGACACCTTTTTGTCATTACAGGAATGACAGTTCAGTGTTCCCTCCCTGTCCCTTTGAGCATTGTCTGAAATCAAGCCTGAAGTCAATCTGCCCACATCTGGATATTCTGCCAAGAGTCTTTGTGGTTCATGAATGTTTTTCTCACTGCTTTCTGAACAGGATTCTCTTATTTCCAGATGCTATAACTAGAAATTATTAATTTCTGATTATTATTTATGATAATTTATTTCTGATTATTATTTATTATAATTTATTTATTATTAATTATCCCATTCCCTGTACAGTGGTAGTGCTGCCCATATTTCCCTTTCTCTGTCCAAAACAGGCATTGCAGTCACCTTTTTAATTAGATGTTCATGCACTGAGCCATCCTTCTTCCTTATTAACTTCACCAGTTATGAGTAGCAAAACTTCACCCACCTCTGTCATTCATGAAGTGGCAACACATTAAACACAGAAATAAGCATGAACCATGGCAAATGCCTGCTTCCAGCCATCTTTCACAATACTCTGCTCTTTAATCTTTCATGTGATCATCTTTTCTGTAATTACATCCATTATAATGATATCCATCCTCCTGCCATCAATCCCTTCAACTGCAGCCTGCAACATCTGTGAGGGAAGTGACAAGCCTTGCAGGAAAAGGAAAGAAGACAGAGAGATTTTCTCTTCTGGAGGTAGGCAGTGTTCAGGAAGCCTGCAATGGCACCAACATGCAACCAGAACCAACACACCAACATCCCAAAGGTGTCAGCAAGTCCCTTAGAAAGGTGAGGCTTGAAATCTTCCTCCCTTACTGTTGATTTTTTTGTGTTTTCTTGTCCTTTCTCCCACTCTGCAGCACATTCAGACCTCATGGTCTCAGCTGTTCTCTCAATACCAGAAATCCTTTCAGGGACAGAGTTTCTTCACCCAAAAATCATTAGCAACCTCTCTGAAACTCAAACTGATCTCCAAGGGCCATAACTCAGCAAATTAACTGAACAGGTTCCTGTTCCAGCCCCACTCAAGCCTAGGTCAGCATTCAGTGAGACAGACTCCTCCCAAACCTGGCTTCACCCATTGGAATTTGGCTGTGGGGTACCAGTTACACTCTTCAGGGTCTCAAACCCTGTTAAATCAGAGATAGAGGATACAGCTGCTCTCCCACTGCTTCCACCAGGGAAGAGAAAAAATCATCCCCAGAGTCACTGTGCTCCCCTCTCCTCCTGCAAGGCCCAACCCCTGAGCTGCCTCTGCAGCCTCCCAGTGCTGTTCCAGCCCCTCCCCAGAGCACAGCCCTCCAGCCTTGGCTCTTGGGTCAGTGAGACCCAAAACCTCTCTGCAGCCACGCTGATTTGGAAAGCTTTGTGCTGCAGTTGGGTTCCCCTCCCAGGCTTTCCTCCTCCCCAGCTCTGCAGCCCGTGCCTCTGCTTGCTCTGCTCCCACAGGTGCCATAAATCATCCCCACCACGGGCTGCCCAGGTGAGTCAGCAGGCAGCTACATCACAAGGGCTAATTGGCCCCATTAGCTGTTCTCGGTTTGGGACCATTATCTGGGAAACCTCTGCTTGTTCCTGTCTGTTTATGAGTTTGCAATGAGCCAGCACATCTATTCCACAAAATACTTGTTTTGTCCTTGCTGATTGTGTATTCCCAAAGCATCTAGAGCAACTTACATTAAGAGAATCTGCAGATTTTCCCATTTCTGTAGCTTTTCAGGAGCTGCCTCTCAGTGTAATTTCACTGAATGGACCTTGTTTATCTTCAAACAGGAAACAGACACCAATTTCTAGCTTGTACTTTACACTAAAATAACTTATTCCATTAAGAAAGGAAAACCCTTCCTTTTTTATCTCAGATTTGGGATGTATCATGTGCTCAGCAACATGCCTGAAACTAAAGAGGAATGACAGTGCCAGAACTGTGCAATACACACTTTGCTGTTTGTCTCCAGCCACAGAGATATTGAACCAGAGTCAGTATGTGCAAACACCAATGCATGGCCAGAACCAGCATTTGTGGTCAGAGCTGTGCTCTATCAGAATAAAGAGCTCAGGTGCTGAACTCCCCTGACTGAATTCAATAGCCTCAATTCACACCTGGACTGGGAGCTCTAGGATGCCACAGCTCCCTGGCAGTCCTGTTGTGCCTCCACCCCAGGCATTGCCATGGGGCTGCAGGAGATATTTGGGCCTTCCATCAGTGACTTCATCCCTGTTCCAACCCTCTGGTGCTTCCCATGGGCAAGGCAATGGGAAATGACACTGCTGCCTGTGACAAAGTGCAGTGCAGAAGCCCCTTTTATCACAGTGGGATAGTTTCAAAGGGAGCTTTCAAAGGATGCTCCCAATTTCCCACCCAGGTTTTGTGAGAGACCATCTGAGACAGAGCCTGCCTGAAGAACTGATGGCACTCCAGACCTGCACAAGTGCACTTCTGGGCTAGGAATCCAAAGGGACAATGAGGAAAGATGTTTTACACGTGCAGAGTGAAGATACTGAGACTGCAGCTTGGGTTTGAGCCCAGCTGTGGTGTAAATACCAGGCCCACAGCAACATTCTGGTATTTGTTGCTGCCAGGCACAATGAACTTCATTTCATTGAGTGTCTGGTAGCTGCCCAGATCCATTTGAGTGCAAATACAGACATTCAGAGCAAGATCTTCAGAAGCATTCCATATTCAGGGCTACTCTTAGGATTATGAGAGGATGCCCAGTGCTTCAAACCTGGTACAAACCTGCTGATAGCCCAGAGAGAAGAGAGGCAGAAAATAAAGCAAGGAAACTGTTAGAATCCCCCAGCAAACAGAGCTAATTATTCCATGGAGAGGTTCCTGAGGATGCCAGGATGTACAATCAGAGGACAAGGCATTGATCAGTGGAAATGATCAAAAAGGAAAGAAAGCAGAACTGTGCACTGAAAAGGCAGAAGAGATAAAGCCTTGGACAGCAAGCAAGCACTAACAACATGGCCTGAGGAAAAGCCAAAGAGAACAGCTTTAAAGTGAGCTTTCTTGAGTCCTGCTGTGTTCAGGGACACAGGCCTTTGTAAATTCTTCATAAATACATAGGATTGCATCAAAGTCATGCTTAACTCACCAATTTCTCATCTTAAGTGGAACAACTGGCAGAAAATGTCTCTCCCCAGACTTTTTTATCATCTTCTGGGGTCAAGAGAGGCTACAAGAATAACTACAGCCTCAGTAAGGAGATGATGTCTTGTGTTAGAACACATGATTTGAATCAGGGTTGAAGGGACAATGCTTTTCTAGCAGCAGCCAGGCATAGGAGGAGCTGATTTTTCTCTCATTAAATACAGGAGGTTTCATTCTCTTTTGCTGTTTACAGATTGATACACATTCTGGTCCTGCATCTGTAACATTCTGTAGTCTGGCTGGCTGATTTGCTTGGAATTCAAATTGCTCAGGACAACCACTTCTTTTAATCTTATTTACAATACCTAAAAAAGCACCACAATACAAAGAGAGACATGATTGCAGGGTTCTGCTCTAGTGAGGTTTGTCATCTTCTGAAGGCACCTTGCTCCAGCTCTCCAGGGTCCAGAAGGAAATAAAACACCAGAACTGGGAACAAAGAGAAGTGTTTTACAAAGCTTCACAGGGTGGATCAGGGACAAAAAAAACCATGCCACACGTTAATCCCAATTCTTTATTGCTTAACCCTGTAATTCATCCCTGAGCTCAGCACTGGGGGCAGTTCCCTGCCTGGGACCCCTGTGGGGGGGTGGTTTCTGTCCCATAGAGCAGGGACAGTGCTGCTGTCCCCAGTCCTGCCCAAGGAGCCAGCTGGGGCTCAGGGCCAGCTGCCCTGCAGCAAAAGCACCTTCCTGCC
The DNA here is from genome assembly GCA_013400955.1 of Drymodes brunneopygia. Lineage (NCBI taxonomy): Eukaryota > Metazoa > Chordata > Aves > Passeriformes > Petroicidae > Drymodes > Drymodes brunneopygia. The sequence goes on along the minus strand of VZTZ01044639.1, from coordinate 1,013,093 downwards.
TCCCTCATTGCCCAGGAGCACCCCCAGCTCCCTGGGCAGCAGCTAAAACACCAAATCCCTGCTTCAGTTAGCTGAGTAACACAATTAATGCCCCCCATGAGAGACAGAGTGCTGCTGGGCTGGGGGACAGCACATCCTGAATTAGCCCATGGGCAGTGAGGTGCAGCCAGCTGGGAACAGCTGAAGGACACGTGCTGTCCCAGGCTCAGGTGCTCCCAACCTCACCTTCCCTCCAGGCACAGCCATGGAGCTCAGGAGGGAGCCCTCCAAGCTCAGCTTGACTGGCACATCTGGAAGAGGACACTAAACTGGGAACAGAACCTTCCTCGTGCTTTTTGCTAAAAGAAATTAAAATATTTGAACATCCAGAACCAAAAGTCTTTACTTTTAAAATGCACAATTTAGATACCAACACTACAAAGAGGACAGGGGTGTAACTGTGAGCTCTGACTGTTTCAGAGCTTTCTCCACTTAAAAAAAAATTATTCACTTGGAGTTTTGTTTAACTTTGAAAGGAAGAACCCAAACTCTGCAAAGCTGATACACAGATGGATGGGGCACACCCAGAGATGAGACAGTCCATTCAGCAAGGGAACTGAAACTCAGGAATGTTGCTGGGTGGATGGAGAGAGCTGAGTGCACGTGTCTGTGTGTCTGTGTGCACATCACACACACGTAAAGGACCTTCAGAGAACTGCAGGGACAGGGTTAAACGAAATGGACCCCAGGGAGTGCCACAGGAGTGTTAATTCTGCATTGGTTTAAGGCTCACCAGCTGTGCCACCATGGCAAAAGGCGCTGGTGGTGCTGTTCTGGTTAGAGGGAGGGTTTTGGTACTCCTGGTGGATTTGGCCTTCCTCACCCAGCTGCTCTAGATACCCTGGATTTTGTGATTTTTACTCAGGGTGAAAATTAATGAATTACCCAAAGAGAAAAGGTTTAGGCCCCTCCACCCATTCTGACCCCAGAGAAGCATTTCATTCTGCAGAAGCCATGCAGGGGGAAGACAAGAAAAAGCTGATTCATCTGCAATGCAGCTCACCCCAAATTGCTTATACTTGCACTGTCACACTCTGTGCTGGCACTGCTTACTTGCTGTTTGCTGCTTTGGCTATGTACATAACTTTCAAAGGAAAGATTGTTCTTACAAAGCACTGGAAGAAGAGCAGGAGGCATTGTACCAGTCCCCTACACATCTCACACTGTGTACAATGAATCTCCAAATTGTGAGATGTCTGAGGAGATTCTACCTCCTCGTGGCAAGGCTGGGTCTGCCCCAGAACAGGACATTTGCAGGGAAGGCATCTTTGCTTTCTGCCCTCTATTGTTTGTGTCCAGATGAAACCCAGCAAAGAAGCACCACCTATTGGCAGGACTGAAAAGCCCCTGTGCTCAAACTGTCCAGCATTATTAAGTATATGAATAAAATCACTGGAGATAGAATCAAATTCCCTGCTGGCAGAAAGGCAATTCCTGGGCAGCTGGAGAGAACTGCACTGCAGCTCCAGATTCATGCAGCCTCAAATTGTCTCATTTGAGATGTTTGGATAACAGAGCCCCCTGAGCTTTTCTGTTCAGCTCAGTGTGCAGCAGAACGATGGCCAAGGGAAAACTCAGCCCACAAAGGATTAAGAGATGCTATTTCTTCACAGCACAGGGCAAGATGGAAAATGCTGCAAGGTGGGGATGGCTTGGAAAGGCTTGCCCTTGTCTTTCCAGCTTGTGAGCAATCAGCACGGCTGCTGGTACTCAATACTGAGCTTCAGCAGAAGCACAAAGTGTGATTGAGCCACTAAAAAAAGCTGGAGAGTATCCAGGGTTTAATTACCATCCTATCAGAGTTTGAAATGCTGATGAGAGCAAGTGACAGCCAAGAAGAACGTGCAGCACAGCACACCTTGGGGACTGTCTGGGCATGAGCCTGGTGAGTGCCTGCAAACCACCTGCAAGAGGGAATTACAGGGCTTTAACACACTGAGGAAAAACAGAGCCCTTACCTGACACAGATCCCAAACAACAAAGCTGAGGATCTAAACCCCCAAATCACTTGGATTAAGTACAGCCAGGATACTTTCTTTCATTTGAAGGGAAAGATCTGCCAGACACCTTTTAGCAAATGCTCCCCCAATTCCATTAGCACTTAGACTCTGCTCTGCCTAACAGATCTAACCAAACTCCAGCCCACACTGGTTTCAAATTGCACATACAGAAAGAGTCTTCGATCTGAAAGGGACTGAGAAGCACCAGACACTGCAGGACATGTCATAATCTGTATTTTTTGCACGTGGCAACAACAAATGGAGATACAGTGCATGTCTGTGTCCAGGGGTGACAGATCATAGCTGGGCCTTGCTTTGGACTCTTCCAAAAATGTGTCTTTGTCCCACAAAGCCTTAAACTTTACCTCTTCCTATATCTTGTGGGAAGATCATACAGGATATCAAAAACAAACACAACAAATATCAGTAGGTCTTCCTAAGAGCAAACCACATATCTTTAACTGCAGACAGTATCACAGCCAATTCACACGTTTAATATTATACAACCCCTTATCTTTTAAGTAATTCTGCTTAAAATACAATCATCAAACTTTCAATGGGCATTCAAAGGGACATTGCTCAACATGGAACTCAAATGGAAAGGGTTTGCAAGATAATTTGGGCTAACTTTTGCAAGAACATCATTCATTACTCCCAGCCTTCAGTCTGATACTGTGTGCTTCCCTCTCTACTGCCACAAACACCTGAGAATATTGCACACAACAGCCCAAGGAAAACAGACTTGATGGGGTAGAGGAATAAATTTCTTCAAGGTGTGCAGGACTGGCCATTCACATAAGGGGCCCATAAATCTGTAGCAGCAGAGGAGGAACTCTTGGGTATCTCAATGGCTGTGCAGAAGTTGCAAACAGCAGTTTGCTCCTGCTTGCCTGCAATCACCCAAGCCCTGGAACACAGAATCCATCTGGGAATAACTGCACCAGAGTGACTTTGGTCAGGCACAGCTTCAAAATCTGATTTCTGTTCAGCTAACCTGAGTGTTTCCTGGAGGAAACTTTGCAGTACCTCTGCACATCCTACTCCTCCTCTGGAGAGACTCCATGTCTGTCCAAAAGTGGCGTGTGAGGATTCAGTGGACATGTGGCTGCACTGTCACTATCACAGGGATTTTTAATTGCAAAGAGCTGGCTTTTTACCAGAGGAACACCCCTAGACCAGCAATTCTTCACTGACACAACACAACAAAAGGTGCCATGGGTCAACTGAGCCTCCCTGCACCACAACTCCTGCCTTTGACCTTCCTGACAAGATACAGCCTAACCACACACAAGCACCTACAGCAAGGGCCATGAACTCCTCAGAGGTCCCCAGCCCTGCCCCTGGGCCTGGCAAAGTCCCAAACTAAGGCCAAAATAAATCAATACATTCAATAATCTATTCAACATTCGATCCAAAATTTGTTTCCTCCAGATTGTTTTGAGCAACTGAGGTACTCTTTTGACTTGTAACAGGTCAGCAAAGCCAACAGAGCTCCTGGTGGGAAGGGGGGGTTAGTACAGCACAATTTCTCTCCTGTCAAGGTGATTTATTTCCCTGCTGTGAAGTGCTGATATAAGCAGTTATGGGTGAAATACAGGAAGGGGTCCCATACTCCTCTTTAGCACCTTTGCAGAGGTCTTTTGCATCCACCATTCTCTGTGCAGAGGAGCATGAGGAACATTTTGTCTCCAAATACATGCTCTGTTGGTTGCAAGCACCCCAGCAAAGGTGCTCTTTGTACCTGTGGCAGCTAAATCACTTCCTGTCACAGCACACCATGGTTAGAACCCCAACCTCCTGTTAAGGAGTTTTGATGGCACAAAGTATCTCTTCACACTTTAACCATAAAACTCTCTGGTGCCATCCTAGTGGAGCCAAAAGCAGGGGAATGAGGGAAATCCTCATCTCAGTAGGTGCAGTTACTTCTCCCACGTTAGGAAGTGAATACGAAGGATGAAGAGCTCCATGTTCAAAGAAAAATGCCTACCAACAACTCCCTAAGATATGTTTTAGTGGAACAGGTCCAACACATCTCCTCCATGTGTTGATTTAATGCTTTCCCCTCCACCCCTTTCATGAGACTGCAGGTCACTCCCCCATCCTCTTTGCTCCTTTCTTTGCTACTGGTAACAGAACTTTCAGGATTCAGTCTCTCCTATGCAAATTTCTATGGCCATGGCATCATTGTGCCTCCCCACCTGCCCTTTGTTGGTAATTATAAAGGAGGAATATGTCATCCTTCTCCTTCGTGCACCAGTGATCCCTGTCCAGGGATCTTCTCCTTCCCCATATGGCAGAGATCCAGTGATTTGTCGTCCCACAGTGCTCAGGGAATTCTTCCTCTGCTGTTAAGAAATTATCAGCCTGTTTTCTTTTCCCCTGAGCCTTTAGGAAGAGATAACTTAAACTTTTAACTTCTGATTAATGTTGCTTCCTTCAAAGGAAGGTACAAAAACACTGAAAAATTACTAAGTCTGAAACAAAGGATAGAATTTATCAATTATTTAAACACTGTCCACACATGAAAGATTCAATGAGACTCAATATCTTTTTGTCCCAGTGGAATATCCTGTTATGAAAGCACCAGAGATGTAAATTAAGTCTCTACCTGCTCCGTGAAGTGATTCAATTTCGGTGAGTTTTTTTGAGTCACCTGAAATTATGGCCTCAAACACGACCTTGGCTGCACAGGTTAAAACCAATAATGGGTTATCAAAGGCTGGGCTGTTTATTCTGAGCATCTGCTCACGTGGGGTGAGGGTCTACCCTTGCCCCCTCCCAGCTGCAGAGAGATGAGCATGTGTTGTGTTTATTTAATGCAGTGTTTGTGGAGGGCTTGGACCAAGTGTAGGTCAGCAGGGAGCAGCTCCCAGGGGTGACTGCCAGCTCCATCACATCACACCCAGCCCCAGGGAGCTGCAGGAACATCCAGCATTAAACCTGCAAGATTGGCCAGGGTCACTGTGGCTGATCTGTCTGTGATGGACAGCACACAGAACAGCTGCTAACAGCTCAGCTTCCAAGGCCAGGACCAGGTTTTAGGATTCTTCTCAGGATTTTTCCAGGTTTTAGGCTGGCTCGGGGTCGTTCTGAGATTGAATTGTGAGTAAAAGTTGTCATAAAGGCAGATGAAGGCAAAACCAACAAATCACTGGAGGAGAGGATTTAAGGCAGGAGCTCTGAAAGAACTAAGAATGAAAGGTTTCTGACTCTCAGTTATGAAATGTGGCCTCTTAATCAAAATCATCCCAGAGCTGGAAGTGGAGATATGATATGAAAAATCAAGGAAACTGGGGACTAGTAAGCAAAATGACTCTCCAAGGCAAATAGATACAGATTAAAAAAATCATTTTGTGAAATACAAACAAGTGTAGCACTTGGGGAAAAAAATAAACGCAGCTTCATGGATGGAAGTCAAACTTTGCAGCCCTACTGAAATTCCCTGAACAGGTCAAGAAGAAAAGGGAAATCAACTTCCTACAGTACACTTGGACTTTCCAAAAGCACTCAGCAAGGCTTTTGGAACACACAAGCAGCAGCTTTTAAGGAAATTAAGCTGCCATATGATCAGAAGGAAGGGTCTCACATGGATAAATAATTGCCTGAGACAGAAAACTGAGCAGGAACCAGTTATTCCTTGCAGCAGGGACATCACCAGGGGTTCTCCAAAAGGACACAGGCTGATAGGTCTGGGTCCTTAAAAACTTTATAAAAGCTCTGCAAAAGAATGTGAACAACATCGTTAGCTCATTTAAAGTTGCTCCAGATGGTAAATAAGACATTGTCTTGAACAACTGTAGAATAACATTGCAGAGCAGACTTGACAGGGCTAAAAAAGTGACAGATAAAATTCAATGTAATAAATGTGAAATTCACTGAGGGCAGGTTATTCCTCACAGCAAGCTGGATAAGACTTTAACTTTGGCTTAAGCTGCCTGTGAGAAATCAGACTGGCAGGAAAACCCAGAGCTGGAGCAATCCCCTTCCCCTGAAAGTCATCTTCTAGAGAAACAGATACTGTTGGATACTTGGAAAGTGCTGGAAATACTCCTTGGCTACCCATATACTGCCAGAACTGGAGATTGCACTGCAGGCTGGACATCAGGCAGTGTGCTCTGCAGGCCAGGAGAATGGACATGGTTCCTTCCTGCCCTTTATCAGCAGCTGGGGGAGTCAGAACCATCCCAGGGAACTGAACTTGGCTGATGGGTTCAAGGTCAGGCTCAGGCACAACAGGCAGGTCCAAAGAAAAAGATATTTAATGTTTGATTCACAACACACCATCTGCTTCTACTGCTCAGGTGAGTGAAGAGCTGCAGGATTAAAATCCAGGGGGAAAATAAAACCCCCGAAATTGGCCTGTCAGGCACCCCTGATTTTCCACATTAACTCTCTGAGTGGCAATCCCCTTCCCTGACACACAGCTGCTGCTCTCTCACAGTCTGTGTGACTGACCAGAGCTTCACCCTGAAACACTCCTCCCCATTTGCAGTCTCAATTGCAAACACATGGTGAGCATCTACTTGTGCTTTTAATTAGTTGGTTTCTCACTTTTTGGAGGTCATTTGTGCATTCTCAAATCGAAATCCTGTGCATCTCACTGCCTCTGAGGGTGGCCTGGAATGGATTTTGGTGTTGTATTAGATCTGAGTCCTGCAACAGAATAAGAAAGCTCCACATGCAGCAGTGCTTGCAGACGTAGGAATTTGCTGAGCAGAGTGCACATGTGCAGCTGGTGTTACCTTGTCATGAAAAACTGATGGGTTTCCCCCCCTTTTCATCACCTCTGTAATTGCTACAATGAAAGCCAGAGAAGTGCAAGGGCTGAAGCTGTGGTGAGGTGTTTGTGTTAAATGGCATCATCTCCCTGTCCTCAGAGCTGCCTGTGTGTGCTCCTGCCACTACAGGCTCCTCTGCAGAGGGAAGGAGGGCTCCTGGCACCACAGGCTCCTCTGCAGAGGGAAGGAGGGCTCATGACATCCTCTGCAGAGGGAAGGAGGGTTCCTTGGCACCACAGGCTCCTCTGCAGAGGGAAGGAGGGCTCCTTGGCACTTGTGTGGCTGCAAGGCAGGCACAGGATGGAGCAGTTCCTCTGCAACTCGGTGTGAGCTGAAGAGAAAGCTTCTACAAACAGTTCCACCACTGATGAACTCCAGGAGGAGAAACATCCCTGCATGAGGATTCCCAGTGGGTTGAAAATGCATCATTTATGAGGAGCAGTTTGCTGAGGTGCATTATCTCAGATTGCCTGTCTCAGGGTGCCAGGCACCAGCAGCTGTGCAGGCAGCCTGGAGGGGATGCTGAGCTACCCCTCAAGCCTTCCTCCTTCACCACAGAGGGATGAACACTTTCAAACTCTGAGGCTGAAGACTCCTGCTGAGTGTCTGGGGCAGTGTTTGGTGCAGTGACACTGCCCAGAATGCCCTGTGGGCCAGTCCTTGGAGTGACACAGCCTGAGAACACCCTGCTGCTGTGGGGGCACAGGGCACATGGGCAGATGTGGGCTCAGACAGCCCCAGGCTGCTTCTCACCAGGCTTTTCTTTTCCTCTGTACCTTTTCCATTCTTTGAGCAAACATTGCTGATCATTCCTTTCACCCTGGCTTCCTGTCTTTGTTCCAGGGTGATGAAGGATGGAATGAGCTCCCTGCCCCTGAGCTGCCCAGAAATGGATGTTCCATGCCAGGCTCCCCCTTGTGCTGCCACATGTGTGAGCTTGACAGCTGCGCCAGGGAGAGGAAATACAGCTCAGGGACATTTCAACAGAAATGCATTTCAGCAATCCTTAGAGAAGCCCAAGACTCTCATATCCCTTTAGACTCATTACTAATACCAAACCCATTGTTAGGGGAGTTGCTAATTGCCAAATGAGCCTGGGCTATGAGAAAAATTCCAGCATAAACCACCCCTCCAAACCACTACATTTTATGTAAATGTACAATGGGCTTGAAGGTACTCTGTAAAGTGTCCCCCTTTTCCAGTATTAGAAAACAGTTCTCAGGACACTTCTGTCAAAGATTCAGCCTTGAATTTCAAAGCTTTATTTTTTCCTTTCCCTAGGAAATTTTCCAGAGTCAACACATCAAATAAATACATAAATAAATAGAGTTCAACAGCAGCCCCTTAATTCAGATGTCTATAATGGACCAAAAGACTCAGACTCCATCAGTCTCTGTTCCAGTACCTTTGGATACACTGCTCCTCTGTGTTTTAGGCCCAGATCAGGTGTGTCCCCTCAGCCAACACCTCTGCTCAGCTCAGCCCTCACCTTCCACAGCTCACTGAGGGCTCTGTCCCACAGCTCACTGTTTTTCTAACCAACAACACTCCCACAGCTTCTGTGGTATATTAGATTTAGGTCAGGCAATGGAATAAGACAGAAAAGGAAATGGACCTGGCAAGCCCAGGGAGAATATTTAAACTAAAAATAATTATACTTAAAGCTTGTTGGCAGCCAGAGCTGCCGTAATTAAAAGAAGGTTTATTTTGCCCATTAAGTGACCTGCTCTTTATTTTCATTGCAGGAAACCACCTTCTCTGAACATTAATAAAGCCTTTCAGCTACTGGTCTGGCTGGAGACCAACATCCAGCCAGCCTCCACAAGCACTGAGCACTTGGTTCTACATTTTTTAACCAGGTTTGCTCAGAGTACTTCTGCCACCCTGCAGAGAACCTGAGGACAGACTGGGCATTATCACAAAAAGCAGGACCTCCAAACAAGTGTTTGATTCTGGGAACTTCCCAGAAGCTGTGGCAGCCCAATAGGTCATTACCTGCCTGAATGCATTCCTTGGACAGTGCTGCAGACAGAAAATACCTAAAAAACCCCACTCAATAATTCCAATAATCTTTTAAGACCAGAAGCAGTCAGAGAAGACAACAAATTTTGACTTGAAATGCTTGCAAGACATCCAGATTCTGTGTGGCTCAGATGTGCAGACCTGCCTAGGCAGACAGAAAGAACAGGTCTGGTCATACAATTCTCTTGTTCAGGTACCCACAACAAATGGCAAAATAAAAAAGGAAAGCCAGACCCAAAATGTACAAAGTGCTGTGTCAGGTTGATTTTGAAGCATTCAAAAACAAGCACCCAGAAAGATGCTGTGCTCTTATTCCAGCCAAAGTTGGCCATATTCACAGCATCACTGAGCAGTTACATCCCTAGAGACAGCAGGGCTGCTTCCCAAGCCAGTTTTCAGGATGTCATTTCAATAGTTAAATGGGTGTGCAGGGGTGAACCAGAGGCTCTGCAGGTGATGCTGTTTGGTTTTTACCTGTTTTGCCTTTTATATTTTTTTAATATTTATGTATATATATTTATATTTTATTTTCCCCTGTATTCTTCACACATGTATTTGTAACTCTGTGGCCTATTGTATTAGTGGTTGGTTTTCCCAGTATTTTTCCATGGCCTTTCCCTGGGCAGGAAGACAAAACAAATTCCAGAGCTCCAAGCCCCAGGGGGTACAAAGCCCCTGTCCCATCTTGGTTCTTCCTGGGAACCAAGGCCAAGAACAACTCTTTGAGATACCTTCAATAGACAAAGTGCAGCTAATGCTGAAGGGAAGACTCCAAAAAAGAAACTTGACTGGGGAAAAATTGCATCACCACTGGTTCTCCTAATTGGTGCTTTTTATCAATCATGCCAATTTCCTAAAACCTAGAAAAATATACTCACCCCTGTGAATATCTGCCTAAGCCTACTGAACACCATCTCAGCTCACTTCCATCAGATTAGCATCATGCCCTGGAAACAACTTTTTAGCACAGAAAAAGAAGCTTCTCTGAACAGTGTGTAGTGCTGCAGATAACTAACATAAAAAATGTCCTGCAAGGCAGGCACTGAATAACAAAATAATCAGTTTTTCCACTCAGATGCTTTCTAATATTGCTTCTGCTTTTTTTTCTCTCTCTTTTTTTTTT
>VZTZ01044639.1:989806-1003107 GCA_013400955.1 Drymodes brunneopygia | reverse complement strand
TTTTTTTTTTTTTTTTTGTGAGATGCTGTGTTCATAATAAACAATTTCAAGACTTAATGTTCACTGGCTCCTTTGTGACGGGCAACTCTTCAGCTGCCAAATGAAAAAATACCCCATTTTTTGGTATTCTGTAGAAGGACCATATATTTGTCAATAACTTTATAGCTCTTAGCAGTACTCCATGAATATCATCAGCATTGGATCCTCTCTCAAAGGTCTACTATATAAAAAAATAATTTAAGCAGCAAGTCTGATGATTCCCTTTTTCTCTTTATTACAGCAGCACTACTGTGCTGTTATCATTATGGGTCTGGCAGCATTTTTATTAGAAACTGCTACTCCAGGGCTTTATAACTCGGCAGTAAAAATTCACTCCAGAATGAAACTTGTCGTGCAAGAGAGCTCTTATTTAAGCCCAAATGTCAGAAAATTATATTTATACATTTTTGAGGTTATTTTAAAGCACATTCAATTGTTCAGACAATTGGACTACAACAGTGGCTGGTTGTTTGAGCCCCAGCACAGCAAAAAGAACTTTCTGGGTGTGACATTCAGAAAGCATTTCCTAAAGCTTGTGGCCACCACGTGACCACCAAGCTAAAATCAATGTGTGTCCCTTCAAAGGAGTGCCTCGAGACAGGCAGTGCATTATCAGCAGTACTTAAATCTCACCAAGTTCAGTTTCTGTCTACTCAGAGGTGAAGCCAATCCTTCAAATCACTCTGGCTGTATCAAAACCAACATTTAACACAGTTTCACACTGTTCAGAGTTCCAGAGCCTCTTTGGGACTTCAGCATTTCAGTGCAGGCTGCAGCAGATGCCCAACCTTTCAGCTCCTCTACAACCCCTAGCCAAAGATATCCAAATAAATATTTTCAGAGTGCTACAGGAAGCAGGGACAAATCTTCCATGACCTTCAATCATTCCATGTTTTCTTTATTCATCTTTACAAAACAGGGAAAGGAAGTAGCTAAGTGCAACAAATACAATAAGCTGTACTTCTCTGAGTGCTCATATTAAAAAGATAAAAATGCTTAAGGTGTGACCAGCAATAAAATCCCACTGCCAGAAGCATCTGCAGTACAGCAGGAGATGAGAGGTGATTTGTGACTGTGCTGTACAGAGATGGATCCTGGAAATTCAATACAAAACATCAGCTCAACCCAAATTTCGGGGTTTGGAGGGTAATGGGAGAATCTGCCTCTTGAAAGGTGCCTGATTCTGAAATGTGGTTAATGAAATTAATTTCCATAAATCCTCCAGAAAAGTTTTTTGCTCTTTTCAAAAGCAGCATTTGTGAATTCATTCTCTTTATTGCTCATGAGACCAAAGCCTGGTTATTGTAAGTGGAAGGGAGATTTGAGGAAACAATCACTTTTTTCAGAGCTATTCCTGATTTGCCTTTGACCAAGTCTGTTTCCTGCGCAGCTGTAACCTGCAGTAACTGTGGTCTGACAGGAGCCTTTTAGCTGACACTGCCCCCATTACAGCCCTAAGAAAATCAGATTAGTAGATTAAGAGGCTGACTTTATGGTTCATCCTTCACTCCCCCCTCTTTAGGTGAGATTTCTATCATTTATTGTCCTTTGTAACACATTTAAATATTCAAAATCAGAGGTTTTCATGCTGGCTCCCACAGAATCAGGGGGAACCTCTGCAAGCAGAAGAGGTGAGTGAAGGAGCAGCTTTGCTGCCATGGAACAAAAATGGCTCAGGGACATAACAGCACCCAGAACATAAAAGGCAAGAAGGCTGGAGGCAGCATTTATCTGAGGGAACACTGATAAAGCGAAACACTCATTTTAAAAATTCAGGACAGCAAATAATTCAGGAGAAGGCAGCATTTCAACAGCTTTCTGTTGTGCTCCTGTCTTAACACAGCCTAAAGCGCAGACTTGAGGGGCAGCACCACCATCTGAGAGCTGAGAGGGTTCCTTTGATCCACGCTCAGAGGAAGAGTCCAGAGTGCTGCTGGGATGGTCAGGAGTTGCATTTCTGGCTGAATTTGTCAAGTCACTATGTACAATTTAAGTTTTTGGCTTTAATTTTATTGGCAAGTGGCTGGGCCCCCTGACACTGGTTACAATTACTGTGGTACCTCTGTTACTCACTCCCAGTTCAGCATTTCAGTAACTTTATTGTGCCTGCTCATGGGATGCTCAAGGACATCATCAAAGCCCTCCCATTTCTTCCCAGGACCAGTTTCATGGCTGTCTTGTTCCAGCATTTATGCCAAGCAAAGCACTGATGTGGTTTCCTGACTCCTGGAGCACTTTAATGCAGAACCAGATCACAGCACAACCTCTGCTGGGAGGAGGGACAGGGCTCCTGAGAGACTGGAACAGCACATGGAGGAGACCAAACACGTTCAGATAAAATAATGCAGATCACAGCTTTGCTCTTGAGTCACGTGAAAACTTTAAAGAATGAAGCATTTCTCTCACAAAGAAGGTGAGGGCATGTCTTAGCTTTAGGTATGTGCTCAAAACTCACTGGCTTTGACTTAATTGCTGGATTTAACAGGATTGACTTCAGTGTGTGCTTCAATATTTTACTGAACTGGGAATTTTACAGACCTCATTTAACACAAAAAGGTTTCAGCCATGATCCAGGTGCACAGTTCCTATGATCTTCTGAAACTTTTACCTATTGATGGGGAATTAACAAAAATGATCTCCAGATTACTGCAAGCCTGAATCTCCTTTGATTTCCGCTGAAAACTCAACTCTTAATGAACCCACACAACTCCCCACTTTGATAATGATTTCCGTAATCCAGAGTTTGGCAACTGGAAACATATTCTGGAGATCTTCTGCATCCCTACAGTACTGCAAAGCTCATTAATGCCTGGGTGGTTTCCTAACAGATGCTACAAAGAAGCACCTAAAAAATCCACACAGATTTGCTGCAAATGCTACAGCTTGGGAACAAGTCCCAGACAAACGTTCAAACCCGCACTTGTCCTTACTGAAACAATTGTCTCCCCAAAATTACCCACACTAGGTGGTCTGCACACAAACTGTCAAGTGTCCAGCTAATTCTGCATGTTTTTGGGGGATGTGCCTTTCCATTAATGAAGTAGCTCAGTGTTCTTGCAATGCTGGGATGAAATCATTGTTCCTGTGAGTTGAACAAACATTTCTCAGGCAACCACTCCAGGTCTCCCTTCAGGAAATGCTTTCACTGCACCAATTCAACCCCTGCTGCTGCTGCTTTGCCATTTCAGGTTCCTTAAAATATTGCAATAAGAAGGAGACAAACATGCCAAAGCACCCAGTTTGTGCCAGGCCCAGGATGGGTGGGCACCAACATCCCCCTGTGACTCTCCCAGCAGCACAGGCTGATTTCCACTGGCCCTCTCATCCTGCAGTGGGCTGTACCAGGCTGGGGCACTCCCAGCACTCCCACTGCCTGTGGCTCAGGAATTTATCCTGTTGTGTTTGTGGCTCTGCCTCAACAAAGGAATGGTCACTCTAAGACAGGGGTAGGAAAAAGTGAGCTAAAAAGTAATTCCAAAGGCAGTGTCATTAAATATCAGTGCTGTTGGCAATGTGCTCCCAGACATTACATTCCTCCAGCCCTTCCTAACTCAGGGTTAGTGCTTTGGAAGACAATAAAATGTAAATCAGGCTGCCAACACAGAGTGATTTCAACAGGCCAACAAAATGTTCTTGGCTGGAGCAGGGAGAAATCCCCCAGTGCTGAGCAGCCCTAAATCAGACAGAACTCCCTCTCACATCCCTGGGAAGGCAGCCAGGGAGGAGGGTGAGCACTGAAATCCACTCCTGGGGTGGGCAGTGTCCCAGAGGAGCTCACCCAGCCCTGTCAGTGCTTTCCCAGGCTCTGGGTTGGATCCTGGCTCTGGGGAAAGCTCTGCAGTTGTACAGACCCAGCACCAGCAAACCAGGACACAAAACCAGACCTGAGAGTGTGGCCAAAGTCCCCTGAGCTGCAGCCACAGCCCCTCCTGGGCTCCAGAGCTGTGGCCATCCACAAAACTCCACTTTCTTTACTCTGCTTACAGATTATTTCAGTTTTGGAAAGATACTTCCTGTTAATTTTTATATATTAAAATCATGTATTATAATATAAATTNCAAATTTTGTCTACTTACTGGTAGAGCTAGCATATATGATTTTATAAAATTTTATTTAAAATATTATTTTTTTAATGTTAGCAAGTAGGTCACAAAGTAGTTTTATTTTTAAGAATATTTTTAAACACTCATAAAGGGTTCAGCAGATCATCACTCCATAAATTCCTGGCACTTCCCTGTTATCAATTAGAGACATTTTCCAAGTGCAGAGTATCAGCATTTAAATAAAATTAGTAAGTTGGAGTTATTTTTCAAAGGGTGCAAACTGCCACTGCCCAGTTATGTCACAGCTTCCCCAGCCACTCAAAATGTGTGCAAAATGGGCAAATATCTGCTTGACAAAGTTTGGGATCATCTTTGCATTTGCCTGACCTACAAACAACAGTGCTGGAACACCTGCAGATGTGTTTTCCTGTTCTGACACAGTGACACAGACAGTGGCTCAAGGAGAACAATTCTTTGATCAAATGTAAGTTGGAAAGTCAGAATTCAGGTGAAACACCAGCTTTCCCCATAACATTCTGGTAATGTCCATTATTTGGTAAAGCAGTAAATAATGACCTGTGCCAGTTTGGCTTTGGCTGAGCAGGGCCTGATCCAAAGTGGATGGGGAGAGTTTGATGGGATTGGGATTGTGCCCTTTGGCCAGACTGAGGCCAGGGATTCCTTCCATGCTGGGCAGCAAACCCTGCAGGGTCTGAGTGGCTGAACTCTGCCTTTCTGGTACCAAAGGATGGGGTTGGGACCCTCCTGCTAACCTTCTTTGACTCCAGCGACTCCTTCCCCACTGGACATGGTGACAAAATATGAGAATAAACAAAACCCTGAAAGGAGCTGCAAGCAGAAAGGCCAAAATTCTCATACCAGCTGGGTTCCCACAACTCATCCTTCATTTTAATTGCATTTCCCCTGAGACTGGAACTTCCATGCATTCTATTACTACTTCTTACAGAGTAACAGATACAAACCCAAGCTCCAGGTATTGGGATGCTTATTTAGGATATCTGAGGCCATGACCAGTTTGGAGGGGCCATAGAAAGCCCCATATTAAGCACATTTTCCTGCAGCCAGCCCCACAGTCACTCTGTGTATCCCCTTTCCTGCACAGCTCCTGGAGTGATGCCTTTAGTGACACCATGGCCAGCACTCAGCCATCCCCCCTCTCAGGCACAGGAGCACCCCAAAATCCACAGTGGGGATTTGTGTTATATGTTTTGCAGTTATGAATTTTTCCAAGCTGCTCTCTCTTTTTAGGATATCCTAAACAGTGTCAGGAAAATGCACTGCTCCCACAGTTCATGGTAACAAGCAGATGGAGCATCAGTGGGCTAAAACCTCAAAACTTAAAACTATGGAAAGGAATACATCTGTTATTATTTCTTGCTCCTATAAAGGAGGAGGGGGATGGGAAGAATTTGGGGGGTGAGAAGCAGAGTCATATGGTATCTATCAAAATGCATATGGTTTCTCTCTTGTCTTTGTCCCTACAGCACATAAATAAATGAAATGGAGCCCAGAACTGCTGCCTGTAAATAACTGTAGGATGACATTATTAGGCCAATTACTATGGCCAGTCACAGACTAAAAGGAGATGCCATTTTTCTTGTTCTGTCTCTCAGCTCTCCAGTAATAATCCTGGCTGCCATCCATCCTTTTTCAGTGCAGTTCCAGGCACAGATGAGATGCTGGGGGGTTTGTGCTACCACATCATTCCTCTCACAGCAGCTCCTTGATCTCACTGTTCCACACAGCCAGCTTTGCCCCTCAGCCTCCAGGTGTTTGCTCCAAGTGTTTGGGTGTGTGTTCCATCTCACTGTGCAGGAAGAGCTGGATGCCTTGGGAGTTTAAATGAAGCCAGCAGTTTCCCTGGGCCTGCCCAGAGTTGCCATTTCCATTGCTATTGATAACTTTATACCAAGAGGTGGCTGGTAAATTGTCCTTAGTGTACTCTAAGGCACACAGGCCTGAGCTCCTGCACTGCATTACACTGCCCTGAGTTTCATTTGGAGAGGTTAAGAATTCATTTACCCTCCCTGTGCTTTACTTCACTCAGCTCTAGGAAATGTCAAAATCAGAAAGGTAACAAAATACAACATAATCTCAATACACCCCTCCCTTCTTCCCCCCAGAGTTTCAAAGGAGTTGAATGCAAACTCAATTTTTTCCTCAAATGTAGTCCAATGCCATTAGACAGGAGTGCAGGGTGGTACAAAGGATTTCTGCACATCTCTGGGCAATCCTTCACTGAGCCAGGACTCATCACTTGGTTTGCTCTGCAATCCATGCCTTTCCTCTCCTTTTGCAATTGCTTCCACAGCCAAAGGAAATCTGATTTACTTTTCAGTTAGTTGCTAAGAATAACTCAATTACCCAAGTTGCAAAATTGAATCCTGATTTGTACCAAAAAGCTGCTCACACTAAAGCCACCAAGTCTCTCAAAATATTTTTACTGAAAGAAAAATATCCAAGAGGGAAATTCCAGAGTGTCAGGGAAGAGCTGCTAAGAAATGTCAATCCACAGTAAGTGCTTGGAACTGGCAGAAGAAACCTCAGAGTCCTTTTCCCACTCACCATCCAAATGACACATTAATGAGCACATCCCATCCCACTGAGGGAACTTACAAGGTTTAAAAAAGTAGATTCCACTGCTGGTCTCTGCTTTCCTGTCCATGATCCTCTCACACTCCACCATGACTCCACAGAACACTTTTCTTGTACATATGAGGGTACTTTTCAGGGGACTCCAAGGAATCCTTAAGAGTGGAGCAAGCCTTCAGGGCTAAAGGAAAAAGATTATTGAACTTTATAGCCATATTCTTTCCCCTCATCCAACCTCAAATACAATAGTCCATGCATAAGTTTAATTTATTCCAGACGTTCCATCTTAATTTATTCCAGCAGATTCTTGTGGGAGCACTAGCTGAAAATTGGCAAACCCAGGAAACAACTCAGTTTTGGATCAGAGCTCTGTGTTTGTCTCACTCCTCTCAACCATCAGGGTCCAAGAGATGAGCTGATGCAATCAGTGCTCCCTGGAACTGCCTCCAGGGCAAAGAGTGCAGGATTTTCATCCCAGAAATCTGCCCTTGTGGCAGGGTGAGCACCTTGAAATTAGCCCTCCATCTGAAAGTTTCCAGTCATTTCCTCTCTGCTAAGCAGTTTGGAGAATGCCAGAAAAACCCCCAGAGCAGAGAGAACTCCTAAGGGGAGGTTTCTATTCACAGAATATGTGACTTGGACCAGTCACTTCATCCTGCAGCTTCACCCTCCAATACTTTTGCTCATCACAGATGATGCAAATTATCCAGTTTTGCAATTTAACCAGTAGAGTTGCAATAGGGAAGAAGTGTGGACTCTGTGTATCTTTTCAATACTCTGTATCACATTTAAGTCATGTTTTAAAACCCTGCATTTTCAGAAAACCCTATGTATCCTCCAAATACACTCCTACTGCTGAAAGCAAGCAGTTATTTTGGGGTAAAAGAGGGGATTTGCACAGGTTTTTTTATGTTTAATTATTCCAAAAGGCTTGATTATTCCAAGACTCCAAAAAATTGCGCTTTTTTCCCTCACAAATATTTGGGTGCCCAGCTAGGAACCCAGGGTCCGTCTGATGGTGATGAAGGCTGCATGTGCTCAGTTTTCTGACCCTGTCTCAGTACAATCCCACTGCAGCAGACAATCCAACACCTGAACTTTCACAGCTCCCCACATATCAAAAATTTTCATGTAAGGCAAGGCAGAAATTGAAGAATAAAGTATTCAGTACATTCATACACACACTTTATCTTTCTCTGTTAACCAACAGCAAAAACAGAGATCAGTACTTGGTCCTGGGCAGGACTGCATCAATTATTGCCTTGTTGGCATTTACAAAAAAAAAAAAAAAAAGGATGAGGTCAAGATGAAAGAATATAAATAACCAGGAGGCAAATTGCAAAGCAGTAGAGCTGCAGTGAGAGGCTCACATTGCAGGAGGTGCTGAGCCAGCTCCTGAGCTTTATTCACAGCTTTGGTGAAGCCCAAGGAACTGAACTGCATCTTCCTAGGAAGGGGTGTGATAAATATATTTGTGCTTTGTTAAAGCTAAAATTGAGTTTCTTAGCACTCAAAGTACTTCATCCATCATTTGTGCCTTGCAATTGTGACTTATGTGAATGTGCAGAAGTCCAGTAACCAAACATGCAAAATAGCAGTGGCTTTAGACAGAAAAAATCAGGGTAACCTAGCATTATTTTTTTTGAGGGGAATTACACTAAGAAAATCCTCATTACATGAGGGGAGTCCCACAGACTGGGCTCTGCATCCCACTCCATCAATATCCCTGTGTTTGCCACCTCATTTATATTTGCAATATAAAATCAATGGCAGGGAACAGGGAACCCAGGATTGATTCACTTGGGCTCCTCCCAGAGAATTCTGTTCTGCTACTTTGCTTATTCCGTGTTAAATCTTTTGAAGTAATTTAAAATATCTTCAGGCTATCTTAATGGCACAAATTAAATAGTTCCAGATTCTTAGACACTCAGTGTTTTAGCTTCACTTTCAGAAAAACAGTGATTTAAAGCAGTCTTTGCAGAACCTGCAGCCTGGTGCAGGGGTTCCCACACCTGCACTGCTGTGGGACAGGCACTTAGGCTCTGTCCTGGTTCAGCCCTGCTCTTGCTCTTAGGTCCTGCAGTTTAAGCTGAGCTCACTGCCTCAGATATGTCAAATAATTTTCTGAAGAATTTCCTGTACAACTTGCTGACACTCACTTTTGTATGTTACAAATGTGCAGCATTAAAATCTCTGCCAGCCCAGAGTGCCATGGCAGCTTCTACCCAAATATAACTGAGCAGGCACAAAGTCTCCTCAGTGTTTTTACCACTCCCAGTGAGAGACAGCAGCCAAGTGCTCTGTCATCAGGAGCACCTGAGGTTGATTTGTTCAGCACTACAGAACATGCAAACAATTCCCTGTGCAAGCAGGCACACACAGCCATTATTTAATGTCACAAAATAAAAGCAAAATCAGAAGAAACTTATTTAGAAAATTTGATCAGTTGCACTGGAGGATTTAGACCCTCTCCCAGTCTTTTTACCTGTTCTTAAGCCAAAAGCCTCAGTTTAAAATCAGTCCTGAAGGCTCAGAAGCCCACTGCAAACAAAGATAAATTTTTCCTGGGCTGATCAAAAGCAGCATGGCCAGCAGGGATGGGGAGCTGATTCTGCTCTGCTGCTCCACCTTCATGAGATCCCACCCAGAATATTGCATCTATGATTCTAGGGAATGAATTTTATTTATTATAGAGAGCCAACCTCCACTGGATGTGCTGCCTCCAAGCTGGATGCTCAGTGCAGATCTCCTCCTGCACCTGATGAATACGAGAAATGGGCTCACCTGAGAGCTGGAAACCAGCATGTGACTGTGACCCCACGAAAGAAATCCTTCTGCAGGTGTCATTGACATCAAGGGGCCTTAGGAAGAAAGCAACATCTAAGCAAGAATTACCCAGCACTCCAGCAGACCCATCATAGACAGCTTTGTCCAAACGAATGTTCTCGAGGTGTTGGAAATGTTCTTTTTTGCAGGAAAAATAGAAACGGTCAAATTCAACCAGACCTTGCACTCAGGCTTAATCATGAGGCTGCACCAGGTTTTCACTAAGGCCCTGGTGTTAGTGGAACTCAGGCAGAAAAGCAGTGTTCAGCTCTGTAATTGGGATTATTAGAGTTTGGGAGGTAAAATGACACTACAGAATTTTGCAGGGAAAGCCACTGGTCTGGATCTCCTGAGGAGAATTGCATTCTGTGTGCACAGTGCCTCTTGTTCAGGTGTTCTTGTCAAGAAAACACCCAGCTTGTTTACAGACAGTCTGCAGGGTTACCAAAGAGTTCTTTGATGAATAGAGCTTTACTTATAAAGCAGTATGGAAAATACACAGCAGTGAGTAAAAACAGGAGAAGCCTGGAATTCCATGGTGACACTTTTACAGTGATCCAAACTCCAGCTGCAGGGATTCACATTTATGATCAGGTTATCCCTCCCCTCCAGAACAGTCTATTCTGTAATAACTCTTGGAGACAATATGCAGATACCATATGGTCCCAGAACATCTGCAGCCCCAAGCCATCTCTGTCAGAAGCACAGGATGTCAGGGTGAGATTGCCCAGGAGTTTCCAGATGATCTGCTGCCTCAGGGATAGAAAGAGCAATAACAATAAAGGCAACTGTGAGCGTTGCTTAATGTTTTCCAATGGGTTGTGCACATTAGGAAGAGCAATTAATGATTTGCTTTATAATGCTTCAGGGGAATTACTGTCCAGCAGAATAATGTAATTTAAATTTGCAATAAAGTTTAAGTGTGCAGGCATTTCATGGCAGCACAGAGCAGTGATTTGCCAGAGGAAAACAACACTGTTATTGCAGCCACATCCAGATAATCCACAGAAAAACCCATATCAACCCTTAAGTGATTTGATTATACTCTCTTACTGTTCAAGGGTCCTCAAAGGCATATTCACAACCAAATACACCTCACTAAAAGACCACAGGAGCAAAAACCCAGCACAGAGTTAAAGAACTCTTTTTTAGTCCTTAAAGGCACTGCTGCAGTCCTCTCCTCTAAGATACACTCCCCAGCATTTGCAATTATCATTATTATTCTGTTTTTAAAAATGCCTGTATCCCTTAGCCCATGGCAGCACAAGAAATTAAAAACCAGACCCATGAAATAACCTATATAAGAAATGGCTGCATTTGGCCAAACTTCCCTTGGCCATTTCTTCTAAGAGTAAGAATACTTGGGAGCTGCAAGTAAAAAATTCAAACTAGTACCTCTGTCTGCAGCCCAGAATATCTGAACTTTCCCTCCTAAAAATGCTTGCAAATAAAATGCTGTACACCATGCCCTGCAGCCAATACATCCAAAGCCAGAGAAGGAATGAATTCTGGAGGAAAAAGCCTCTAAAACAGAGCTTCTCTGCTAAGGCAGACCTGAGCTTTTCCCCATCAAGGGGACGTTGTAAAGTTTGCCTGTACACATGAAATTATTTATTTAAAATACCCATCCAAACACAAAACACAGGCACTTAAACTGAACATCTCAGTCTGGTGTTGGATAACTTAATCTCTCCCATTTCCTCTCCACATTCATGCTGCTCTTTTTTCCCAGTGCATTTCTTTTGTCCTGATCAGGAAAAGTCCTTTAAAGAAGCTGTTTAGAGACTGGGAGGGATAACTGGAAATATTTTCCATGAAAACTAAATATATTTTGATAATGTGTAAGAATTTTATTGAAATGTGTTTATGCAGGCTTGCATTTGCTAGGTAAATATTACTTATTATTTTGCTGAAAAATAATTTTAAAGAAGAGTTTTATGAAAATTTAAAACTTCTGCAGGAAATTGTTAAGCACCTTGAATGGGCTGATACTTATCAACAACAGAGATTTCATGCTCAGGCTTGCTTTCTTCCAGTAGTACACTGATATTTCAAGATATCTCTGAATAAAGTTACCCTAGTGTGTCTAAGAGCTGACAAAAATGCACTGATGGATTAAAAAATCCTAAATATTTCTCACAGAGTAATCACAGGGAGTTATTCTCCCCAGCATGCCTCACCTGCAGCCAAAGAGCTTTCCTCTTTTTTTTTTTTCAGAAGAGTCCTCATCATCCTGCAGTGTAAAGTCACTCCCATATTTCATGTGCTGCTCCTCCTGTCTCCAGCAGCTTCCCAGGGCTGATTCATCGCCCCACACTATTTCAGGGATGGTTCTCTTGGCAGCTGCACCTGCATGCCAAGAGGCACCACACACTCCCCTGGGGCCTCACCCTCCCAGTGTCCACATGTCCAGTGTCACTCTGTCCAGCAGCTGCAGGCAGGACATGGCCACACTCCCCTGCCCAGACACATCTGAGAGGTGACCAGATTCCACACCAAAGTGCAAAAGGATAAATAACTGGGAAACCCTCCTGGCTGCTTTGGCCTTGCCTTCTGTGGCAGGCAGGATTGAAAGAGAATGAGCATTTCTTCCACAGCCCATCCCCTGGAGCAGGAATGCTTTCCATGGCCATATTTAATTACTAATCATGGGAGCTGAAGTGAAGTCAAGCAAACAAGACATTAACTTCTGGCATTTCTGAAAAATCAGTATTGAGTTTAATGCATAAATTCAAACCCAGGACCCAGAGTAAAATGCACTTTGCCCAAGTCCCTCATTCCAAAGGCAGTGACTTGCATCCTGCTCCAGAACAGCAAAAGTTGAGCTCCATCAACACACCTGAGCTGTGCATGTACCCGTGGCCTTCTTCACTCTACTCCCCAATTTCTGCTGGGTAATCAAGGTATTCACCTGATCCAACACATTTTATAGCTCAGGTCCTACCAGGAGAGCAGAATCTACACCAACTTCAACTGCAGTGAAAGGCAGAGACAACAACTCTGACAACATTAACTTGGTGGGGGCTGTTGGCCTGTTTTACACCACAAAAACTCAGCCATGTGTGAGCAGGACATTGCTATTGTACACAACAGGCACCTGTGGATAGGAGGTACAGAATGTTTTAATGTTCAATGGCACAAGGATGTTTAGTCAGAAAAAACCTTCTGGTAAGGGCAATGTTAACACAACGATGTGCCAAAGGACCATTAGTGGCTTAGTCCTTGATAGAAAATGCTCATGCTGCAGGAGCTGGGGGGTGGGACATGCTCCTCCTTGACTCCTGACAGAAAATGACTCTTCACAAACCAAGGACTCCCTGGAGATCCCTATTTTAGTGCCCAGAGGATGTCTCTCCATGTTATCCCATACATTCAATATCCTGTTTGGATATATATATATCCCATATATTCAGTATTCTGTTTGGCTCAGCAAACCAGAGTGCAGCAGCTTGCCCTGAGGGCAGCCAAGGGTTAAACTTGGCTGCCTCACATGGATCTGGCTGTGCCCACAAATCTGATGTTCCAGGAGATGTGGTTTTGGGGACTTCTGCAGACCACTGCAGAGGATCCTGTTTCTTCTCTGTGTCAATGGGTAATGGTGAACATTCATCAGCAATTAAATAGTATGGAGCTAATCAAGCATTACTATCATCAGATAGTAGCGATTCCTACTTGTTCCAAAAATCTGTGCTTTACAAAGAATGTATATTTTTGTGCTTTATGTCTGCAACCAATATTCACATGAATTATTAATGTGCTATACAATGAGTATATTTGGGG
>VZTZ01044639.1:956873-989785 GCA_013400955.1 Drymodes brunneopygia | reverse complement strand
GGGGGGGAGGGGAAATGAGCTACCCAAAGCATTTTCATATAAATGACTGCAATTTAACTTTCAAAAACATTTCGTTTTTCAGCACTCTGCTCACTTCAGACTGAAGTCTGTACATCAGATGTGGCCAAGCATGTCACAAGAAAGCTCACCCTTGTAAATGATTAACCCATGAATGCCCAGCAGGGATGGAGCACAGGAGCAGCAGCTCTGTGTAACACCAGGCAGAGAGAGCTCTCACCCTCTGGAGTTCCTGACGAGTTTCTGCTTGAGCAGCTCCAGAAAGCTGAAGCCAATTCCTGCAATGCTTGGATGGTCTGTTCAGCAGGAGCACATCACTGCTCTTCCACACCACTGCTCTAAGCTGGGCACTGGGAAACCTCCCAAGCAGCCCTGCCCACGTGCTGTCACCACGGGGAGGTGACAGTGGCTGAGCTGGGCTGGCAACTGCAATTGCCTCTCTTCTATCACTCAGCTCCCAGCACTGATGCCTTAAGATTTTAGCTTTTCTATTTTCCAGATCCTGTTCTGCACTAGTGCATAACTCTGAACTCCATACAGAGTGTCAGTGAGCTCTCTGCACATTTTGCTCAGACACAACAATCCTTCCAGGCCTGAGAAACAAGGACACCTCACAGCCTCAGGCCCCAAAAAGTATCAACAAAAGTGAGTTGTGGGGAGCAAACTGGGGGAATGTGACTTCATTAGCTGAAGCTGGAATTGGACAATTAACCCCTGAGATGCAAACAGACCAAAGTTATCTGTGTGTGAAAAACTCGTGCCCATTGTCCATCCTGGGTGCAGCCTCTGGGAGGCTCCTGCACTGCCCAAGGTGGATCTATTGAAGGCCTTTCATAAATCCCCACTTTATTCTCTCACTCTGTCCAGCCTCTGTTCTGGGGAGCCACTCCAAGGCATCAGCACCACACTGCTTAACTGGGTGTGGAGGAAAGGATTTGATTACATCCCTGTCATATTGTAGCAGCATGTTCTTCTCCCACTCCTCCTTATGCCCATCCAAGTTCAGCAATCCCATGACTCTCACAGAAAGAGAAGTCTGATCTTTCCTCAAAAAAAGACCCAAATCATCACCATCATTAAAGACTAGTGTATGTGTAATAGGAAGATTCTTAAATTAATTCTCTTCCTCATCTTGTCTTGCTTCTTTCCACTGAAGGCTGAATTTGGTATCTGATGCCTAAGTATCACAACCTGCTATCATAAAGCAAGCACGAGAGGGGAAAAAAAGGTCAAAATAAGGAATTGTGGATTTTTCTACAGAAAAGTAATGAAAATGGATTAAAGTACCTGAAGCAAAGTTCACACCCTGACTTGCAGGTGAATGGTTTAGCTCCAAACTGAATAAACCCAAAGTAAAATTCTGCCTGCAACAGCAAGAGCTGACTTGGTGAGCCTTGGAGGTTCTTCAAGCAAATGGTTTGAGACAGAACATACAGCTCCAAACACCCCCACCTGAGCCAGGACTTCTGCAGATGCTTCTGCTCAGTTCCCACAGGAGGCTCCTCATTGAGTGGTCTGTTCTTCCTGAGGATGCCATTCCCAAGATGTGAGATGTGACATACCACATGCCACAGCTGTGTCAGATGGAAACATCCTCTGCAGAATCTTTAAAATGCTCCTCTGGTCAAAGAAAGATGTAAAATACATAGGCAAGAATTTATTTCTGCCACTAGAATGAGCATTCAAGACATAGAAGCCCTTTGCCTTCCACAAGGCAGCTGGGTGGGGGGATAAAGAGGGAAAAATGAAAGTTCATTTGGAAAGTTTAGTTGTTAGAAAATTCATTGAAGGCAATCTAGTGATTAAAAAAAATCACTAAATATAACTGACACTTCAGGTGATGATCCTGTAATAATGGTGACATAAAAGTTTTATAGGCAGCTTGAGCTGCCAGAAGAGCTCCTTTGTTATTAAATCAATGTTCAGCAGATAAAGTAACTCTTCTATCTATAGGGAAAGCTTTGTCCAGTTTAATTTTCAAACCAGTTCAGTGTACATCTCTCACTGTATTTCCTTCCCACCCTCTTGCTTCCAACACAGAACTACTATGTACAAATGATCTTGCCCTCAACACAAAATTATTGTTTCCAATAGATAAAACCTGTATCTGCATAAGCTTTTAAAGCATT
Source organism: Drymodes brunneopygia (assembly GCA_013400955.1). NCBI lineage: Eukaryota > Metazoa > Chordata > Aves > Passeriformes > Petroicidae > Drymodes > Drymodes brunneopygia. The sequence goes on along the minus strand of VZTZ01044639.1, from coordinate 987,638 downwards.
ACAGCTCCAGTTTCCTGAGAAGAATGTATCATAGAGTCAAGCCATGAATTTGGAGGATTAAACAAAGCCAAAGAAACTGTGGTGCTGTGATATAAAAATATGCACAACTAACAATCTTCACTCTGCTGATTTTTACACATTTTACAAATCAAAGAACCATAAAATGTGAGCTGCTTCTGTCTGAAGTTCACATATAAGCCAAATATAAAACTACACCAACGTGAGCTGTGGTTAATTCCTGATTAGAAAAAGGAACCCCCAATACAATCAGGAACAAGCTGGCCAGCACTCTGCTTGCCCAGAAAATTCAGCATCACCAAGTCAAAAGAACTACTTTCAGAGGATGAAGAAAATACATTCTCTGTTTTCATGTTCCCTTTTCTCCACACATTCAAAGAAGATTTTTCTTTTGTTATTTGACCTTCACAAGCACAAGGCCAGAGAGTGTTCTACATGTTTGCACAGCACTCAGTACAACTGGCCTGGTTCAGCTGAGATTGTAGTAAAAAATACAACACAAGTTAGAGGTGAAATATCTCCATTTTTTTTCCAGAGGAAAAGAAAGGCAAGCTAGAGGACAATTCGCTATTGCAATTCATCTTCTCAGGAAAAAGGAAAAGAAGAAAAATCTGGCTTTGATGATTTTCCCTCCTGGGGCAGCTGGGGACACCAGAGGAGTCATGTTGGCATTTCCCCACAAAAAGATAGTGGTGGTCTAATTTACTGCAGCACAGCACAGCGGAGCACAGAGCCAGAGCTGCCTGTGCTCCTGGCAAGAGGCTGCTGATCACTCATCTAATCCTCAAAGGGTGACAAATCTGTAGATTTCCACTTGAAAAGGCAACAAACTGTTCTGAGGAGTAACCGCTAAGTGATAGGCATGGGAATACTTTGATTTCTGCAGGTGAGAAAAGGAGAAATCAAGCACTGTGGAGGGGAATAACCTTGCGGCTCCCCAGTAAACCGAGCTCCGGTCTGTGTGTGGCTGAGGGGGGCTGGGGGAAGGTGTGACACCCTCTGTGAGGAGAGGCAAGGCCAGCCCAAAGGGGAGCGTGCTCAGAGCATCCTCAGCTCCCCGGGTCCCGGAGGGGCCGAACGCTGCCCCTTTGTGTGTCCAGCCCAGCGCTCCGTTTGGAAGGCTTTGATACCTCTGAGTCTGCTGCCTTATCAACAAAGCTCCCTGCTTTGAACTGTCAGGCATGGCCTTCTCCAGGGAACCTGCGCTTTCCACTGCAAATCCACTCCTCAGTTGTGCTGGGGAGCCGTGGGTGCCCACGGTGCTCTCCTGCCCTGGCTGATCCAAAAGCCACGGGCTCTCGCTGTTTGCAGCGCGGATTTGGAGGGGCTCTTGTGATGGGACAGCGATGCCCTTCTTCAGAGCAGGTAACACCTCCTCCCGTTATTAGGGGAGATCAAATGAGCAGCGCACTCCGCAGGTACGTGCACTCCTCCAGCCCTGCTGCAGGGCCCTGCAGCCTGTGAGGGCACAGAGGCAGCTCAGGGCACCGAGCCAGCTCCTGCTGCCAGCAGGCGGATCCTGCATCACCAGCCTGGCCTTTTCCTTTGGGTGACATTCACAGTGTGCATGGCATGCTTGGGCGCCCCCAGTGAGCTGGATTTAATTTCATTAAATTGCTTCCCGTTTTAATTGAATGCAGCAGTTTATGATCAATAAAGGGAAGTGTTATCCTAAGTGCTGATCACCAGCTCACAAAGACGCCGGGCTGCTCCCACTAACACTGATGGGCTGCTTGGCCTGATTGTTTTTAATGTATGCTAAAAAATGGAAATTGAACAAAGCTCTTCCTCCATACCTTGCAATAAGCTGTTAGATGGCTTCCATTTCTATCACTGCACCACTCCACATCCAGATCTATTTGAAGGTTGTGCAGCTGTGTAAGGAGTTTCCACAGAGAGGCACGGGATGAAAGGTGTGATAGAACATTTCATAGATCCATATTAGATCTTCATCCAGCAGTCTCTGTGTTTGATTCAGAAACCAGAGCCTGATAGGATCTAGAGACCTCAATATCAAATTGTCATTCTAGGAGAGGGTAAATGCAGTTTCAGATAATTGCTATAAAATCAAAAAGCACAGTAGGCACAGAAGCAAAGCAGTGAATTGGGATGGCTCATTTCTGCCAACTCACATACGAAAAGAAGATAAAGGTGATTTTATGCCAACTTTACATCCAGTCCAGCACAACAGAATTTAACATAAACTTTATCAGAAGAAGCACGATAAACTGCTTTGAATAACCCCACAGCAATATGATAATACACCCTTACCTCACCTAGACACAACTGCCATCCCACAAATACAACAATGGTAGTCTTATAGGTTCAGAAAAGCAAAAGAAGGTGATAATTGCTAACTCTGCTGTGCAGGAGGCACAAGGCACAGGGACTCAGGTGGCCATGAAGCTGCACAGCAATATCCAAGACAGCTTCCAACCAGCTCCTTCTGCCTCCTCAGTGCAACACCAGTGAGGCTGGTGCCACGTGGAGCTCAGTCCTGCCCAGAGCTCCAATAGAAAGCAAAGCCCAGCAAGACAGGCATCAAATCTTGCATTCATGGGGATTTGATTTCATGTGCACCACCTCATAGATCAGTTAAGTGTGTTTTCTCTCAGATATCCTTAGAGGCCCTTCATCTTGTGTGTGGTTCAGAGGAAGCTTTCTGAAGGCATTTGAGAAATATTGATTAGAAGAGTATTTACAAATATAGGATGGAAGGCACCTCCAAACAAAGTCAAAGGTTTTCAGTAAGCACCAGATTTAGCTGGGCAAAAAATATTTCCTACCCCTTTTTCTTCATTTGTTATAAATTTCAGTTCATGGCTGTATACTGTAAATGGAAAGACTTGGAATGAAGAAGATGAAATAAAATACCATCTTTTAAATATGCAATACTGAGTTTATAGCTCTTTTCCCTCTGGCATCTTGTCAGCATAAAATAAAAAGGCTCAGGAAATCTAAATGAGAAAAGCCTCACTCCCATACTTTATCAGTGAGGAATTTCCATGGCAATACTGCTTTGAAGCTAAATGGTTTTATTTATAGATGAAGCAGTTTTCATAGCTCATTTGCATTTCCTCCAGATTACCATAACCATACATGATCAGTTGTTAAGATCTACAGATATTATCTGTGCAGTGCCAGCAATTCACTTAATTATTAGAAATGTGAAATGATAAATAAATCAGGTGCTCATGCAACTTGCCATGCTCACACAGCAGACTGCAGGGGAGTGTGGTGATGGCACAGAATGAACTCACATGGACACTTTGGAGAAACATCTAATAACAATGTTGAGAGCAGTAGGAATGGGGAGGGAATGGAAGGTTTGGGTGTGGGAGCACCAGGAGGAACAGCAGGAGCAGGGATAAAAGGGTGTCAGGTGCTGACAGCAGGCCAGGATCCAGCACAACCCAGATAAGATAAATACAGGATATTGGAATAGAGACTAAACCCATGAAGAGACAGTGGTGGGAAGACACAGAGTAGAGGGAGAGACAAAACACCTAGATGAGAAAATAAATAAATCCTACCAATGGAGAGAAGGGGGACACAATGCACAAAAGGATCACAACTTCTGTGACCTCCTGAAGAGTACAATCCAGGCACATTCAAAACCAGCACAGACTTAATCAACCTAGGGAACATTTCAGGCTGCATAACAAGGGCTACAGAGCCAGCTGAGCTTGTCCAATTCTTTGTTTTGAGGAATCCAGATGGGAAACCTGCCTCAGTGCCTGGATGCTGGCCTGTCTACCTGCATCGTGGTGCTCATGAGAGCATGGGTGAAGTAGCATTTGTTTTAAAATAAAATAATCCTCTTCCCCCATTGATAATCATCATATTATTTCAACAATAATTGCTATTCCTTCCCTTGGAAAATTATAAAAGCTAGTTCCAGCTTCTGCCTTCAACCTTGACATGGGGGAAGGCAGAAAAGAAGGAAGAACAGCCCCCAAGAACTCCAACACATGGAAAACAAAAGAAATAAAGATGGGGAAATCTAGCAAGAAATGTGATTTTGGTGTTTATTTCCTGGCAGAACCACTGTCAGTTCCTCCAGCAAAGGCAGAGGACGTGTAGTGGTTTATCTGCAGAAACCTGTGATTTAGCTCAAGTACTTGAGTGTTGCCTGCAGCTTTGCAGGAAAGTTCTTTGCTCATACTCCTAATAAACATTCTCACATAGTTAATCTCTCAGCAAGATAACTCTGTCACTGAAGCCCAGAATTGGGGTTTTTTTCCCAGGAACATTGTTTCCAAAGAAATGGAGAAGGCTCAAGGCTCCCAGCCTCCACTGAGCTGAACCCCAGACTGGGCCACCCAGGACAGGGAGACATGCAGCATCCTCTGGCCTTGATTTCATGGAAGTCAGGATTTCAAACTGTGCCAGCCAGAATGCAAAGTCAATTTTCACCAGGAATACATACTCCAAACAGGAACAGCAGTACAGGCACAGCTACACTGCCTGAGGTACAAAGGCTGCAGCCAGCACACAGGGGAGGAAAGGCTGCTGCTGGCTTTAACCAATGACTCCCTCACTGGCAGGAGATTACACATCAGGAGAGGGACCTTCACCTGCCTCTTGATGGACACAACACACACAAGCACCTTTCCTACAGCCAGCACGAGGGGCTGCTCAGGGTACTGACAGCTACCTTGTTTACTCAGTGAAAAAAATGTCCAAGAACCAAGAGGTGCTTTCAGTTTTACCAAAGAGCCCAGCACATAAATCTAAGGATGAAGTGAAAACCATCAACTGCATCGTTCTTGCAATAATTTAATGCACACTACAGGGCCATCCAAAAACCTCATGAAAACAACACATACTCTTTAGCTCCAGTAACCATATTACTGGAAATAGATTTTGCACAATCCTCCTTCAAACAGCCATTTAAACCCCAGGCTTAAGGGAGATTATGCTGTTTGCTGATTTAAGCTGAAAGGGAAGCTTGTTCCAGTCATCTGGAGGCTCCAGAGGCAAAAGCTCATCTGCCAAATTCCCTCTTTATCCGACTACAATGTACAGCATCTAAATTGTGATGATAATCTTGAAGCAAAACGACTTTGCTTTCAAAGATAGTGTTAAAGTCAGTTTCTGAAGCTTTTCTGGCTTTCCTAGGGATTGTTTCAACTTTGCTCTAATGGTGATATAATGTTGCCTGATCTGCTTGATCCATGAAAGGTGATTTACTTCAATATCAGTAAAGGCAACCCTCCTGGAAACCTTGACCTTGGACCCAAACCACAGAGGCCAGTCAGCTCCTTACAGGTACAGGCTGCCAAGAGGGGAAAAGTTGAAAGCACAGTCCGATGAGGGGTTGCTGTGGGACATAAATGCAGCATTTCTCTGCAGTCCTGCTGCCCACCCCTCACACCTCCCTGGTCACATGGAGCCCCCCACGCCCAGAGAAGGGGCTGGACTGAGGCTCAGCTTCCTCCTGGGATGGATCCCACTGCAGGGCTCCAGCCACACCTTGGGGTCCCCAGCACAGCAGGGACAGGAACCTTGGGAGTGACTCCAGAGGAGGCACCAGGATGATCAGAGGAAAGGAGCAGCTCTGCTGGGAGGAAAGGCTGGGAGAGTTGGGATTGTTCAGCCTGGAGGAGAGAAGGCTTTGTGTGACCTAACTGTGGCCTTCCAGGACCTGAAGGGAACAGACAAAAAATGTGGGTATGTAGTGACAGGACAAGGGGGAATGGCTTCACACTGATGGAGAGAAGGTTTAGATTGGATATAGGGAAGAAATCCTTTCCTGTGAAGGTGGTGAGGCCCTGGCACAGGGTGCCCAGAGAAGCTGTGGCTGCCCCATCCCTGGAAGCGTCCAAGGCCAGGCTGGACAGGGCTTGGAACAACCTGGGATAGTGGAAGGTGTCCCATGGCAGAAGAGAGGAATGAGATGATCTTTAAGGTCCCTTCCAACTCAGCCCACTCTGTGATTCTGTGATTTTGGTCCTTATTCAGCAGCTGTGGTTCAATTGCTGCCTTCACTGCAGAAAAGCCGTGCTAACAGCCACGTTCTGGTGCAGCAGCAGCCCAGGCAGGTGGAGCCATCCTGGCCATCCCTCCATGAGCACCAGCCCAAAGACACAGGCCACAGGACTCCCTTCCTCCATCACACCATATTAATTAGAGAGACCAATCCTTCTTCCTCCAAGCAAATTAAAGTATATATACTCTGAGTACAGCAGAGTCCAGGCCTCTCCTCCTGTCCTTACCACAGGAAGGAAACGTGACCAATCCCACATGAATCCTCAGGGTTGACGGACACCAAGAGATGTTCAGACAGACTGAAGTAGGAACTACAGCCATTGTCCCTCACACCACTTCTTTACAAATTCCCCTGGTCTTTTTGCTATTTTGTACTGGGAAAATGAAAAAGTCCACTTGTCCAAAAATTTAGATACCATATACTCCTCAGCTACCACCTTACCAACTGTGGTCTCCAGTGACACACATAATTTTTCTTCCAGTTATCACAGTTGGGATACTTCCCTTTCCAGATTCGAACATTTATTTTCCATTATTAACAGTTGATGAAAAGGCAACAAGAATGTACATTGCACTACATAAGAATTTAAAAGGCAATGCAGTGGAAAACTGTTAATGGTTAAATGCATCATTGTGTCCAGTAATATTACACAATTAACAAATTTAATCATTTAACACTCCAACAATGCAAACTTCCATTAAATGTGTAATTTCATATATGAAATAATTATTCATTTATCAATAGGAGATGACTCTACTTCAGTTCAAAAGTGAAAAAATACAATTAGATGCAGCAGGGCAGAACGAATTTCTGGTAGTAAGACGTGCTGGAGCTTCTGTGCAGTGCTTCTGTGAGGCCTCACATTGAAACCCATAATTCTCACAGGACAATGCCTCTAAATATCTCGGGTCATTAGCAAAATTACACAGCTAATGAAGGGCAAATTAATGGAGCTCTGGAACATTTTATAAGCCTGTAAGAACAGCTACTTGTTACACATCACCAAGAAATAATTGCAGCAGAGTCAATCCCATGAACTCATTAAGATTTCACAATGCAAACTGGGCAAGCGAATCCCGAAGGAGAATCTTCTCTGACTGCAGGGCTGATATACCCCGGGGAGATGATACCAAGGGGGTTAGGGAGATGATGCAATACTCTCCCAAGCCAGCCAGCTTTGGCCTAGCAGTTCCCACCATCCAGGGCAGGGAACTGGACAAACCCAAGCTGCCTGCCTTGGGGAAAACCCCATCTGGAGCCTGGTGCAACTCCGCACAAATACTGAGAGAGACCTCAAAAAATCAATCACATTCTCCTGACAACATGCAGGAGAAATCATGGGGAGATGACAGCAATGCAGGAGGAACAACTGGAGATATTTGTCAGGCTTTGACATATTCCCCACCAGGTCAGTGCTGCAAAGGCTGTTACAGCTCCATGACCACAGATCATCCTGCAGGAAACTCCAATGTGGTGCCCACTGCATTCCAACGCCTTCCAGAGCAGACAGCCCCGAGCCAGAGGGACAGGACAAGGGACTTCACTGGAAGGAGTAGCACATCTTAAAACTATTTAGAATGAGGTTTGGCCATACCAGGAGCCAAGAGTTGCTGCTCTCAAATTGGCCCCAAAATCAGTATCAAATCACAGAGTTGTCACACTGCTGGACACGAAAGAAACATGTAGATTTTTCAGCTGTAAGTTAGGACCACTCAGGCAGGACCAAAAAAGCCCTGCCTTTCTTTATTTTCTCATATTTATATTTTTCTTAAGACAATTGTGGATTGGTCAATGAGGTTACCACTTCGATAATTTCACAGGATAGTGACATAGTCTGTCATCTTTCTTTGCCTTAGCAGAAAGGAATGAAAACAATCCAGAAGTTCAAAACAATTTTGGCTGGTTACAAAAACAAGGTCTATGTTTATAGAAAATGCATGAGAACTTCTACTACAGAAGTAAAAACATAGAACACTGGAAAAATCAGGGTGGCACAGAGTTACATGTCAGCTGAAAGGGCAAAGATGCTGAAGGCAGAACTTCCCTGGAAAGGTTTTCACAAGTTCTGTGGTTTTGCTGGATCTCCCAAACACCACCCTCAGTCTGCTTCACCACAGGAAATTCAAGGGGGATTCAGATTTCCACAGTTCTCACTGGGATGGGGCAATCACCACTGAAGTGGGAATTTTGATGATTTTAAACTCACTTAAGCACCTAAAAGAGCAGATCATCACCTGACACACTCCACTCTAAGCACATTGTGGAGACCTGTAAAAGCAGAATTCAATGCTCTCATGCACTGGTTTGAATCCTAAACAAAAGCCAAAATCTCAAAAGAAGACCCACAAAATCCAATCCACTAAGATCCACCCAAAATGTGTTTGCATTATAGGTGTGCTGCAGAATAACTGCCAAATTCAAATTTTATACAATATTAGGCTTTCTCTTTATTCCAACATCCAAGCTCCATCATTCATATCCCTACAAATATCTGGCCAAGGCAGCCTCACTAATAAAGTAAAATGTATTCTAAAGTATTTTTTAGTGATTTCTGCAAGTTTTTTCAAATGTGGTCCCTACAAAAATATTTTTCTGAGTATCTATTAAATCCATTGGCTCTCTCTTAAAAATATATGAGTCGTAGTAGTTTTTTCCAGTTCTGAAAACCAAAAACAGTAGCCACTGCAAGTAACAACACAATCTGGCAAACACAAGTGTCTTAGGGACACTTAATGCTTTGCTCCTGAAGAAATACAGACTGTCAGGACAAATCATTAAAGTGATCAACTAAAGCTGATCCAAAATTCCCCTAACTTCTGAATAGATCAAAGGAAAAAATAATTAACTTATACAGTTAAATCTAGTGGGATGTTGAACCAAACTGCTGGCTTGCACAGCCTTCTCAGCTCCCAACCCCAATACTTAAGGACACTGGGAAAAGTATACATTGTGATACTCCAGTGAAAATGCAGCAGGCTGTCAATAAAGCTGAAAAAAAGGTCAGGTGAAATGAAAAAAAGTCTTATATTTTCAGGAAAAATAAGAACTTATCACAGGACAAATATGAAACAGAGCATGACCATTAGTTATAGCACTGCCCAACTAGATTAGACTCTAAAGGTTTCAGAGGCCTTGTTGGAATCCTCTGAAGAAAATGTAAGAAATTTCAACTGGAAGATGAGGAATGCTTTGCTTTCACTGAATCACATATAACTATTAAAATCCCAGGTCTATAGCTTTAATAGCCCTCTGGAAAAAATTAACACCACAACAGCGACTGCATTCCAGAATTCCACATCAATGGCTGCTCTCCAGAGCTCCCAAATTCTACAGCTCCCTGGGCAACAAGTTCCATAGGCTAACTGAACACTGTGTTGTCTTTGGTAATTTCATTAAAGCTCCTTATTGAGTTCATACCAAACTGCCACCTCCTGCTCTCAGCACTCCTGAATCTCATACAGTTTTTAACCCTTAGACATTGCATAACTTCATCTCAACCATCTAATGAACTGTAAAGGACTCCCATATAAAACTGCTCTTTGTGATGAAGGAAAGACTCCACAGGACCATAAAACAGGAGCCATGGAAAATAAGGATTCATTTTTCAGCTTCCAGGAACATTGCTGGTTTCAATGCAGCCCACAGAGGAGTCATAGATGCTGCTTTGCTAAATTCCTGATTGACTGCAGTCAAATATATCTCACTGGGCCAAGGTGGACTCTGGCAGCATCACTGGATGCCTTTGCCTGATGCACCATCATTTCCAGCTGCAGCTGGCTGGGGTTTCTGCCAGCCCATTCCCTGCACATCATGCTGTACATTATTAGCAGCAATGGGAAAGAATGCTCTTCATACACCATGACAGAGGGTTACAGAGAATGAGTGAACAATTTTCCTGCTGGGCCAGTATCAGTGCATCTCAACCCAGCTTGGACTCACAGCATCCACAGAGACTGCAAGATCCACTGCTCATGCACTGTGCTGAGAAGGTCAGTGTCTGGGGAGCAGCTTTTATGCTCTCTCTACAAAACATACATCAGATTTGGAATTCCTGGTGCATTTCTCTTGGTCCCATTATGTGCTGGCTGCTTTTGTTCCTCACATATATCATAGAACACAGCAGATACACATTAGCCATGAGTTAAGTCCATGAGCTATTCCCAAGGCTTGCAATATTATATATTGTATAGAGCACCCTGTCACTTCAGAGGATAACTTGGTGAATGGAGGAATTACATGGAGCTCAGTTTAGTCTCAGTCCTTGCATGCTGGAAAAGCTTTCCAGATTCCTGGAGCAAGCAGAGCCTGAGTGACCACTCAAGCTATTAACCTGAAGCAGGTTCTTTGAAAAGAAGAAGCACACAAAAAGAAGAAGCTGCACATTCCCTCTATTCCCTTTAATGCTGTATTCCAGCAATCTTTTCAGTACAAGGACTGTTTCCTGCCACATGTTCTCTGACAGAGGTCATTCACGTGGCACAACCTCGAGCATCAGCCCTGAAGAAAGAAGTTCAGTGCCTGGTCCCTGTATAAAGCATGAAGGACAGCAGGCTGCTCCAGGGGAAATCTGGTTTTGACCAGGAAATGGTTACTTTATCTCTGTCTCCACATGTCACACTTCTTCAAATGAAGAGTCAGATTCTCAGTGAGACTTAATTACAAATTGAAATTTGTTTTTTTATTAATAAGGACAGTGCAAGATTAAGTTAAATTAGCTGGTTTGTTGAATACTCATGCTATCCAATTAATTCTTTTTTTTAGAAATATATTAAGAGAAGATCACAATCAAAGCTGAATTAATTTCAAAGATGAATGCCACTTTTTATGCATCGAGTATTAATCTATCAGTAGCTCCTGTGAAATCAATTGGGCTTCTTGTAAGGTGTATCAATACTTTGCAGAAGAGGATAAAGTACAGCTGGATCCCTTGAAACTCAGTACATATTCATGAAGAGTATTTTATGCTGTCATACAGTTATGCTAAATTATTTACACAATTACTAAGGGACTCAAAGGGAGATTTTTTTATCCCCCACCCACAGGATATTGAGGAACCTTCCAATATGTCCAAATGTAAATATAAGAATCAGGCTCATTAATAAAAGCCCAAACCAACCACTGATCATGCCCAGTGTTTGTTACACACACTGATGTCTCAGCAGTGTTTCCTTTAGCCAGAGTGCAGCAGCTACTGCAAACACAATTAGCAAACTCAAATTAATTTCACTGCACAATAAAAATCTCCCAAAGCAGCTGTGATGTGGATGTTAAAACCAGCTCTCAAAAGCCCCTAGAGAACCTGAGCTAGAAGTGCCCCAAGGTCTCTGTTTCAGTACAGCTTCTCTTACCACTGTCTTTCCATCCCTGATGTGCCTTAAAAGGTTAAAACTTCTGTATTACGTCTGTTATTTCCCGTCCCTGGAGCTGGCATCCCTAAAAAGAAGACATAATGTGTGGGGCAGGATCCTAACCCAATATAAACCCAAAGGAGTGAATCCAGGTACATTAAGAACACAACTGGGAAGCACAAACCTCCTTCCTGGTGGAGGCTGTATTCCCTGTGCTGGAGGAACTCCAGTAGCCAGAAATGCCAAAGGCAGATGAGAAGCAGCTGCTCCATTTCTAAACCTCTGCCCCTCCACACCCAGCTCCCAGCACACCAGCAGATGCAACTGCCCCCCAGCCTGGGCCTCTGTGGTCATTAGGAAAGCTCTGGTCCAACAAGATTAAACTCTTCCCTCATATATTTTTCAATATATCATGATTTTCAAAGGCATTTTAAAAATCCACCCAGAGCTCGCAACAGCCTTCTGCAAAGAATGGTTGGAAAAACCACAAACTGCCACAAATAGCAAAAAGAGCAAAAGAATACAATGAGCTGAAGTGACTCAGATCCCCAAGAGGTTTATTTGAAGCCTGCCAGTAAAACTGGCAAACCTGATTCTGGGAAGGATATACCCATGCACAAACACCTCTGTATCAGAAGCTGTGCTGACCTGAACACAGCAATTGCATGAAGCTGTATTCACTGGCCTAAGCTTCTGCCTCTCTCCTACCCATCCCTTCCTGTGAGGAACATCTTTCAGACAGGAGGACCGACCTTTCAGAGGAAAAAGCCATACAAATAACCCCACATCCAATTAGAAGGCCTGAAATCATGCAGCAGGCCTAAATCCATGTCCATTAGGTGAACTCTTGTTCCAGGGACTGTTCCCCTGGTTTTAGAGCAAGGCAGACTGAGTAAATACTGAGTTCTGCACAGCACACTCATTCTGTGGACCACAATCTGCACACTCAAGACCCAAAGCAGGAACCGGGCTTTTGATAAAAATGACATTATGGAAACATAGATGACAGAGTTGTTTCTGAGACAGTGAGCTATAAAAGGCTGTTTTTTCCATCCTGCCACAGAATACACATCTGACACTAGCTGTCTTGTGCTGTGTGATACACTCTATTTTCAAAATATCTTTGTCTGGTCTATAAAAATCATCAAGGTTCCAAGGCAGGATATGATCTAAAATGTGTCTGTGCATGTCACTCCTCCTCCCTGTGCCCCAGGTAACCACGTCACCTTGGGCCTGGAATGCTTGTTATCACACAGTTATTCCCACTGGCAGTGCTGGGACTTGAGATAAGTAGTCATAATGTGTTCTTCTGATGTACAGGGTGTTCTGAATGGTCAGCAGAATGCTCTGCTGATATATTGCTTTTCTAGAATAGCACCAGGCATCGAAATGCTGGTTCAGGAAATCTGAGCACGAGTTCAATTTTAGAAAGCAACTCTAAAAACAGTGCCTCCTTACACAACATGTCTGTCAATGAGTTCCAGAGTTATTTTTTTGACAAGGATAAACTGGGGGGCCTGTCTTCTGCTCCTGTCAGTGCTGTGAAAAGCTTTGGGAGAGAGTCAAATGTCACCTTCTGCCAAACAATTTGCAAATGTGTAGTTCTGTCACAGAAGATATTAAGGGAATCACCCAGGATATCACAACAACTTAGTAAGCCATCTGGGAGAAAATTTAACTCCCTGAGATGTGGCAATAGCTTTCTGCAGAGTAGCTGTGCTGTCACCATGGAATAGGTGTGGTAGCCAGCTCCTCTGGTGAGAACACACCAGCAGATTGTAGCAGCCCCAGCCACACCTTCCTGTCCCCAACCTGGGCTGCCTTTGCACCTCAAAAGCTGCTCTGCTTTGTGCAGCAGTGATCAGAGCTGGACTCAGCAGCTTGTACTTAGCTGCAGAATCACTGAGCTATACAGGATGTACAGCAGCAAGGAGCCCCTTTAGGAGCCTCCCCTGTGCAAGTCAGTCCTGCCAGAAAGGTGAGCAGGAAGTGAGAAAACCATCCACCCAAGGCACACCACTAGGTGCAGCAGACAGGATTCAGCCAAAAATCTTGTGTCAAGTAGGTAAACGTACCTTGTTCCAGGACAAGCCCTGGGAACTGGTAAACTGTTCACCTGTGCTGAAACTTTGTTCAACCCTGCCAGCTGCAGCTGCTCAGGAAGCACTGACTATGCTTGTGGGACAGGCTGAGCAGGCACTAATGAATTGAAGAAAAATTAGTCAGGGACATTTCCCACTTGCAAGTGTCTCGCCGTCAAACTTGCAAGTTTGGAGCAGCTTTGCCCTTCAGCAGCCCAATATCCCTGACAAGCAACCTGTTTGCCACTAGATCACCCCAAATCCCCACCTGTGAGATGCTTAACCCAACTTTCTCACTTGGAGCAGTCCTGGCACCATTACAGTACAACTCAGCTTTTGTGCTCTGGTCATCTAATCTATTTTGCTATCTCTCAGCTGAGAGAACAACATAAAGAAACAAGTTTTTGTGCCTGAAGGCACCAACTCAAGATGTCACTGCAAATCACTGCACCATCTTTATTTCTGCATGGGAACAAAGAGCCAGTTGTGTCCCTTGAAAATTCTTCTGTGTCTTGTATTAAAACACAATTAAAATGTGGATTTATCCTGATCATCAGTTTATAATCAAGACTCAAAGGAAAGCAAATGCCTGCAGAGCTCTGAGCAAGCACTGTGGCCCTGGCAGGAGCAAGGTGTCTTTGCTTCAGTGCACTGCATCCCCCAGCAGGGCATAGGGCACTTCTCTCACAGCCTGGGATTACTCTAGCCCTTCGTTTCTTGCAACAACTGTAACTGTGTGAATTTAAACCAATTTTGCTGTAAAACTGTGGTTCTCCTAGAAAAGGAACAGAAGATGTAAGAGTAATATTCCTGGCTGGGAGAGCAGAGCACACCTAGCTCTTGTTTTAATTCACTTTTGCATCATCCAGCCTCTTTGAAGAGTCAAACATTAAAGTGACCCCAAAATTATCCATGTGAAGGATTTGTTCATAACTATGGAATTCAGACAGTGAATGCAAAAGGCAGTTTACTGCCTAAATAGGGAGAAGGCTAAAAATTAAAGCTTAAATCTTCGATTTAAATTCCATGGAAGTTTCATGAAAATTGCATGGCTTTCTGAGAGCAGAATTGCAAAATGCTTGAAAAGCAAAGTCCAAGACAAGTGTTGTGGTTTAGGTTTGTTAAATTCTTCTTTCCACTCCCCCTGTGCCTTATTCTGAACCTCCCTTTAGGAGTTTGGCGTCAGGGAAGACAAGGGTGACATTTTACAAGGCGTCTGACTCTCAGGAGATGTGGCCAGTGGGGCTTTGGGGTTTGTTGTGTTTGTTTTCTTTTTTCTTTACCCAATCCTTATGTCCCAGCTGCCTGATGGCAGGAATTTACTGCAGAGCTCCAAGCTCTGCCCTGCTGGCCCAGGCACAACCTGGAGTAACACTTTAAACCCTGAGTAGCTCTGTAGTAGTTGCCAGACTCTTGTGGAAGAAGATTTTTGTGCAGAAGCTGTGTTCATTTTTTTTTTTTTAATTCAGGTGTTTTAATCAGAATTGGTGTTTATTATGGCATCACTGCAGTGTTTCCTCTCTGGAACTGCTGAAGTTTTTAGCTCATGGCTTCAGTTCCTAAGTTTGGGAAAGCAGTAACCGTTTGGCTGATATTTTTTAATTACTTTGGTAGCTGAAGAGTGTTTGCATCTATCCACAAAAATACATATACTTTATATATATATACATACACATACATATATATATAGGAAAAGCAACATTTGGATGGAGTAATAAGCATCTGTTGTGCTTCAAATTCACTTTGCAACTCAACGTCTTCATAAAAATACCCATGACTGTTCACAGTTAATGAGTATTTAACTGTATTAAGGTGTACCCTTGGGGTGTGTGTGGGCATGTGAATCCAGAACATACTTGGAGTTTGCTAACTGTACACTACTCATACTTATTAAAAATCTGTGATTTTAGTATTGCCCTGTACTGTGCATCATGACTCTGGCATTTTTTAGTGTTCATTTTGGCCGTAGTGCTGTTTTTTGATCATTTTTGATCATTTGTTCAGTATTTGAATTGGCACATAGAACCAAGAGGAGTAAACAATCCCAACTATTTTAAACTACAGTTAAGATTTGTTTCTTAAGATTGGGTTAAAATCAGCTTAAACCTTCTTTGTGCCAACACTGGAATAGCAAGAAAAGAATTACCATTTTTAAAAAGTGACTGTGAAGAATCTGTAAGTGAATTGTTTTGATTCATTGGTACCACCTTGAGCTGATGGGGCTGCATATTAATATTTATTCCTCACTTTTTCTTAATCTATGTCTTCCTATTCCTATTCTTGTTCTTATTCAACTTATTATTTTTATTATTGTTTTGTTCCTTTTTCTTCTTCCTCTTTTTTACTGCTACTATTTCTTCTTCATCATCTTGTTCCTATTCTTATTCTTTTATTTCTTTGGAGTGTCTTGAGGGGTTTTTTTTGTGACGGGGTTATTTTATTTGTTTTTTTACTACTACTATTTCTTCAACTCAACTTCCATTCCTTTTGGAAGGATGGTGCACGTCACCATCCTGCAGTCACGTCCATGGAGCAAAACCTCCCGTCTCTGCACATTCCTCATGGATATAATCTCGAAGGACCTGCAAGGAATCCTTCCAGGTTTACAGGAAATGGCCCTTGAGGCCACCAGGGAAGGTTCGGATTCAATATGAGAAGCAACTTTTTTCCTACTGAGGGCCCAGACATTTGAAGGACTTGTCCAGGAAGGTGGTGGAGTCACTGTCTCTGAAGTGTTCTAGAGTGTTCCCGGTGGCTGTGGGGTGATGGTGGAGCTGCCAAGGTGCCAGAGGCACTGGGTGACTGTCAGGGTCTCTTGCCACCTTCAGGACTCTGGGATTCACCCTGAGCCCCCTGGCACCAAGTGTGCCCCATGGGGGCTGTTTGGGGCTGGCCAGAGCAGTGAGTTTGGGTGCTGGGGAGATGCCCCTGGCACGCTGAGAGCAGCCAGGGCAGCTCAGGCTGTGGGGCCATGGCCAGGCAAAGCACCTACTCCCAAGGAAAAGGGCCTCCCCCTTTCCTCTGCTAATGAGACAAATTGACAAAAGCAGGTGAAAGTGGAAAAAAAACTCCGAGCTGTTTATTAACTCTGAACAAAACTGGGAATAAAAAGGAAAAGGGGAAAAGGGTGCCTGCAAGGAACAAAAAAGGATTGAATAAAACAGTTAGAGATTAACCCCAGAAACTTACCCTCCACCCACACACTTACACACCCACCCATAGCAGAACAGAAAAAAACTCAAAATACAATAAATGCCCAGAGAAGGGAAATACACGGGCTGGCAACTGCTCCCCCAAGTCTCCAGGAAGGGGAAGGAGAGTCCGCACAGCAGCTTGGAGAAGGTCAGATGAAAACAAAACCTGTTGACTCTCTGGCGCCAGTCCTCCTCCTCACAGCAGGTGAAGCTGGTGATCTCTGTGTCCCTTCGCCCCTTGGCTCACTGGTTTGGTCTTCCTCGGGGTTCAGAGAGGCCGGGGCCACCCCACAGGCTCCCCGGGCCATAGAGAAGGGAAGGAAGGTAGGGAGGCTGGGGTGGGGGGTGCGGGGGGAGTAAAAAAAAAAACAAATCGCTTTCTAAGCTAGAAGGAATGAAAAAAAAAACCACCAAGAGAGCAATGCAGTGTCGCCAGTGCACTCATTCTGGAAGCCCAGCAGAGCTGTTGGACCAGGGCCATTAGACCGAGACACTGAACTGACCCACACCCAGAGTCCCACGGCTCCAGCCCTGACCCCCAGGTCCATCTTACACATAACAGAAGTCCTGGGCATTAAGCAGACTGTTAGGGAATAAGCAGCCTCATGACAACACCCCAGGACACGGAGCTGTGTCCAGCTCAAGGCCGCCCGTGTGGCCCCCTGGGGCCCCGCGCAGGCCCCGGCCCAGCCGCCCTCTGGAGCCTCAGCCCAAGCGCCCTCTGCAGCCCTGACCCATCCACCCTCTGCAGCCCCGACCCAGCCGCCCTCTGCAGCCCCAGCCCAGCCGCCCTCTGCAGCCCTGACCCTGCAGCCCCAGCCCAGCCGCCCTCTGCAGCCCTGACCCAGCCGCCCTCTGCAGCCCTGACCCAGCCGCCCTCTGCAGCCCAGACAGGCGCGGGCGCTGCTCCTGTGGCTGTGGCACCAGAATTAAAAGCTAGACTGGCTTAGGAAAGGGAATCTCACCAGACAACGTAGTTATCAGAAAGCATTTAAATGTTTTCAAGTAGGCTTTTATCATTTTAACTTCTTACAATCTTTCCACATCCCATTGTTAATTCAGTAACTCACACTGTGATGCTGCTGTTTACAATTATATACAATTTATTTCGTTAACATATTAAATGAAGTGTCTGAAATAAGCTTCTAAATTAGTTTCAACAGAGTAGTTTTTATATCATCAATAGATTTCAGCATATTCCATAGCACAAAATTTGCTTGCTATTTTGAGTATTATCCCTAAGATAATTTGCAAAAGATACAGAGGTGTGACTTGATTAAACACGTTCAAATGGCTAAGATGTTTTTGCACTTAAATTCATTAAAGAAAATAGCTGTTAGATATTCATTAGCATATCTACTACATGCTATTGTTTGATTCAAAGATCATCCTTTATCTAAATGCATTTGCTTTCTTTATCTAAATGCATTTGCTTTTGGCATCAAAGCACAAATCCAACAGAGTAACCTGAATTCCAAACATAGCACAGATGAAGTACAATACAGTCCTTGCAGCTGTAAGTTTGCAACATCCAGCATAAATACAAAAGTAAAAAAAAATATTTACTGCTCCCTACAGAATGGGGAGTGCAAAAGGTGTGGTGGGAGAGAACACAAGTTGGGAACCACTGATGCCTTGGAGTGGCTACCTAGAACAGAGGCTAGACAAGATTAAGAGAACAAAATGGGCATTTATTCCTACATCTTTCTCTCTCTAATCCTATTTACTTCACGTCCTACACAGGGGGTAAAACTATTTGTGAACAAACTGAGGATGTTCAGCTCCAGGCCTCTCTCACAAGTTGCATCAATGGTTCTGCATTGATCACTGAACAAAGCACTGGAGAGATATCAAGAGTTGTTCTCTTGATACAGAACAGACAGCCACAACACCCACAGCAGCTGTGATCAAACCCCACATGCCAGAATTCCAAGCTACTGTATATACTAAGTCTTCACGGTTCCTATGTGCTCTCCTTGCCATCTGTAATCTCTTTTCCACCACAACTTCTTCCCTCTCTGCATCTCAGTTGCCTCCTCCCCATCATGGAAGACACAGGGCCAAGACAGCCTGTCCATACCACTACTGATCCCCATTTTCACCCCAGACAGAGCTAAAGCCAAACCTTTTGGCCCTGCACTGACTCTCTCCAGTTTGCCATCAAAGGGAGATGAGAATGGCTGGCAGAAGGGAAGGAAGGAGCATAGGCCAAAATTCCCTGTGTGAGGCCTTTGCAGCAGGCAGGGAGGGAGCAGGGGGGCAGAGGACCTGCAGGCTCCTTTTGTCCTGGTGCATCTTCATGCTTGTGAGCCACTGCTGCTGACTGCTATGAACCATCTACATCAGGACAGCATTTTGTACAAAGGCCTCAGCCCAAAGGGTTTAATTTAGCCTGAATAACAATAGTCAAAAAGAGTTTCAGGATGTATGTGTTACAAAACTGTTATTTTCACAGACCTTAATGAATGCACTCTGACTGCACCTTTTTCTTGGTGCCCAGTAATTTGCTAGAGTGGTTAAGATCCTGCAAAAAGTTAGTGTCCCAAGTTCCCATCAACATCTGCATGAGAAGGGACCCAGCCCACTGCTGCACTATCTCCTTGGTAAAACCATAACATCACAAACCACATCAAACCTGACTCACGTCTAGTGATAATGCTGCCAACTCCAACCAAAAATGTGACTATAAAATAAACACCTCTGTAGTAATTAATATGGCAGAGCTGGTGAGGGAGTGATCAAACCCCTCCACACTAGAGGGAAAATAGGTCCTCAGCCCAGACTTAACCATCCCATGGAATAATGCACACAGTTTACAAAAGAATCAGGTTGAGGCGATGCTTTCACAGATAATTTCACAGCAATAAGAAAATCTCACTGATTAGAGCCCTACACCATTTTCTAGACAATAATATTCACATTTGCTTAATACCAACTGTGCTACTTAATTGTCAGGGAGCATGATTTTCTACAGCTAAACTGTAACCACCACAAGGCATCCACAGCATCCAACAACCTGGCAGCACCTTCTGCCGCTCACTGGCAGTGGAAACAGGGCCAGGTTACTCACACCATCTGCTGCAGAGGGCAGCTGGGCACTGGGCTGCTGGGTGAAAGCCCCATTAGACAGAAGATGTGCAATTTAGATGGAACTAAATAAATTCAAAAAATAATCAGAGTGGAAAATAGAAGTCAAGGGAAATCTTCCCTCCAAATTCATGACCTTTCAAGTCCCACAGAACAATCCCTGAGTTATTAACAAAGCATTACTTTTGGGCACTTGTGGTCATTTTGACTCTGTTAGGGATTGCCAACAACAGCTGCCAACACTGAGAAACCAGCTTTGACTAGAGCTGACTGGGAAATCAGAAGTGGTTTTGGTTTCACATCACATTAAAACCAAAGTAATAAGAAGCCCAGAAAAGCAAATAGCCTGAAGCTCTTGATATTCAGTCAGACTGGAACCTCAGTTTGCACTATGATGCAGAGGACACTCTAAGTCAGCAGTTCCTCTCCCCATCTCTCCTGTTATCTCCTACTCTTCTCCTGAGTAACTTTCCTGTGAAGGTTAGCCCAGTGCTCACTGGCCTTTCCCTCATGCCAGGGGCAAAGCACTTGTTTTCCATGGGAACAGGCAAGCCAAAGTTCACCACCTTCAGCAGCAGTAAAATTCTGCTGTTCTACATCAAAAAGTGACTTCAGTCAGAGCTGCTTTACCACAGCTGGGGCTCAGAAAGGTTCATCTCCTATAGCCAGACCTTGGGACAGTGGGGACAGGTTGGAGCTGTGCTTGCCCATGAACTTAATGGATCCTTTCCAGCAGCATCACCTACTCGTGCCTGTGCAGTCTCTCTCAAGCCCTTCTAATAAGAATAAGATAACAGACATTTTAATTTGGGCCTAAGAAACTTGGCTGCTGGCTTCATTTAGTCTGTCTCAAATATACAAATAGCCCATATAATGCAACTTAGTCGCTTGCCTGTCTCCCATGCCAACTCTCAGCACAGAATTAATGTTTTGATGGAATAATAAACCTCTCAAAATCTGAGCTGATAATGGACAGTCACGTTAGATGCTTAAATTATAGCAGCATGAACAGCCTTGCAATAATCAACCCTGCAACTGCCAAAATGTTTTCATTGTTCATTAACTGGAACCTTTTTTGCATTGCTAATCCTAATGAGCTGCCATTCTCATTACCATTCCAAGCACTGTCTGTAGCACATCTCTAGATTTCTTTTCCACCCAAACACACAATCTTATTCAACTGGCAGCCTGTTAATGCATTAAAAGCACAGAAATGGCTGCTTTAGTGCAACTGTAATAAATCCACAGTGCAAGCACCTTGAGGGGAAAGTTCAGTTCAGCTTCAAGAACTTTTGCTTAAGTAGAAAAACAGAAGGTCTTTTATTGAAGAGACCATATAGTAGAGTTTAAGTTCCAAATCCAAAATCCATTGAAGTTAATGTGAATCTTTCAATTGATTTTTGTATACACTGAGCTGTTTTAACTCCCTCCTTTCCTCTTCTGCTCTTCCCAAAGCATGAATAAATGAATTCACTGCAGTGATAGTGAGTTTTCTTGCAGGGAACAGAAATGATGTCTGTAGGGAAGGCTCAGCACTCTAATGTACTGAGTTACCAATGCCATTTCCTCTGCTCTGACTCCTCAGTGGCAGAGGTCAAAGAGTTCAAAACATCCAGCAGTCCTTCTCAGTCCACAAGTCAGGTCCTTTCTTTGCTAAATTTATTTAAATTTTGCACAATATTTACCCCAGACTCTGAAAAGCTGCACTTCCCCCCTCCATCTCACCTTGTTTGCAAGAAGGAGCAGCCCAGAGCCACTGGCTTACGTAGCATCCATTTTCTGTGGAGGAAAACATGCAGAGAGCATCTTCTGTAGCAACAGAGCCCAGTTCCAGATGTAAGCAGCTTGTTCCTTGAAGGAGAGCAGAAAATAGAGACTGTCACCTCACACTCAGTTGAGCATATAAAGAAAAAGTCAGGAACTTGTTAATGGTGGGCAGTTCACTCACATAACCATGAGAGAAGTTTTTTGGAGGAAAAGCAAGATGTGGAGCCTGGTTTATTTTCAGAGTGACCCTCTTGTTTCTGAGGATAACAGCCCCAAACCAGAGGATGTTAACAAAGCATTAGGCATCATCTTCAAACATTTTTAACTTGAACCACTGATTTGTTCCAGAGAGACAGTTGTTTCCTTCAGCTGGGAAGCAGGGGATATATTTCTCTCCCCTTCTCAAAAGAGACTGCATCTGCAGAGAATATCACATATGAAGACACAGTTTGAATTGTTCAGATGGAGCATTTCCTAAGTTGTTCTTTTGACAAAAAGTTTCAACATTAAAATAGCTCCAAATGGATGTGAGGGCTCTGAGTCCCCAAATGAAGCTAAAGCAAACACATGGATATAACATTGCAGTTTCTCCTCTTCAATATAAATTCATAACCAACTAAATACTCATTCCACATTGACAAAGTATTTCCACACTGACAGAGGCTCTGAACACAATAATTAAAGAGGAGTTTTGTATTTGAAGACAGCTAAACTGTCTTTCATGAAAGCCCACATAATTTAATTTATTCTATCTGATTACTTAAAGCAGCAAGAGATGTTACATACAGGCACAGAATAATTTTTAGTTCTTGTCCTTACTTCTCTCATCTCCATGGATCAAATTAAGTGTTTCTTTATGGTTTCCAATACACAATTCTTGAAGCAATGCACACACTGAGTATGATACATTCCCTTGGGACACTGCCCCTGGGAAATCAAACAGCAGGCCCCAGGGACAGAAGGGTGAAAGGCAGATGTAGAATATACCTTTCCTAAAAAAAAAAAATCTCTTAAAAATATTCTTTTTAGGCTATGACGCAAGCCACCAGCTTATGAAATAGGTATTCTCAAGAAACCAATGGGCTGAACTTGGACTCAGAAACCAAAATTCCAATTGCAAGAATTGTCACCCAAAAGCAGCTCAGGAAGAGCAACACTAAGGGCTTCTTCCACACAGGTCACCTCCAGCCTGTATAAACCTCTTGAGTGCCAAGACTGAAGACAAAACTTTTTAAAAGAGATGTGCACTTCCAAGTTGGAAAAAGAGAAAATAATTTCCATGCCTAAGTCAGTATGACTAAACCAGAAGTCTCACAGAAGGTCCCATAAAAACTCACCCCAAATTCTCGCCGACTCCCATACATTTGTATCAGACATTTTGGCACTAAAACTATTCCAGAATTCTAAAACTCCCATCCACCTATTTTAGTACTTCTCAAATATCATGAGGAAACAGCAGAAGATATTTTTCTAGAAAATTCTTTGTTACTTCCAAGGTCCAAAGGACTGGTGGTGACCCAGCCTCTTATACTTTTGAAGCTTCCCAGCCTTTGTGCCACAATTTTAAGTTCCTTAGCACAGGCTCTATGACCTAAAATCTAACAGATTTTCCCTCACTTTACTGTAAAACCTCAAAAAAGCAGCAAAGCTGGTTTTGAACTAGTCAGAAAGGCAGACCCTTGAGACCAGGCTAAAACTTGCATCAAAGAGAATTTTCAAGCAGCCTCAAAAGCACATGCAGAGAGTGGTTTATATTCTCTTCCCCAGAGATCTTTTAGCTTAAACAGGCAAGACTAAGGTCTGACTTTGATTTGGCCAAGGCCAGACAGACATTAAACACAACTCTCAAGAATTAATGCTTATGAAATTCATTACTGGAATGTATGGAATTCTCCAAGGCCTCAAGATATTCTATAGCACGGCTCAATTTCATACCAGCTTCCATGCAGGCACAACTAATTTTATTATGCAAACTTGATAACAGGTTTGTACCAGCACCAATATAATCTTGAAAGAACAATATTGCCAGTAAGTACACTTGGAAATCCTACAGATAAGCACAAAATGCTATCACAGCCAGGCTGCACTACACTCCTGCAGCTGGTTAGATTGAAGTTTAGGTGAGGACAGAACTCATCCTTAGCTGTGTACTCATTAAGGGACAGTTGTATCATAGAATGGCTTGGGATGGAAGGGACCTTAAAGATCCTCTTGTTCCATCCACCTGCCATGGCTGGGGAGAATCCCCTCCCCTGAGCTGCTGGGATGGAAGGGACCTTAAAGATCCTCTTGTTCCATCCTCCTGCCATGGCTGGGGAGAATCCCCTCCCCTGAGCTGCTGGTCACACTTCTCTCAATGCAGCCCAGGGCACAGTGGCTTTCTGAGCTGCAGGCACACACTGCTGGCTCCTGTGCAGCTTTTCACCCACCAGCACCCCCATGTCCTTCCCCTCAGGGCTGCCCTCAGTCCATCCTCCACCCAGCCTGGAAACACGTGTGGGACTGTGCTGACCCAGGGGCAGCTCCTTGCACTCAGCCTTGCTGAACTCCATGAGGTTTGTACAGGATCACCTCTGCAGCCAGTCCAGCTCTGATGCCATCCCTTCCCTCCACATGTCAACTGCACCACACAGCTTTTCCTTTCCTTAAACCAGCTTCTGAAATGAAAGCTCAAAGAATACAATGGGTCCAGAACAGAAAATCTGTGGATATTTCATCTGAATGTCAAGGGTAGACAAAGCCTGACCACTCTGCCACAAAAAAAAATACCCAGTGAAGCAGACAGTTCCATCTCAGTGAAACTCAGCTGATTATAGGCTTGAATAAACTCTGTAATAACAGAGTTGTATGACAAGCAGAGGGTAGGCCAGGCAGAGACTACCTTGACCTTCACTAACTGGAATCCAATAGGCAATTATCCATCCCTTTCTGCTCATCCGATGCAATCACTTAGGGAAGAGATGGGACAAGCACTGATGAGATATCTCTTACAAAATTTGACCATCAAACTCCAGGAGAGCTCCTACAGAAGAGGGAGGAAAATCACTCCAAATTGAGACTGAGACAATGCGCTAGAAATAGCATTTTACCACCACAAAAAAAAAAAAAAATAAAAAGGAACTCATAGCTCTAAAGCCTTCTACTAGCTCCAAGGTAAGTGATATGCCTGACAGACAAATGAGAGTTGAAAAGATTGCCTGATGTGCAGCAGGCTGAGAAGAAAAAAAATCGAAAGCTCTGTTTAACAGAAGTCAGACAGATCCCTGGGTGCTCCTGTGAAAGAAATCAGACCACTTCATCACCGGATTTTCTCCCCTTCCCTTCTACGTGCAAGCTACAAATTGCACTCAGAAAAAATACTTGGCATGAGAAGAGCTTTAAAAAATCACTAATTTGAATTCCATATTAGGAGGCTTTTTTTGTGTGTGTGTCACAATGTGAAACTCCATATGTTGGAGTACAATGAACCCCGAGGTAACTAATGACCATGGAAGGGATCCTTTCTTGGACTTGACTTTGGCTCACATAGACACCAGTGAGCTGCACAGAGCTTCAGATAAAATCTTCCTACCTGACTGCAGGGAAAGGTAAGAGCACTGGAAGGTACCACCAGTACTTTCCCTGCTTTCCCAGGAGGGAGGATCCCCTGCACTCTGGGTTTCCCCACTGCACAGCAGGCAGCATTCCCACTTGTTCATGTGTGTTTCCATACAGCCCTTTTCATATTCCTTGGTCTGTAAGGAACTGCTTGGAGCAACCCTTTACAACCACTAAGACAACAGAGACATCAATTTTCAACTCTTTTTCTTATCCACATCCCTTGAAAGACAGTGGGAAATTCAAGTTATGTTACATATTTCTGTCCAAACCTAAAAAACCTGTAGATTGCATTTGACACAAGTACCACCAGGAATGCTGCTTCCATATTAAGGCAGAGTTTTAGGCTGCCACAGTGCAAAGTCTGATGCTGAAGGAGCCACTCTCTAAACAGAATAAATACAGTAACACTGCTTTTTCCAATAGTTCAGTGTTTGTCCTAAGTTTACCAGAGATTTTTCCAAGTAATTTCCTGTCAATAAGCCTGACATAAAAAAAAAACCCTGCCAAGCAATGAATCCAGGTTCTGGAGGCTCAGCTTTAAGGAAATGGATCCTTTCTGCACTTGAACCAGCTCTCAGAAGTGGGGAGCATTCCAGGATGTGCAGTCCTGGACACCTCTGATCCAAACACCAACTTCACTGCTGTTAATCTGCTGTTTCTGGCTCTCTGCAAGGAGGCTGCACTCAGTTTCCTCAGTTAAATATTTCAATTCCCAACCTATTGGAAATCCAGCCATCTTCTGTGGCATAGCAGCACAAGCAGAATTGGCAATTACACTAATGCCCTGTTTATCATACAAACATAACCCCTAAGAGAGCTGCAGTTGAGAAAGGAACATTTTGTTTCCCATGTGGAGACTGCAAGCCTGTCATTAGACAATTTCCTGCTATTGACAGGTACAGTATGTATTAATCTTCTGCTAAAAACACTGAAATACTCACTGACAAAATAAAGGAGAAATCCTGCCAGCTCTTGAAATAGGTGTTTCATCCTCATTATTTAGATAATAATTCAGATCATAGCTGGAGAGTGAACACTAATTCATCAATTTAAGCATAGATTTCTCTTGTCATTTTATTCAGCAAAATCTTTTGTTATTGGAACATTAACGGAGGGAAAGAAAGAAAAAGGAGATAATTATTTAAATAAAATCAGGACGGAGTGTGTAAAATGAGATTGCCTAAATGCAACATATGTTGTCAGCTTTGTTCTGACATATTTTGAGGTTTCTTCCTCAACAGTTCTTTAGTTAGAATGGCATGACCTCATTAAAAGGGTAAACTGGGGAGATGGGACTTTTTTCTAGCTATGTGAGCAGCATAATTAAACCTGCACAGACCTTTTTTTATTTTAATAAAGTTTATAAGTTCTCCTATCCCATACAAAGAATTTCAAAGAAGAAACCAAGTACACAGTAGAACACAATGTGATACTTAAGAGTATTGGCATAGGATATCTTTGGCACTGAGGATCCAGTGAGATCACACAAACCTCTGCAGAAATACAGAAGCCAGAACCCAAAATATTTGCCTTCTATAGAACTTGAAAGCTAAACTCTCTCCTGGTTTTCACCATAGGAAATGGCTTTTCAAGGTGAAATCCTCAGCCAAAAAGCAAGTGGCTGATGCAGATGAGGGCAGGATTCAGTCAGACAGTTGGAGCTCACCCTTGGGTTAGGCTGCTCAGAGACCATCAGCTTGTGAGGATCATGAAGGAGACAGATGTTCCACCCAAGAAAGTGTTCTATCCTTTATCACCTGTATTGTTTTGGTGTCTAACGTGGGGAAAGAAGAAGGATAGTGTTAGAGGAGGAATAATAAGTTATTCAAAGTTACATAAGACAGTCACATATGGAAATAGCAAATATCTCCTCTCTCCACATGGAAAAATTGGTTGGCTTTTTCCCTATTTTAAAATTTAACTAACAGGTAACATAGCTCTATCTTTCACAGATTTCTCTTTTGGTGATATCAATTACTACACATGACCTTCCCTAGAGTAAAAAAAGATAATTTAACTTGCTATAAAAATCTTATAAGTACAATTGACTAAGTTATTCTTTCTCGTTCCACTGAGAGAACTGAGAGGCCTTGCAGACAGTGATGAGAAACTTGAACTTGGACTTAAAATGCCTTTTTCTTTTTGGCTCATCTGGTTCAGGTTACTTTCCCTCTTTCACTCTGCTTTCTTTTTTTTTAATTGAGGCAGAAGCACATTCATCTGCACAGCTACCAGAAAATAATTTTGAATTCCTACACACTCTTTAAAACAAAACCACAATGTCTACTGTCTAGACTTTTCATGTAAGTGTTACATTAATATAAAACTACACTTTTAGGACCTGAGTTTATTAGTTTTTTGCAGAAGTTTTATAAGGCAGTGCATCTCCACTATTTGGTATCAAAATCAGAAAATTCTACCTATGATATGCCATACTGGAAATATAGTCCATTAGAAGCAAAAGGGCAATGGTTTGATCTCAGATGAGACGAAATAACTTTGCAAGTAAAGTTCTAGAGAGCTGACAAATGAAACAATGCTAAGAGCAGCTGTATTTTTGAGGTACTGTTAGTCCTGGTCTAATCCCAGTGGAACGAGGCCCTGGCACTACAGCCAATCATGACAGAAGGTGTCACACAGCAAACATTGTTCAGAGACCTCCTCAAATGCCTCTTCCCCGAGTTAAAACATTGCTCTGCCCAGTCAAACAGGATGAGCAAAACAAGGAGCCCATAACATCCCTGTAACAGAGCTCAGAGCTCCCTGTGGAGGCAAGCCCAGCTGGAGGGGATAACTCCAAACACTCCCAAAATACAAAGATCACCACAGCTCCAGGAGAGCAGAGCACTTGTCTTTGCTGAGTGGTGCTGGAGTGAATGCACAGCCCCAGCCATCGACTGCAGCTGTGAGCATCTCCATGAGGAACAGCAGAGACAGAGCCCATCAGAGGGCACAGTGCCAGAAAACCTGCCAGCCTCCAGGGCAGCTTCTGAGCACTGCTGCCACCCCTCAGTGACAGCACACGGGGGCTGCTGCTTAAAGGTTATGCTGGAGAGAAGATTTGTACTGATGCCCCAGAACTAAACATGATGAAAGCAGAGCACTTCAAACCTCATCTCCAGTTCAGAAGCTGGAGATTCAGTCTGAATTGGGCATGGAACAATCTCCTTTTCACAATAGTTACAGCTGGCCACAAGTCAATCAAGCTCTACAGGATTTCTGTTGGAGAGATGATAATTGAATTTATTTGACATTTGGAGCAAACTCTTGTCAGAAGTTGGGCACCATGCAAATTTCCCCCTCTTCCCCAGCCAAGGTTTTCATTGCTTCTGTTCTCAAGTTCAGATTCTCTCCTGTCAGTATCTGCTCCAGTGAGTGTCCCATTAAGCAATCTTGGAGGTTAAAAGGACATTGCACTAAAAATCTGAAACTCGTTCTCAGATCTCAAGATAAGGAGTGATTGCACAGTGCTACTCATGTGCAACAGTGAGGACAGCCAGGGACCAGAAAACCTGAAACCCTGAGTGCATTTAGGGCCTGCCTAATCTAATATTCCAAGAATGGTCAGCACCAGGCACTTCACATGATCTGCTTCAGAAATGTAACACTAACATGGGCTGCAGCTGTCAAATAATGTGACGTTAGAAAATGATCCTCTAGACTGGGAAGTCTGTACTTAATTAATTACCAATAGTAATTACTTAGCAAGAATGGAATTCTTTTCCCTCTAGCATATGGTTTTAGATAAGAGAATTACTACTTCCACAATCACTGGAAAAGTAGACTTCATTATCTGGAGTGTAGAATTGGAGGGCTGGCTTTAATGTAAGCCACGTGCTGGGATGCAGAGTCATCACATGGAAACTGTGTTTGGGAAATTCTTGTCACAGTTACCCTACATTTACCCTCTAGTGAGGATAAACTATTTCACTTCACATTCATGTTGGCTTTTTTCATTTCCCATTTTCTAAGCACACTTAAAAATTTCCAACGTTTAGGGACCTGTCTTACTTGAAACAAACTCCAGATCCTTCCAAAACAAAACAGTACTTAAAAAGAAAATTAAAAAGCACTTCCATTTACCACAGAATACTTAGGTTCAATTGCAGCATCTGTTTTTTAAACAGAGTTCCTAACTGAGTTTGCCAGCTGGGCTAAATCAAGGCACAGGAGTCAGCTACCCCCTCGTTTTCAGAGGACAT
The DNA here is from genome assembly GCA_013400955.1 of Drymodes brunneopygia. Classification (NCBI taxonomy): domain Eukaryota; kingdom Metazoa; phylum Chordata; class Aves; order Passeriformes; family Petroicidae; genus Drymodes; species Drymodes brunneopygia. The sequence goes on along the minus strand of VZTZ01044639.1, from coordinate 958,349 downwards.
CTCAAGTGACCCTCCATGTCAAAAATTAAGAGTGTGTGTAAGTTAAAAGGACAACTTATTCAAGTAATAAATGCCACATGGTGTAAGCATTTCATTTCCAGACCTACAACCAGACAGTGTCCCCAGGCCACCACGGGGGGGAAGCTGCAAGGCACCAAGAGCCCCACGGGGAGCTCAGATTGCCAAGGGAATGCCAGGGACCATATGCTGCAGCAGCAGCCTGGCAGAGGAGCTCAGGTGTGCTCTGTCTGACACCCTGGAGCTTCAGATGCTGTTCAAGGTTCCCTTCAGCAGCACTGACAGCCTGGAGTTCCCTGGTTTCCTCCCTCCTGTGCTATTCACAAGCCTGCACAGAGCTCCATTCTCCACGTGGGTACAGTGGCACCCCTCATCTCACACAGGGCTTGGTGACTTCTTTATTTCCAACTCTGGAGCAAAACTCAGAGTCCTTTGATGCTTAAGCAAACAGTGGCATGGCTGGAAGTCATGAATGTGTCCATTTCCCCAGATGAAGTGGATGACAGCCCAGGATGTCTCAATTTATTTTTAGGACAGGGACAATTAATTTAACATAGTGGCAAAACAATTCCTAAAAAATCCAATTATGGAAGCCTGGACTAAGACATTTATGTAACTCTATCTTGCAAAATAAGCCTCTCCCTCCCTTAACCACTGGGCCCAAGTTGCAGCCTGTTGCCTGGACTATTCAGATGAGAGAGATTGAGTCAGGTGTGCTGGCACAGAGCAGGATGTCTCTGTCTCTGCCAAGCACAGCTCCTCTCCAGAGTGTCACTGCAAAGCACAGCACACAGTTTGGGGCTCCCCAAATGGGCCCTGAGGGACACAGCCAGAGAACTGGTCCCCCCTGAGCTCTCATCTCTGCAGCTCTCTGGGCAGAGCTGCTGAGCTCACTTTGGGCAGTAACTGGTTCAGAACCAGCTGTGCATCCCTGGCCCTGCTCTGTGCCACAGCTGCTCAGGCAGCTGCACTGGATGGCCACTGCAGGTCCCTTCTGACTGAAATTATCTGTTCCACATCCACCAGCCTTTGCTGAGGTGGTACTCAAACCCTGCAGGACCTTGTTCAACTTCTCTGGTTGAGCTTTGAAATCAAGGTGGTTGGCAAAGAAAGAGTAGTTCCATCGCACTTGTACCTTCGACAAAAGAACATTTTGTTTTCAACCTAACTCCAAGTACACTGACAGGTAAGTGAAGCTGTGACATTGCACAGATCCTGGTGGCCACATCCATCCAGACCACCTGACAGCTCTATGAGGTAATTAGTTTGATTTGCATAATACCTGCTCTGCAATAAATCCTTGGACCTTTACCAGCCCATTGACTTTCTTCTGTCCCTCTAACACTGCAGCCTTGGGGAGTTCACTGGAGAGGAGAGGTTCGGAGAGGTTCGGAGAGGTTCGGAGAGGAGAGGTTCGGAGAGGAGAGGTTCAGAGAGGTTCGGAGAGGTTCGGAGAGG